>JADLZK010002663.1:10000-70489 GCA_015847255.1 Hyparrhenia diplandra | reverse complement strand
TATTGTTGTGGTCGGTTCCATATGATTCCACTGGACCAAGTTGAAAGTTTTGGGGAAGGACGGGACCTGTTACTGTGTGTGTGTGTGTGTGTGTGTGTGTGTTGGGGGTTGGGCGGTTCAAATGCGTTCATGGCGAGCAGTTGATGAGGTCTGAGGTGGATGACCTGCAGAACGCGACGACGCTCGGCGGCTCAAGAGTCTCGCTGATCGTTGATGAGGCCATGAGTGAATGTTTGGTTAATTGCTGGTTTCGAACATCTTGCTGCTGGTTCTCTTATTTGTTTTATCGTGTTTCGCCCCTAGTCTTCTTTTTGGTTGTGTCATCGCAAATTTGCTTTGTGTAATACTCTCTGTCTCAATATATATCTGTCGATTTTTTTTTTTTTCTTTGCCACAAGTTTTGACTCAAATTTATACTAAATACGTGTGATATTTGTATGTCTAAATAAATTTATTAACACTAGATTTTAAAAATCTTTTCAATGATACTAATTATGTAAAATATATTTTGTCAAAGTTGTTTCTCGGGAAGTGTAAGTGATAGATGTATTGGGATAGAGGGAGTATGTTCTCTTTATAAGGAGCACGCATGTATCAAGATCTAAACTTTAAAAACTTGACGAATAATTAGACTAATACTCCCTCCATTTCAAATTGTAAGTCATTCCAAAAATCTTGAAGGGTCCATCATCTCAAATTTGATAAAATTATAGTGAGAATTACAAAATTCATGACATTAAATAGATGTACTATGAAAATATAATTAACTAAGAATCTAATAATAGATGGTTGGCATCCTAAATATTATTATCTTTTTCTTTTTTGAAGAAACTGGAGGGGCCAAGGCCCCTACAGGAATTTTATTTAATAATAAAGCAAATAGAAAGTTACAAGGAAACAACAAATCGTTCAAGAGACAAAGAAAGAGACAAAAAACAAAAAAAAACAATACAAGTTAAATAATGCTCTGCTCCATTGATGAAACTGATGTAATCTGCTCGCTTTGACTCTGTACTTCAATAAAAGCAATTTCTTTCTCAAAGGTCCTTTGACAAATCATCAGAGTAGGTTGAACTCCATGAAAAATCAATCCATTTCTTGCCATCCAAATTGACCAACACATAAGGATGATGGTGTCCATGAAAAACTGGGATCTGAACTGCACCTTAAGCTGAGAACCAAGACCAGGGAAGGGGACTCCATCAGGGAGCTGAATACCAAGCCAGTCCCAACACATTGCTGCAAAAGGACATTCAATGAACAGATGATCCACTGTCTCTTCATGGAGACGGTTGCAGAAGACAATAAAAATCATCTAGCTGCATATTCTTCCTCCTCATAATGTTCTTGGTACTGAGCCTGTCTTTTACCAGGAGCCAAAAGAAGACTCTATGCTTTGGTTGACAGTTGGATTTCCAAATCCAAGAGTATAAGGGGTGAGCTGTTGATTCACCAATCAGTTTTTTGTAGGCTTTGGAGGCTGAATAAATACTAGAACCCCAACTATAGGTCCAAACATCCTTATTCTCTGAGAGTCCCTGAGAGTGCAGCAAATTCTCGACATTCTAAAACTGATTAAAAGCCACTTCAGAGAGTGGGAGCTGGAAGAGGTCTTCAAAGGCTTCAGAGGCCAAAGTTTTTTCCAGAGTGGCTGATTTATTCATAGCAAATGAATATAACTCAGGATTTGCAGTTGCAAGAATATGATCACTCCAACTATCTTGCCAGAACAGAATGGTGTCTCCACAATTACCAGTAGGCTTGGCAAGGGTCTTGAACTCTGGCAGCAGTTTTAAGATGTCCCTCCACCAAAAGGAACCCTTTCTAACATGATTGGGCAACTTGCCATTGCTATAATGCTTCTCCCATATCAAATTGACCCAGGGAATGTCCTCTTTGTTGAAGAATTTGTGCAAATTTTTCATAAGAAGTGCTTTTATTTTGTTTCTCAATATCATTGATTCCCAGTCCACCATGTGTTTTAGGTAAATTAGTCATCTTCCAAGCAGCCTTAGGGGGGGGGCATTTGCATTGGCTTCAACACCCCTCCATAAACAATATTTTCTCTCTTATCCACCCCTTGATAATACCTTTGGGTAAAGCAATGGAGCACATAAAAAAAAAGTGGGGAGGACTGTGAAGACAACATTGGTCATTTCTAATCCAAACTTGGTTCAGGAGGGAAGAGATTCCACCTAATCTCTTTTCACATTTGGAGACCGAGAGGCTTAAAGTCCAGGCTCCTGGGCCTATCAATGGAGAGAGGGAGACCGAGGTAGGTGAAGGGGAGACTACCTTTAGAACAACCAAATGTATTAGCAAGCAAATTTAGCTTTTCCTCCGAGACATTAATAGGGATCATTATTGATTTGTTAAAGTTTACTTTCAGTCCAAAGCCATGGAGAAGCTGTTAAGCAAAGATTTCAAAAAAGAACAATTGTCTTGCTTCACCTTCAACAATGATGAGGGTATCATCAGCATACCGACCACAGGGAAGTCAGTTGAACATTCAAGAGGGATTGACAGCCTCAAGAGTCCCATGTCCTTATAAATTTAGTTGAACTTGAAATACATTGACTCTCCAAAATTTTTGGAATGACTTCAATTTAGGATGGATGGAGTAACTTTTAACTATTATACAATACAAACTTTATATGGTTAGATTGTAAGGAACTATAATGCCCAATTATCATACATTTATAAGCATAAACAATACTCCCTTCATATTCTCACTTTTTAAGAAGTCAAACATTTTCAACTTTGACTAGATATAAAAATATTAATTAATATTTACAATGCATAGTTATTATTATTATTTGATGAACATTGATATTTTTTCATAATAAACCCATTTAGTGATACAAATGTTGCTAATACTTTTTTTTACAAAGTAATCTAGTCAAATTTAAGAAAGTTTGACAAGCACCTAATCACACTCTTTTTTTATGGAGGGAGGAGTATAATATAAAATAAAATGAATGGTCAAAGTATAATTTATGAAACCTTATCATTATAATCCACACCTTATAAAACGGATTAGAGCCACCGCGATGTCCACGCCCAACCTGACCTTCTTGTGTTGCCCGGCCACCATCCCCACTGCCTGCTTTCCTTGCCTCCCTGCCCACCTTCCTTCTAAGCTCATTGGAGTTAGAGATGAGGGAGGGTGGGAGCTACTGGAGATGGAGACAAGGGCGGTGCTGGTGAGCTCGGGTGGGGCCACTGGCGCGGTGATAGGCTTCTTGGCCGATTCTCGATGCTTGCTAACTTGCGCGGGGAAGAGAAATTGTGTCGTTCAGCACGTGGCTCGGGTCTGGCCACTCAAACTCGAAGATTTCTACAACTTGATACTCCATGTGTTTCAAATTATAAGTTCTTTGACTTTTTTGGTACATAGTAAATTTAAGAGTTAAATGCATTGTAGCACCCTAAACTTGTCATGGTGTGCCGTCTGGGTCCATCATCTTGCAAAATGCACATCTGGCACCTTAAACTTGTCATGGTGTGTCATCTGGGTCCATCATCTTGCAAAATGCACATCTGGCACCTTAAACTTATCATGGTGTGCCATCTGGGTTCATCATCTTGCAAAACACACATCTGGCACCTTAAACAACTAAGCCGATTACTCGTGAAATACACACGCAGTCAAGCGCGTCCTCCGCGACGCTTCCTGGGGCGGAGCGGCCGCTCGATGTCCGGGAACAGCCATCTTGCACGCTCCTTGTGTGAAGGTTGTCGCCGAACAGATTCACGTGTGCTTGTTTGCCCTCCTCCGTCGGCGTGCCTTTGATGAACCCCATGCGCTGCATTACAAGGATCTCTTCGCGTTTAGCGCCCGGTACCTTGGTCAGTGGCTGCGCGGCGATCCGCCGCTCCCGCAAATGCAGCCTGGGCGATGAGGAGTCTTATGCCTTGTAATATAGCAAAGGAGATGCCGCTTTCTTGAGGACCCGTCCAACGAAGCGCTTAATCTGGCCCGTCGGTGAGGAGGGTTGCTCGGATGTGCGTTTTGCAGGATGATAGACCCAGATGGCACACCATGACAAGTTTAAGGTGCCAGATGTGCGTTTTGCAAGATGATGGACCCAGATGGCACATCATGACAAAGTTTAAGGTGTCAGATGTGTATTTTGCAAGATGATGGACCCATATGACACATCATGACAAGTTTAAGGTGCTACAAATTGCATTTAACTCTAAATTTAATGTGCCCAAAATATCAAACCGACCTATAATTACGGTGATTACTAATGCCCGTGTAATTCTTTCAATTTCTTTTATTTTTTATAAAAAATATGTATGTGTATAGATGACCGTGCTATGGAAAATAAATAAGAAGAAGCCTACTTTTAGTCCCTTAACTTTCACGAATGTTAGCTCAGATAATTCTCAAAAAAAAAAAAATGTTAGCTCGAATAATTTGGCGCATAGTTTGGCACAATTTGGAATTGGGTCCAAGGAGAGTTAAGTGTTTGTTTTCTTGTTTTCTAGAGTGGACTGTCACTCTTTCCTGTAATGTTACTACTTAAGCTTAATAAAGTCACTCCTTGCAAAAAAAAAAAAAAACCCCAAAAAAGTTTACTTTAGCTCTCAACTATGAAACTGGATAAAGCAAGTCCCTCAACTTTTGAAACTGTTCATATTACGTTCCTCGGTGGTTTTGGACGGTGATTTCGCTACAATAACGGTGGGTTTAGTACAGTAATAGTTGTTTTGTATGTCCCCTTTATTTTATTTATTTCAGCTAGATCTATAAAAATCATAGTAAATCACAAAAAACATAAAATAGAAAATCCAATTTGGTTGGTGTCACAAACCTAATCAATTCCGAGGTGACACATGGCTTGACGCGCCGGCAGTGGCGTGTCGGCGCCGGCGGAGCGTCTGGGCGCGACGGCGGGTAGGGCCGACGCGCGAGGGGTAGGGAAAGGAAAATTGATTTCTTTATTGCTTGTTGACCTGAAAGATTAAATGCCCCTTACTTTTATATAGCCGACTAGTGGGACTTGTAAACCAAGCAATCTCTCTAAAAGGTTTCCTTATATGATTGAAATACCTTTTTACAAGCAATCCTATTTATTTTCCTAATAAGTGTTTTCCTTATAGATTGAAAGATCCCCTTGCACACCAAAAGTCTTAAGATAATCCCAATTCCTTCTTTGTTCCTTAATTAATTCTCGTAGAATCCGTGGAAGGGAGGAGGTGGCGGTGACGGACGCGGCGTGCGGGGGCAAGTGGTGCCGTGCACACGCCCCCCTCGGCCCCGTGGGCCCGACATCCTGGGCCCTACTATTTCCTGGCACATGACAGCTTAGATTTCACGTGACCAGATCTACATACTGTACATATATAATATGATATGCTTTAGTACGAAGTTTTTGCTATGAAGATTTTGTCTTTTTCTTTTTTATTTGTTTGGATGAATCTTTAAAACATCATAGTAAATAACAAAAAAATAAAAAATAGAAAATTCAGTTTTGCTAGACTCCACATGATTAAATCTACAAAGTATATATATATATAGT
Source organism: Hyparrhenia diplandra (assembly GCA_015847255.1). Taxonomy (NCBI): domain Eukaryota; kingdom Viridiplantae; phylum Streptophyta; class Magnoliopsida; order Poales; family Poaceae; genus Hyparrhenia; species Hyparrhenia diplandra. Next base: position 64,961 of record JADLZK010002663.1, on the reverse strand, counting down.
ATTCTTTATTCAAACGAAATAATTATATAAGTTATTACTGTTACATTGGAACGATGTCCCTCGTGGAGGACCGGTCCGGATTCTCATCCCAAGAAACTGCTACCAAACTAGGGTGCGGCCCAACCTGATCCTACTCCAACCTGATCCTAGAGGCTCCAACGCGCTGGCTTTAGCTTGTGGGCCAGTTCTCGGTGGACAACTTCCTTATCTACCTCGAGATGCTCGATGTCAGGCTGACAGCATCCACGTTACGTGATACTCAGCGGAGGGCGAGGATGTCTAAGGTGCAATCCAATCTACTTCTACTCCTTCATAATTGGTATGCCGTGCTATGAAGGTTTCGTCAGGCCGAGTTAAAATTGAAAATTTATACGAGTATCACTTTTAGCCAGACGAGAACCATTTGTAGAGGTAGAATATTATTAAGACTCATAGTGAAACTATTTTGCATACACATTCAACATGTATCAAATAACTTAATCTATTACTATCAATATATCCTAATTTTTTTTTTTGATAATAATAAACCATGAGATACTACTTTCTTCTATCTTTTTGTGAATTAGTAGTCTAGGGAGAGAATAGGAGAGATGAAAGGAATGAGAGTGACGACAGATCGAGCATAGAATGAGTGGCCATGAGGCCTCGCTACCATGCCTTTCTCCACTTTTATAAGATGATGTGGTGAGGACTGAGGAGGTTTTCATTTCTTGCCCTTGCGGGGCTTGCAATTACCAATAAGTTGCCACAAAATACGGTCGATCTCTAAACACTCGCAATTAAGTCTACATGCCTAGTAATGGTGCCTTTTACACACAAAAGGTGTGATCTACATATGCCACACTTCCAGTTATTTGGTTTTGGCAGGAACAAGACCTATAATAGCTAACAACGACTAAATGCAGCCCTATAACTGAAACTTGGCTGTGAAGATCATGCTTTGTAACTCATATCTGTGCGTCTAACTAAAAACTCAATACCAAAACCCTACAAAAAAAAAGAGTTGGGAAAAAAGAGCACACACACGACTCTAGTACATAGAAATGTCACAATGCACTTTCTTCTTCAATTTATCCTGAGCATTTCACTTTTCTTGAACCTTTGTGATTACACCTTTGGTAGCCTCCTCAACAGGGCCATGAGCCCTCGATAGCTTCATAACTGAGCCTTTGCTGTGAGGAAGTCATTGTGGTCAAAGTAGGCAAGGTACGCAATGTAGGCGTAGTGGGATAAAAGCACTCAGTCAAAAGATACTCTGTTTCACAGTAGTAGCACAAATAAAAGGTACTCCGCTTCAAATTATAGTTCATTTGACTTTTTTGACCCTAGAGTTTGACCACTCGTCTTATTCAAAAATTTGCACAAAAAACAGTCAAATTTAAATCATTTTTAAATACCATTGGTTAATAAAGCAAGCCACAACGAAAGAAGTGATATTTCGCACTAAATTTTGAATAAGACGAGTGGTCAAAGTTGAAGTAAAAAAAGTCAAACAAACTACAATTTAAAACATATTTAATACATATAATCCAAACTAGGGATGTTTGATAACAAAGGGAAATTACAAATGGCGCGCACTGGGATGCGTTTCGGAGACTCCTGCCCTTTTATAGATGTACCACGTCTCGCCACTGGCATGTCTTAGAGGAGCTAGTTGCAACTCACCTGATCCTCACTTGCCCATTTGCGATGCAGCTGTGGAACAAGCCAGGGATGGATGCCTCACTTGTGCAAACAAGCAGGATCTTGACCACTGCCAAGCCCAGCGGCGTCAACCCTATTCACTCCGACACCTTTGTGCATCTCATCTGCTGGATGCTATATGGAAGCATCACAATGATGTAGTCTTCAACAACCTACCACCATTGGCTAGCCATCTGGGTTACGCCTTGAATAGATTCTTAAAAATAGTTCAATAATATACTCTTTGTTTTTTTTTAAAAAAAAGGGTTTTAGATCTCAATCCCTTGTACGGACAAAATTATTTCAATCCACATGCATGAAAGCAGCAAACCAGCTGGGAATTCATAAGGTTTTCACGTAAACAAATTTCACGTAACCAGCTGGGAATTCATATGGTTAAAGCCATCGAAGGATATGGTTTCAGGTTGTCACATTGTGGAGGACTTAATCAGTCCAACATTAGTTGCTTCTGTTGGTTGCTGTCGCATGTTAGGCGTGCCCAAAGGTGCGGCGCGCGGCCTGATTCTGCACAACTCTTGCCAAATGTGTGGCGCTCGTTTTGTTCGCAGAGTTGCGGAGGGAACTGAAGACTTTGATATGCACATTTTCCTAGTTTCTCAGTTAAATTCTCTTCTCGTGAATGTAATAAAGAAGCTCATACCTTAGTGGCAAAAGGTTGTAAACACTAGCCTGGCGTGGGATGGCACACCGGAGAGTTCCAGGTGCCTTTGGTGCCCAGTAACAACTCTGTGACCTTGGTTTAATGGAATTTCATATTCCATTTCAAACCAGAAAGGAAAAAAAATTAATTCAATCCCAAGTCAAAAACTCCATCTGTCTCTGAAAAAATCAATATCTAAACAAAAAATTGGTCTATGAAAAATCAATTTCTAGAGGTGAGTGACTAATCCACGTTAATCTCTCTCGTAGTCAGTTACATTTAACACAACCTCTCTCTCATGCGCTGCTACTAGAGACTCCAAACAATACTACTTAGTTAGGCTTCTTGGTAGTTGAAGAGCTATTAAGTTTAATGAGGGCTAGGATGGAGTTTTATCTTCGTTACTAACTAAGAGGAATTTAAAAGCAATTTCAATAATAAACTAAAGAAAAGTCATCATGTTAATCTTGGATCTTCAATTTTATCAAAGAAAACATAGGTCACTAATTTGTGGAGGATAATATTTGGAACTTAACGTACAACACATTATCACTTTGCGGTATGAATAGATTTGAGAAAGTACTGACCTGCTAATGATCTAACATACCTTCGGTGCTTGTCTTCTAATAATATATGTAACTTCAAGAAAATATAGAGGAGTATGTACTTAACTTTTAAGAGGAAGAGGAATTGCCACGTTGTTGGACCTTTGCAACCAACATCAAGTGGAGAAATTCGGGTTAGAGGATTTGTTACCCTTGTCTTCTTAGAGATAGACCCTGTGATGATAATTAAAAGAAAGTGTGGTTCCTTTGTATCAAGGGCGACATCTACATACATGTTTCTCAATCTGAATGGAAATCGCACCATGAAGAATATCCATGATCAGTCCATAACTTCCAAAAAAAAGGAATGGTCGCAAATTTTTTTTTTGGCAGTGTAAATTGACATCGAAGAAGCCTCCAGCCCATCTTGAAGGAATCAAAGGAGGCTTTTCTTATTCCATGGTTGTGCATGGCGGGAGGCAGGAGTGGCATGTGGATCATGCCTCTGTCACTACCAGTCCTCGGACGTGGAGCTTTTTTGCATCAGGCCACCAGGGTCATCCATATACATATGTAGAAGAGGAGCACGAGCAGCAGCACCATGATCCTTCATATGGCCATAGGCACACATTGCATCGAATTATTAATATAATGCTTCCTTGGTGGATATTAAAACAACGATCCAAATACTCCATTTTCGATAGTGGCCACGTAGTGAATGAATAAATAATTCATGGTGGAACCTGCTCCTTTCATTCCAAGTTGAGTGTGTATTAGTTAGTGAGCCGCGGGACCTACCTGATGACGTAGCTTCACGAAATTGCAGAGAATTAGCTAGTGGTGTTTGTTCTTATAGGAGTAGTAGATCTGCCCTAAACACTACTACCAGATTACTTTTCCATGGCGGGTGCTCTTTGTTCTTATAGGAGTAGTAGATCTGCCTAAAACACTACTACCAGATTACTTTTCCATGGCGGGTGCTCTTTGTTTTATAGGAGTAGTAGATCTGCCCTAAACACTACTACCCTGTTACTTTTCCACGGTATGGTCTTTGTTTCCTGCAGCTGGCCAACTCGGATTATGGTCACGAAAAACCAGGATTAACGGAGGCATGCCTTTGTGCCCGCCACGCTTAACGAAATAAAAACAATAAAAGCCCCTAACTTGAGCCCGGTAGGGTCTTGGATCGGGCCCTACTGGGCCTAGTCGCCGCCGTGCCACCGCCGGATCTACTCTGGAGCTGCGTTGCACCACTGCCCGCGCCCGAAGCCCATCTAGGCCAGACATGGAGCCCAACACATGAGGATTGTGACTTCTTTGTCAAAGATTTGCTTAGCTCTAGTCACACTTGTAGGAATACCTTTGAAAATATAATCATTTCTGACTATCCAAATTGCCCAGCACATGAGGATTGCTAGGATCATGAAGAAATTTGGGCTTGCTTGAGCTTTTATAACGTCAATGGACTGGAGAATGTCCATCCGTCCTTGCAAATTAATCCTGACAGCCTGCCAACAATCTATCGCAAACTGGCAGTTCAAGAAGAGGTGATGCACTATTTCTTCTTCACTAAGGTTGCAAAGAATGCAATCATAAGAAGGGAGATGCATATTCTTTCTTCTGAGAAGATTTCTTGTGCTCAACCTATCTTTCATGAGAAGCCAAAAGAAAACCTTGTGTTTCGGCTGGTAACAGTTTTTCTATAGCCATTTAAATGCTTGTGGGATGTGTGCATGTCCCATTAGATGCTTATAGACTTTGAATGCAGAGAAAGCCCCAAACTTGGTTGCCCAAATATCATTCTCATTAGACAGGACCATGTCAGTTTTGATGAACTCAAGTTGCAAGAACTGCTGATGATAGGGGCAAATTGAAAAAAAATCTAGAGGTTCTTGGTGAATAAGCCATTGGTTAACAGTGAGGCCTTTGTTCTTGGATTTGGGAGTTCTGACAAGAGGATTGGGGAATTCCAATTATATGACTAGAGAAGGCAAAACTTTCCATTTTGAATTTGGACAACAAACTCTTTGTATGAGCTCAAAAGCTTTAGGATATCCATCCACCAGAAATATCCTTTTTGGGTGTGATTAGGAAGCTTTCCATTTGGGTAATGCTTTTCTCAGATAAGAGAGACCCATGGGATACCTTTCATGTTGAAGAACTTGTCTAGATTTTTCTAGTAATAGGGCTTCTTTATGTCTTCTTAGATCGATCACTCCAAGTCCTCCCTCTTCCTTGGAAACACATACCATTTCTCTTGCTGCCTTGGGACTTTTCCTTGAATTAATGTCTGATCCTCTCCACAAACAATGTTTTCTGAACTTGTCAATCTGTTTGATAACCCCCTTGGGAAGAGTTAGAGCACACAGATGAAAAGTAGGGAGGGTAGATAGCACTACATTGGTTAAGTCTAACTTGCCAACTTGTGAGAGGAAAGAAGAGGTGTTAATTAATCTTCTCTCACACTTATTTATCAAGGGTAGATAGTCATGAACTTTGGGCCTGGTGATGCCCAAGGGAAGGCCAAGGTAAGTGAAAGGGAGGGAGTCAATTGAGCACCCAAAAGTTCTAGCCAGGTGGTTGATTCTTTTAGCAGAGATGTTATTGGAACCATGAAGGACTTGCTGTAATTTACCATAAGCCCAGTGGAGTTAGAGAAAGATTGAAGAAGAGCCTTCAGAAGGAAAAGTTGTCTAGCATCTCCCTCCATGATAATGAGGCTATCATCTGCATACTGGATGATTGGGAAATCAGAGGAGGTATGGAGGGGGATGGGGAGGTTAAGAAACCCTCTGTCTATGGCGTTGTTGATGATGCTTTGGAGGAAATCGACTGCAAGAGAACAAAAAGATGGGATGAGAGAGGGTAACCCTGCCTAATAAACCCTCTCCTGCAGTGAATTGTTTTCCTAGGGGAGCCATTGAGGATAATTTTAGAGGTACCAGATCCAAGGATGTTCTTTATCTAGGAAAGCGAAAGAGTTCCAAAATCTCTGGCCTATAGGATTTTTAAGATTATAGTGTGCTCAATTTTATCAAAGCTTTTTCGAAATCTAACTTTAGGATGATGATTTCTTTTTTTTTTTGAGTGGAGGTATTCAAAAGACCAAGCAAGACAATCATGGAATGTTCTTCTCTTAATGAACCCATATTGATTCTTATGCACCAGAGGAATAATAGCATTTTAAAGTTTGTTGGCCAAGAGCTTGGTGATAATTTTCATAGAGCAGTTGAGCAAGGAGATGGGTCTATAATCATTGATGGAGGAGGGGGTAAGATTTTTGGGGATTAAGGTGATGAAGGAGGCAATAATACTTTGTAGACAAACCCTGGACTCCTGAAAATCCCAACAGAGCTAAAGAAATCTTGCTTGATATGTGGCCAACATTTCTTGATGAATTCATTATTGAAACCATATGACCCAGGGGACTTATTATTGGGTAATCTTTTGACCACTTCAGCATTGTATATATTTCTTTGAGTATACTGTGGCACAATATGAGTGAGCGAGGAGGTTGCTACTGTAACTATGTCATTATTAAAGTTATCATGATTTAGAAAATTTCCACCACAATTCATATTCATCACCATCACCTCTTCTTTAGTGTGAACACAAGATCTCTCTCTAAATTCTGTTTTGAACCTTTACTCTCAGTGATCTCTTTAATCGTGTGTATTAAAGCTCTGCATGCAAAAATCACCATATTCTTCATTACTTCATCAAGAAGGCCCTCTATCTCTTGGAGTTGGTCATGGGTTTGGAGACTCCATGAAAGATGAGCATGAGCATGCTATATGCTAGCTCATGGCTGGGTGTGTTTGGTTTTTTGGCCCAAACATACCGGGCCAAATTTTTTATGTTTGGTTGGTTGCAAAGGCTCAATTATTAGGTGGAGCTATTGAGAATTCATGGCCACATAGAGGAGGATATCAAAGGTGGAATCACAAAGGTTAAAGAATAGTTCAGTATAGAAGATAAATTAAAGAAGAAAGTGTCCCATGACGTTTTAAGGTACTAGACTAGAGTCATGTGCATGCTTTTTTGTCCATACTATTTTTCCCACAAGGTTTTTGAGATGGCGTTTTTAGTGAGGCACACATATATAAATTAAAAAGGGGAAATTTTGGTCTACATTTAGTCATTTTTTGCTACTAGCTCTTGTTCCTACCAAAACTAAATAGTTGAGAGCCTATTGTTGGGAATATGGCATATGTAGAGAATCCCTTTTGTGCCCAATTACTAGACCTAAGGGCTTAATCCAAGTGTTTAACTAGAGATCAGTTGTAATTGTCTGAACTTAATTGTAATTGCACAAAGGCCTACAGGGGCAAGATATGAAAACCTCCTCCTCTCATCTCCTCTTATAAAAGTGGGGAAATACAAGGTGGGGAGGCCTCTCATGCCACTCAGTTTGATGTTTCATTCTCACTCTCATTTTTGCTATCTCTCCTGTTCGTTTTCATAGTTACTAAATGTTAATCATCAAAAGAATAAAATCAAGTAGCATTATGTATTAGAGCTGATTAGCCCATCATCTTCAAAACTTTTTGGTTGAACAATTTTTAGGCCAACGAGCCCATGTAAGAAGCAAGAACAACCCAAGGACCCGCGTAAGAAGAAAGCAAACATAACATAATGTACTTTCAGAATGTTTCAGAGCTGATTAGTCCATCATCTTTATAACTCTTTGTTTGAACAATTTTAAAACCAAGAACCCACATAAGAAGTAAGAACAAACTAAGAACCCACGTAAGAAGAAAGAAAACATAACATTATATGTTTACGTTCAACACCCACCGCCGTCGTCTCCCATACCATCTTCATGACCACGGGGGATTAAGGACACGCTTGGCGATCCGCGGGCACCTACTCGTTCAACACCGGGGAGGCTGCATGGAGGTGGCATGGTGCCTTGCCGTTCATCAGACAAGTCATTTTGACGCCGAGCTCGGTGCGCGTGGGTCGGCCTTCACGGGGATGGCTACGTGTGCTCGTGCCAAGCTGTCTCCACCGACTTTGTCAGCAGCATAAGGCCTCTCAGAGGACGCTTTACGTACACCGTAGATCCAAACATGTATTTGGATTGCAAGACCACCAAGGAGAAGCTGTTCCGGAAGGATCTCGAGAGGTACATGGAATTCACTCTCACTTCTATGGGCTCATGTAGATTTTGGCTCATCGAGTGCATAGAATCTAAGAAAGTAGAAGATAATGATGCTGATGGATGTGTGTTTCACTTGAGTCTCGATTATGATCAAAAAGTTGGGAGAGCTCCAAACCACAAATCAAAGGTCCACATGCTCCTTCACAGTACCTAGCAGCCATCGGGATCACTTCAGACCTTTTGCACTCTGAATGTAGAAGAAGAACCTGCTTAGATTTGGTTGCCTAGCTCTAAGTCCCCAAGTTCTTATTCCTGTGGTGTGACTTGTCCTGATCTCATGGATAGACGAATCTTTTTAGTTGCTGGGAAGTTGTGTTACTTGATCTAAGTGTTCTTTCTCATTTGTAGGAGAAAAGATCATTAAAGTTTTAATGATCCTACTCCTGAAATGTATATTGCGTTGGAAGATGCCTATGGTAACATGTTCTAGTCCTCTTGATTTTAGGTCTTATTTGGTTCCATAAGTCAGGTGACTTATTAAGTCCGATGACTAAAAATCAGCGACTTATAAGTCATGTCTGTTTGGTTGCAAGTGACTTATAAGTTACGATGAAAAAAAAGAGAAAATGGGTGACTTATAAGTCAGGGTGAAAAAAAAGAGAAAATAGTTCTAAGTGACTCATAAGTTTCATGACTTAATAAGTCCCTACTGTTTGGTAAAATAAGTCATTTGTTTTACTTTTTAATTTAATAAGTCCCATGATTTGTGGAAACCAAACAGCCCCAGAACAGAGGACTCTTTCGCAATTTAGCTAGGCATAGGACTTCACATCTTCAAAGTTAGTTCTACCTTTCCCCTTTTTAGCGAGGACGTATTTCTCTACTTACACAAAAGAGTTATTTAAGGGCTAAGGACTAGGACTAGTAGGGAAACTAGGGGTTTTGATAGATCGTTTCAGCTGAATAGTCTAAAGTCTAAGTTGTTGTCCTAAAAAAATGTGTCTTCTTTTGATGCCAATGCCACTACAAGCCAGCCCCATGCATGTGTCTTGGAATGAGAGCACACGAAAATTGTTTTCTACGACATCTGCACATAAAGCTTCATTAAGCTAATCCAGACGAGCAAGTTAGAGTATCTTAACCTGGCCGTGTTGAAGTAAATGCGATTGCTTTGTCTGTCCACAGCGTTTGATTCACCGTGTTAGTAGTGTTGTTGCTAACTAATTAAACTAGTCAAATCTCACTGGAACTCGTGTTCATTGCACAAACAGTTTTGGCAATCTGATTCTATTATAAGAAGGGAGGTTAATGCATGATTTTCCAGTTTGATGCCGACCCTGTTTGGAATCAACAGAGAGCTTTTCTCTGTACACCTCATGCAAGCTTTCTATGAAGAGGACAGTTAAACTGGCCTGAGGAAACGATCAGAGGCCTGAGAGAGGGCAGTTTCATATTGAATTGGACTGGTAAAACATATTGAAATCCTTTGCATTTATTGTTCAATACAAGTTAGATTGAATCAGACCTAATTTACAAAGATCATCTAGTAGTGCATGCTCCATGCAAATAACCAAGTCAGCATGATAATCATATCATCATGATCATAATCATATCATCACGATCTTGGTGGTTTCTCGAGCAGTGCAGAGGGTAAACCTCGTCCTTGGACTTGAAGGAGACAACCCACCGGTGCTTCTTGTACCTGAACTGCAGGAACATGTACATGTAGTCATCGAGGTCCTTGCGCGCACAGGCGAACTTGTCCACCCATAGCAGTCCACCAGGCCGGAGCACACGGTCCCAGTCAAAGAGCACGAAGTCCAGCAGCTGCAGGTCCACCCACCCCTCGAAGAACCCCGCCGTGTGCACCAAATCCATGGTGTTATCGAACAGCGGCAACCGCTGGCTCATCGTCATGTACAACGGCACCAGCCCCCGCAGCGCAATCGTCTCCACGAACGGCGCGCCAAGGTTCATCGCCGCCGACACGATGGTCACGTTGCGCTCCCTCATCCGCGCCGCAAAGCTGCCCGTGCCCACGCTCATGTCCAGGCCGATGCGCACCTCGCCGGGCTTCGCCGCCAGCACGTCGTCGATACTGAAGTCGGCGAGGGACGCCGCCGCGGCGGTGCGGTTGGTCGATGACGACGCTGCGCCCACCCACCGCTGCTTCTCCCGGTCTATGTCGAAGCACCCCACGCACCGGTCGTAGCCGCGGCGCTGGTTCCTGGCGGACAAGCACTTGTAGTCACGGCAGTGGTAGCGGCTCCACCGGACGTTGCCGTCGTCGGGCAGCGTCCAAAGAGACTCGTTGATGGGAAGCGGGCGGTGGAAGAGCTTGGAGGCCGGAGCGAGGCAGCGGCGGCGCGGGCAGCGGGTCGCAGCCGCCCAGCATGAGGCGCTGACCGAGGTCCCAGTCGTCGGGGCAGTGCGCGCCGACGTCGTAGCTCATGTACTCGTCGAGCTCCCGCCGCATTAGCACGCACGCGTGGCCGACGGTGCTGTACGTCCGGTTGGTACCGTACACGCTGGGCAGGCCGTCGCGGTTGCCCTTGGCCGTCACGTACTTGCGCGTCTCCTCGGCGGTGAAGAAGTTGACGAGAGGGTCCACGCTTGGCGTGGCCGAGGCGTCGCCGCCGTCGCCATCGTCGGGGCGGGGATGCGTATGAGGCGGAGGGCGATGTGCGCGCTGTAGAGTGGGTGGATCACCTCGTCCTCCAGGAACCGCCGGAACTCCGGCATCGTCATGTTCTCCTGGGGCTTGCGACGGACCTTGCTCTTCTTGGTCTTCTTGGCGACCTTGAGCGCCGTCGCCTCCAGTTTGTCCTGGAGCTCGGCGAGCTGGACGAGCACGTCGTCGACGCGGTCGGCGAGCGCGCGGATGTCGAAGCTGGCGTAGCCCGCCGTGTCGGTGTGGAACTTGGCGCAGTGGGCGGGGTCGATGTCGAGGCCTGGGAGGAGGTCGTGGGTGGTGTAGAAGCGGTGGAGGCTGGCCATGCTGATGATCATGACGAACACGCCCATTGCCAGCTGCATCATCGCCATGAGCCGCGTGAACCGGCACCGCGCGAAGCAGAAGCCCTCCATTGTTCCTCAGTGTCGAATGGTGCTGTGTGACCTATGGCGGTCTTGAACTGTTGGTGTCCCAAATTAGTTGCTTTGGAGAACAATTAGCGTGGCAAGTCCAAAGTGTGTTCAATTCTTAGGATGCACTCCACTGTGAGGCTCAGATCTCCATGCTCATGCATTATTTTTATTTATTATTTGTTTACCAGCCTACTCAACGCTGGAAAAAGGGAGCTAGAAAGAGTACAGAATGAATCAGTTCAAATGCATGGATTGTTTTGGAGAAAGTTGACGTGAGAAAGTGTGAAACTGAAGAGTGATACTCCGCGTCACAGAAGCAAACCCTCAGCATGTCCAACTGGGCATGGTTAATCGATTTACCATGAGAGACAACCCTTGGTTATGGCCATAATTAACCGTGACCATATATACCACCGCAACACACTCATTCGCCCACCATGAAAAATATTTTTCACCTGCCATGTAAAAATAATCTTGTAGTGCTGTTTTTGTTTTATATTTTATTTTAGTTTTCTCCTTTAGTTTTTGTATCTTGATCTTTGGGTATCAGCTTTGTCTTTGGTTCTCGGATAGAACCGAATCAAGTAGAGCCTAGAAACTACTACCTACATTCCAAATTATAAGTCATTCTATAGATCTTGGTGAGTCAAAGTTTTTCAAATTTGACCAAAATTATAGAGAAAATTGTAAAGATTTATGACATCAAATAAGTATACTAAAAAATATAATTAATGAAGAATCCAATAATAATTAATTGACATCCTAATTGTTATTATCCTTTTTTTTTTTCGAACACGCCAAGGTTCGCGTTTTTTTATAAGCGTAATAAAGTTCAAACAACAATGATGGCACAAAGAACCAAAGTTACCGAGGCAAAACCTAACAACTATTGGATACAAAAGCAGGGATTACATTAGGACTAATTTGCGACAAGACGACCCGCCGAAGGCATGGCTAGGCGACTTCCTTGGCGAGGCCATCGGTGTTGAGGTCAAAGGCGGAGAGGTCAAGCTGCTCCGCAAGAAGCATCTCGAAACGGCGCGCGCTTAGCCGGCGGCATACCACCCTGAAGGCCGCCTTGACCATCTCCTCTGGCAATCGGGGCCTCCCCTTCGGACACTTCCTCGCCCAACTTCGAAGCAAGAGCTTGAGGGCACTGGGTCACATTGGCAGCCCTTGGCGCGACTTGATACGGTCACTACGGCGCGAGCGTATGCGTGGAGGCTGGAGTGCTGGGACCGACGAAGACGCGGGCCCGTCTTGATAAGGGCGATGCAAGTGGCACGCACACCAAATCCTCGATCTCTTGCTGCCGGGACGCCAAGGTCAGCGAGGCGGTGGGAGCATCGTCTTACGAGGACACGGAGGCGGTTCCGAGGGAGCAACAGCACATCCTGCATCGACGGGGCTTCCTCGAAAGTCGGCGACGGGCCATAGGACGCCAGACTCCGCCGCCCGTCCGTCAGCCCCTGTCTGGGCGTCGAACTCCTCAGCAACCCCCAAAGGTGATGGGTGCCCAGTCGACACATCCTATCATATAAATTTGGTCAAACTTGCAATGGTTTGCCTCCAAAATTTTTTAGGATGGAAAGAGTAGTACTTTCCTCTCCTCATCAGAATAATAGAATCAGAAGTATTGATTTCTCATCTCGTTTATATAATTTTCTAGAGATGACTGTGGGACCCATTGAGGGGCATCAAAGACAGCAGCATCACGAAGTAGCCAATCTTTGTTCATCACGAACAAGTTTTTTTTTTTTTTTTGGCTTGGGTAGGTTTAATACTTCCCACAGCTTATATATATTACTATTAGTACTATATACACTATATATAATATTATGTTATCCTATCCGGGCGTATCATGACAAGTCTGTTACGGACTAGGATCGAGAAATCAAAGCCGGTTCGATACGGACTAGATCGAGAAATCAAAAGCCCAAACACTATATATATTAATTATTCATGATGTACACCGGCCAAATCAACACAACACCTGTACGTACAGTATGTCGCCGATGATGGAGTACACGCACAAAGCAGGTTGGGCCGACCTCCCGCTGGACCTCCTGGACAGCGTCATCGTGCGCCTCCCGTTCCCCGGTGACCGCGCCCGCTTCGCCGCCGTCTGCCGCGCATGGCGCCCGCCTCGCGCGAGCACGAGCGGGTGAGCTACTTTCCTTGGATCGTCCTCCCGTACGGCACCTTGTACACCGCCGGCCGCAGCGGCGTAGCGTGCTCCTCCTTCGTGTGCCCTGGGTTCCCTGAGGACACGACCTGCCTCGGCGCCGCCCACGACTGCTGGCTCGCGCTCGGCCGAACGGATAACGTTTTCCGGCGAAGACCAGCCGGGTTGAGATTCGTGCACCCCCGCCCTGAGGTGAAGCATAAGCACAGCTACATGCTGCATAACCCCTTCATCAACGCCACCGTGGCGCTCCCGGAGCTGGACGCCGTTATTGGCTGTGTTGCTGAGACGTTCGAGGTCCGTAAGGTGCTTATGCATTCGGCAGCTCCGACGGTGTCATCGCCGTCACGACCAACAACAGGAACTACAACGTCATCTTATGCCGCCCTAGGAAGGGTTATTTCGTGCTAGATAAATTCAGGATTGTTGATGCTGCTTTCATTGGAGACACGCTTTACGGGATCACCTCGGGCGAAGAACTCCTAGCCTTCCACCTCGGCGAGGATGAGGATGGCAGGCCCATTGTGACTCGGATTGAACTGGTGATCAAGAATCCCTTGGCAAAGTATTATTACGAAGATGCATGGTTTTGGCCGCAACAAGTTGTGGACACAACAAAATACAAGCAGGGATTTGGCCAAGATGACCATATTAACGATAACAACACCGAGGAGGGAAACCCGGAGGAGGAGGAGGAGGAGTACGTATATATAAGTGAAGGCTCAGACGACGACGATGAACAAGCATTAGAGGACAGCTTCAATGACGATGGGACGATATCGGACAACGAGGTGTTTGATGGGTTTGCCAATGGCGCGGTGTTTGATCGGTTTGATCCAGAGGTACCATATGAAGGCGATGACGAGATATATATGGGTCGATACCTAGTGCAGTCGTCGTGGAGCGGGGAGCTGCTGCTTGTGAGGCACCAATGGCAATCATGTCAGGTTACCAGTAACTTCACTCGCAAGGTCGAGGTCTTTAAGGCAGATTTTAGTGCCGGAAAATGGGTTGCCGCCTCTGCCAAGGGCGAGGCCATTTTCCTCAGTCGATCCTATAGCAAGTGTACTCGTGCTCACGGAGACATCCAGGAGGGCTTCGTGTACTATAGCAAGCATTTGGGTGACGTGTTCGACACGACATCTTGCACTATTCGTAACAACACACTTAGGTGGCCATGGCAATGCAAATTGAACGAAGTAACATGGCTTTTTCCTCCGGAGGCAGTGGTTTAACAAGGCACCACAAACAAGACAAATAAACATATTATTAGTGATTATGGTTTTTATTACTTCTTTAATTAGGATGGGAACTTTTGCGAAGGCTAATATTAATTAGATTAGTCAATTATCTTGATTCTATGTAATAATCTAAAATAGTAAAATTATCTTTATATTTATTAGAAGATTAATCTATGTAAGGGGAGGCTGACTCTACTTGTGTGAACTAGACGGTGCTTATATATAAAGGAATGGTGCTTTATATGACACTACAAGGAATGGTGCTTTATATGACGATCACTTTGGTCATAAACAGAAAAATACGTCACAATTAACTTGCCATGACAATACATAAATCTGTCATGTATCTCACGTCATAGATTTGCTGGACCAACTAGAGCCGTCCGCGGATGGACATTTTGGTTCGTCATGGAATCTTTGGAAGTCCATTTAGCCCAATCTAGGCCCAATAGTGTGTGATAGAACAGACCGTCATAGGTGGGGCGTAGAATGCTATGTAGGATGTTTTTCCATCACACATTTGATTTGCCATATAAGCGTCATGTGTTCACCAAAATTGACTGACAGATTATACAATGAAATCACATATAGCCCAACAAATTGGTCAACTCAATTTCCAGTACATTTACACACAAAGTTTTGGTCATCATAAAACTTCAGAAAACTCAAAAAAAAAGGTCCTTGTCCACATCGATTACAATAGCCTTATGGACAGTACGTCTATAGTGGCACTTAAAAAAAAATCCATTGCATTAGGTTGCTGGTCTTTGTACTTGTCTCCCTGAAAATGACAAATATGCAGTATTAAATTACATGTAGGCAAACTAAACTGTAGGCAAGGAACAAGGTGTCAAGTCAAGTATAATCAGTTGCCATTTCTACAGATGACATATATAATATGAGATTGCATAGAATCCCACGTATTGCACTCAAGGAAGCCCTGTAAGAAATCTTAGCACAAAAAGCATAGAATCCCACATATTGCACTCAATAAACTTAGCAACTAGCAGACGGGCTTGATCCCCTCATTCAAACTATTAGCAACAAGTCAATTCGTAGAAATAGTTTGGAACTCAGATCCTACATATTCGACGTTTAGGACATCTTTGACGAACTCTCTTTAAGTTTTCCTAATTTACTGACAGCATAAACTGTGTATGTTCTGAATTCAGATCCCTCCAGCATTGCTGCACGCATTTGCACTTGGAAAATAGATCAATGTTGCGTCGTTTGATATCCATTTAATATTTCAGCGGAAGACTATTATATATGTATGTGCAAGCCTAAAAACAAATTGCTTCACTTTTGGAGGACAATATATCAAATTCTCTTCCAAACCAAGGCGATCAGCTGAACCCATTTGTGCATGAGAACTGTCCCCCTGTTGACGCTGCATTCTTCTTTTAGCTGCGTCATCCATCCATTGCAGCCATGCAAAGGAATGGCACCGTACCCTCTTCGATCGGGCTGCGGTTGCTTGTCAGCATACCACATCCAGGCATCAGTCAGGCCAAGGAAAGGATCGATCTCGGGCCAGGCGTGCGAGCACTGAGCACACGACTCACTGGGCCGGAATGGTCTTGCCTCTTGTGCTTTGGTCGAACTCGATCGTCCTGTCCCCGGCGCGGCATCACTCCCCGGCGCACGCGCACCAGGACGATTAGCGGCGCACGCGCGCCACGGTGATTAGCGGCGCACGCGCTAATGCAGGTTGCAGTGCACGCGCGCTACGTGACAAAGTAGCGCACGGCCCAGTCAGTATGCGGCCCAGTTCCCAGTTTCCCCTATCAGGCTTCATTGGGCCAAGTTTTTTAAAAGGCCAATATTTTTTTTCTGGTTTCTCCTCTCTAGCTTCATTGGGCCAAAAAATTTAATGTTGTTTCCATTTCTCATTTCTCATGTCAAGCATTTTTGGGCCATTTTTCTAAACTCTCATGTCAACCATTATTTGGCCAAAAAAATTAATTTCAAACAAGTTAAAATTTTCTCTTTTTAGGGACAGCGGTTTGTGGGAAAAATAAAAGGGCGGGGGATGGTTTCACATCCATATGGAAGTGAAAGTGCAAAAACATTATCTTAAAAACTATATACCTTATGTCCATCAAAAATACTTATACCACATTAAAAAATTAAAGAGTGCTAGAATAAAAAAAAGGAGAAAAACCAAATACAATTCTTTTGTGACCTCTTTGTATTTCCAAAAAGGATAAAATAAAAATGTTGATGTTGCTTCTGTTGTCTTCAAGACTTGAAAATAATGAATATTCCTCACTGACTAATATTCCTGAAACTTTTGCCGATCCTCCATCAACTCCTGTTTTTTTGCCCGATCCTTGCGGTCGTCCTCGCCGTCCCTGGTATTTTTTGCCATTTCGGATGTTGTATTTGCATCCCGGTTGGTTCCAATCCAAATGCAATGTAACAAAAGAAGCAGGTAAAGCACTTCTCAAATGGCATGAACAGTGTGAATGGAACCACTTAAATTAAGAACAAAAGCTAGGAACAGACCTCTTTCTGTTCAGAAGGTGTGATTCAGAGACTCAGACTCTACATGCCAATGCAGAGAAGAAGGAATGTAGTTTTCAACTACTGAAACCGACCAATTAAATGCTCTCTAAACTTAGCGAACCCCTCTTCTTTCATTAGGAGCTCAGGATCTCGAACCTGCAATGCAACAACAAATAGCTAAGGTCACTACTCGCATCAGCTGGCAAGGGCAAATAAAAATTCATACAAATGACAACAACTTTATATGTGCAAAACATATTCATTAGTGAGAGCTCACATCAGTTGGCAAGGCTAAATAGAAGTTCCTATGAAGTGATATTGCCGAATATGACAAGGCTCTCAAATACTCTCTGTCCCAATTCAGAGAGTTGTACAGAAGGTCTTAAATACTCCTCAATGATAGTTCTAGAGCTACGAAATAACCATCATGAACATTTCCATTGTTAATATTTCCTAAGAAGACCTTGTTAGTTCAGAATTTGATCCCACTCCAATTAATATATTCCTCCTTATTTTACTCGCTATTGATAGTTCTAGAGCTACGAAATAACCATCATGAAAAGAGTATGTGTTGCTGCCAGTTTGTTTATCGACATGGGCATGAGAAATGTCTTTGTTACCTATACCTGATAACGTGAAGTGCACCAAAGGGACATCATACATGGGCGCATGAACGACGCAACCAGCAGCCAGTGGGCACTATTATGTAGCAATAGAACTAGCCCAACTGGTTCTGTGCCTCCTGGAGTACAGAACACTGTTAGATATATTGTGAAACCTGAACAGTCAAGGCCTGAAGTCATGAACAATACATTGAACTTCTTGTGACCAGTCTTCATGACAATTTGATAGTACTCCAGCAAAGAATCATCACCTAACATTTTTATCTACCTGAATCGTAGCAACACAACTAGAATTTAGAGCTTAAGAGAAAATCAAAAAATTGTCACCTACGATTTTCTAAGTACTGTTGTGGCAGGAGAAAGGACAGACCAGGAGCCAATCAAATGGGGAATAATGTTCAAAGTAATCATACCTCAGCTGTCATGCAATAATAATAAATATTGGTGGCTAAATACAGGTACAAAAATAGGTTCATGTTTGTTTAGTTAACTATATTTTGCAGTTAAGCAAGACACGACAACAGTACAAGCAAAGGGACTACAACCATCAACTAGTTACAGTGAAATGCAGCAACCAAATTTTGCTATGAACAAGCTCATTCAGAGATCAACAAGAATAGATATATGCTTGCTCTGGACAAGCTCATTCAGAGATCAGACACATCTTACAATCAACAAGAATAGATATATGCTACTATAGTGACACTATTATAGAATTGCAGTGGACTGCAGTGTACTTCAACTCATATGGCAAAAAGAAACACATATGGGAATTTTAGAACAATCTGTGTGGGCTGTTGCAGATATATCCCCTGCTAATTCCTTTCTCTAGGGATTTGGGTACTCACAATCCTAATATCTAACATTTGTGATTTCTATCCATAAGCAATCCATGAACCATCTGGTCAGTATATTATACATGAACTTCAGTAGAACAAATAAATCACTATTCCAGTAGACTTGAGAACTTTGAGATTCAAGTGTAACAACCATGCAATACAGGATCCACGGTTCTTAGAGCACATAAATAAATCATATTGAACCTATCAATCAAAAGCATCAATACAAGTTCAAGTGGCACCCAACTGAAGGAAAATGACAGTAGAAGATGGTATAAGGAATCTAAGTCTGATCTGGAACCAAAGCCAACCATAAAACAGTTACTGGCTAAAGGTAAAAGCAGAATAGTTTTTCATCTTACATCCATGTAAACTTGTGCACATAGGAGAACCACCAGAATGGTTCCATTCAAATTTTATCCTAGGACACTCTAATCAGAGATCAAGGATGATAACAACTAGTATTACTATTTAACTGTCGTCTCCTATCAAAGCAATGGATAATGGCTAGCAGTAAAATGGACACTAGCAACAGCAAACAGATTCTGAACTAGGAAGGATAGTTTAGACTTGGGCTCATGCTCTGCATCTTTGATCTGTAGCATGAGAGATGAACAGAGAGCACATACATGAAAAATGCTTCAGAAGCCACAAATTATTGAACCCCAAAGACTTGAGACATACAGGATGGAAGAGATGTGTTCTCTTCATCAATCATATAATAAAAGACAAGTGTCATTACAATTAATTAATTGAGGGGATTGAGCACAACTTCAACAAGTATATATGAAATATTGATTTGTTACCACCCAGCACCCATTGGCCATTGCAGATTCTAGACTAAAACAACTTGAGCAAATATATGATGCCATACTATTTTGTTACCACCCAACATCCATTGTAGATTCTAGACTACCACAATATTGAATTTAAAATTTTAAATAAATAACTTATAAATAATTTTTTTTTATTATTAAACATATACTTAGGAATAAACTTACCTAGCATGGATAATGACGATCTCAACTACCAAGAAATTTTAACTAAACAGATCGCTGGAGAAGAGAGGCACAGAGACAACAGGGACACAGTCACACAGATAGGGGGAAAAAAAAAAAAAGTCACACAGATAGGCACACAGAACTATAATGTCTATGTGATGAAATATTTATAGGCACAGGCACAGAGGTAAATAACAGAGACATAGACAAGCAGAGGTAAATAACAAATCAAACAGAAGAGCAAGAACCTTTAGGTAGCCTTTCAGCAGAAGACAAATGAGCACGCTTTCTTGCTCTCCGGATTTTCTTATCAGTCTCAGGATCCCCAGAGAGAGCAGGCTTCTTGCTGATTGGGGAGGCACTATCCATTTCTAGACATCTTTCTCCTATCACAATGAATACAAATAAAAACCATCCACTATACATTGATTAGCGCATTCTAGGCTTTGATAAAATTCTTGGCCTTCTCGACCTCAAGATTGGCCTTTTTCACTAGAAAGTTTTCCTTCTATTCCAACATTTCAAGTGTCAATAAGCATATCTCAAGTTATTTCTACAGATTCAAACTACAAAAACGTTCTGAAGTCTTTACATAGTTACACAAGCTTTATGAAAAGAATGTAGTCCTTATTCTGGAAGAGTGAAAGTGACACTAAAACATACAGAATTGTCTAAGCAACAGGGAATACTGAAGGCATTTGGTTTTGGTTATATAATAAACAAGGTTTGGAAAACCATCTGCTGCTTGGATTTAATCCTTCTATACATTGAACAATACTGAGAGTCAGTTTGTTTATATCTGAGACAACAGCAACCATATCTTTTATAAAAAAAAGAACAGAGGTAAGAAAAGCTAGACATCTTCTTAATGGAATATACCTTGCCTACCATCACAACAGTGGGATTACACTTACACATGACAGCTGGGTTTCGATTGCAACAAAAACTGCTACAGGTTCCAATTACAGAACTGAGTAATTACCTTCCTGTAGGACATTCTGCCTGAGCCTATCCTCTCCTCTCCACACCTCTACTCTCCTCTCCTCTCCTGTATGTATGATTAAAAACATACAACAAGCAAGCATCATTCAGGATAGATGTACTGCCATGATTTAAGATTCTGAGCCTCAGGTAGGTCTGGATTAATCGCAAGAGTACTTTTGCCTATTGTTCAAAGAGGCACACCTACAAGCTAGATTTCAGCACCACAATATTAACAAAACACTTTCAGTAACAACTGATTTCTAGGAAGAAGATTAAACACAGATTAGATGACATACCTTGGAAATGAGATATTTTTGGGATCTTTATCGCAACAACAGGAGAACTATCAACCATGTCCAAAAGCTCTTGGCCAGTCATAGTAGCAAGATCATTCCATATAGAAATATTAACAGTTTTGCCACTAACAATAAATGAAAA
Source organism: Hyparrhenia diplandra (assembly GCA_015847255.1). NCBI lineage: Eukaryota > Viridiplantae > Streptophyta > Magnoliopsida > Poales > Poaceae > Hyparrhenia > Hyparrhenia diplandra. The sequence goes on along the minus strand of JADLZK010002663.1, from coordinate 44,062 downwards.
GAGTTAATTTCAACAAAAACAACAAGTTGTTCATGCATAGACAGATTAAAAAGACTCATGCCCTATGGCTTGAGCATCCAGGAAGAGAACAACAACATATGCAGTGAACTCTTACTATGAAGAGCCGTAAGCACAAAACTACAGGATGAGTAGCAGGCCATACACTTATATAGCTTTAAAAAATTTTTTAGAAAAAGCTACCCTAACCGAACATAAACAAAAAATTTTTTGGAACATCTATTGGTACATCTCTACTCTAACAGTCTTCACTGAATTTGTAATGTCTGATAGTCTACACCCTCGTTGTAGCAAAGATTGTAGAAGACAACGAACCAAATAAAAATGGAGGCTCACTCAGGTCCTTTAGATGTTAAACAGGAAGAATATAAATTTCATATTAAAAAAAAGTTTTAACAACAGTTAGTAAAACTTTATATTGGAAAGAGTTAAAACTTTATACTACAACATATCCGATTGCAAGCATAATGTAACAATGGAGAATGCTTATTTAAAAAAAAAAATTCACCATACCCATTGCCTGGTAGGGGGCATGCAATTAAAACAAAATTACACCATACACAATTTTAAACTGCTGCAGGGATATATGAACAAAGGGAAGCTAAGTTGAGAGCTCGAGAGTTGAATTCTTCAAAGGTCCATAATGCAATAATTTTTTTTTAAAAAGTTTATGTTGAAAGAGTTCAAAGTTTCTAACCAAGAAATTAAAAGTTTTCTATGTAATAGTATAAAGTTTTATAAATTCTAGTGCAAAAGTTTTAACCTATCAATACAAAGTTGCTAATGTTGTAGTCTAAAGTTTTGAACAGAGCAGTAATAAGAATATAAATATCATAGTCTAAAGTTTTTTAACATAGAAGTATAAAGTGCCAAAAATTCAAAAAGTTTATCGTGCAATAATTCAAAGTTATTTAAATAGCATTATAAAGTATTCTATGTCATGGTTCAAAGTTTTGTAAAAGCAAGTGTAAAGTTTACAACATATTAGGACAAAGTTTCTAATGTTATAGTCTAAAAAATTAAGAGCCCAGTATATAAAATTTGAACCTAGCAGCAAAAAAAAAATATAAATATTATTGTCTAAAAAGTAATGAAACTAGCAGTAAAAAGTAAATAAATATTATGGACTAATATTTATAACCTAACAGTACACAAGTTTTGAAATTATTAGTACAAAGTTATAGTCTAAAACATTTAAAGTTTTTAACGTAGCAGTATATAGTTTGTGAAAAAATTATACTTGATAGTTTTGAAATCTGATACTAAAGTTTCTGAACATATCATACAAAAGTTTTAAACATAGCAACAAAAAAAAAAGTTTATTATGTCATAGTTCAAAGTTTATAAATTGTAAATATAAAGTTTTTTGAACCAAAAATGCATGTAATTCTGAAAAAAAAAAAAAGTTATGCGATATTATGGCATACCTTCTTCGTCATTGTTTTTGCTTTAAAAACTGTTTCGTGGAAGAAATTTTGGTAAGATATTCACTCCGCAGACTCTGTTAACACACAATTAAAAAAAAAATAGTCATAATTTATCTAGGCATGTCATAGAGGAGGTCACAAATCTTTCAGAACTAAAAGCATGTTAAATTCACCGGTGGTGGTTACCACAACAGCCGGCAAAAGGAGCAAACAGGGAAACATGTGAACGAAAAAAATAATGGGTCAAACAGGGATCAGAAGACATATTTTTGCAACTTACTAGAAAAGATGTGCCAACATTGAAAAGGACAAGATATGGAGCAGGTCTACTTGCTACTTGTTGTCATTAAAAACGCAAGTGGCGCTAGCCAAGGTGTGATTAAATTATTGTCAACCACGACTGACTCTAGAATCATAGTTTGAGTATAGGACAGAAGACAAGAGCAGTACTGTCAATTACCAACCTGTGGGATGAGAAGATGTCATCCAGAGCGTCGCGAAGGTAAAACCTGCAGTGCATGGACAAGTACAGATTTAGTTTAGTTAAGCGTGCGTAATGCAGGTCAAACATAGTGTGCTGACTGCGACTGCTCTTTGGATTATAGACTCCAAATGAATGGAATCATGCATACAGGAGATGCACTAGGAGATTTTCTTCAGGAGAAAGAAAAGGGCATGCAACCAAGGCATATGCGCTTTCGTTGTCTTTCAGTCACTCTGCATAGACATTCAGGAAAAGAAGAGAAACCATACTGGATGCAACAAGTGCAGGTTTTTGAATGAATTTCTTAATATGTCATGTATTAATATATTGTCCATAAGAACCATCTCTACATTCAGTCACTTAAGCAGTCAGAAAAACAAGAGTGGCTGTAATGTGCACCTTTTGAATCAACTTGTTGTCAACAGTAGGAGGCATTCCGTTGCACACCCGAAAAAAAAAAAGGTATGAGTATTTGACTCTAATCTGAGGATCTACTAGTAAAACTATGATATCAATGTGAAGCAAACAAAGAAAATAGTTTAAGGGTCACTGTACAACAAAAAAATTTCCCAAAAAATATAAAGACTAAAAGCTCAGTGTGTACAATGCCCATTGTCCATAAGAACCATCTCTACATTCAGTCACTTAAAGCAGTCAGAAAAAAAAAGAGTGGCTCTAGTTTCACCTGCAGCAGAATCAGCAACACTTTAAAAATGGCTCCAATCACTCCACACAGCAATGTGAGCAGCAGAAAAAGGCTCTAGTCCCTCCACCACAGCAGCCCCAACACAACCCCCAAAAAAAGGCTCTATTCACTCCCACAGCAGAATCAGCAACAGATGCGCAAACAACAAGAGATTCTGCGCTGCACAACCAACTTAGAACTCCACGATGCGCAAGTCAACAGAAAAAGGCGCAAAGCACATGCTAAATAACTTGTTCCAGCCTCTACTCAAACAATTTTTTAGTAGGTCAGGCTTGGCACAAAAATTAGGGGGCATAGAAAAGTTATTATCTCCAGAGCCTAGAGAAAGCCGTGTTGCAAGCTACTTAAGTGACAACCCACTGCCTGGTAGGGGCCATGCTATTTTCATCCAAAATCTAAATTCCTCAAAACACACATTGCCAAGTAGGGGGCATGCTTTTAAATTTTCAACAAAATATAATAACCCTAATCTCAGCAAAATATGTGAACCCTAATCTCAGCAAAATGTGTAAACTCTAATCTCAAAGAAAAGCGTGCCAACCCTAATCTCAGCAAAAGGTGTGAACCCTAATCTCAGCAAAATGTTTGCACCCTAATCTCAACAAAATGTGTGAACCCTAATCTCAAAGAAAATGTTTGAACCCTAATCTCAGCAAATTGTGTAAAGTGTGCACACATCTTCATCACTCGGCCTCAAGGGCCTACCGCCCCTCTCGGCCTCGCTACCCTAAACTTCAAAATGTGTCAACCCTAATCTCGTAAGCGTCTGAACCTAATCTCAGCAAAATTGTGTTAAGTGTGCACACAACTTAACCACTCGGCCTCGAGGGCCTACCGGCCCTCTCGGCCTCGCTACCCTAATCTCTGTAGAATGTGTCAACCCTAATCTCAGCAAAATGTGTAAACTCTAATCTCAGCAAAATGTGTGAAACCTAAACTCAGCAAACTTGTGTTAAGTGTGCACAAATCTACAACACTCGACCTCGAGGGCCTACCGGCCCTCTCGGCCTTGCTACCCTAATCTCATTAGAATGTGCAAACCCTAATCTCAGCAAAATTTGTTAACCCTAATCTCAAAGAAAATTGTGTTAAGTGTGCACACAACTACACCACTCGGCCTCGAGGGCCTATCGGCCCTCTTGGCCTCGCTACCCTAATCTCAACATAATGTGTGAACCCTAATCTAAGAAAAATGTGTGAACCCTAATCTCGGCAAAATTGTGTTAAGTGTGCACGAGAACTAAAACACTTCGGCCTCGAGGGCCTACCGCCCTCTCGGCCTCGCTACCCTAATCTCGGCAGAAATATCTCAACCCTAAAATCTACAAAATGTGCAAAACCTAATCTCAGTAAAATGTGTGGACCCTAATCTCAACAAAATGTGTGGACCCTAAACTCAAAGACAATGTGTAAAACCCAAATCTCAACAAAATATGTGAACCCTAATCTCAAAGAAAATGTGCAAAACCTAAGCTAAGCAAAATGTGTGAACCATAATCTCAAAGAAAATCTGTTAACCCTAAACTCAACAAAATATATGAACCCTAATCTAAGAAAAATGTGTGAACCCTAAACAAAATATGTTAACCCTAATCCTAGCAAAATGTTTGAACTCTAATCTCATGAAAAAAGTTGCCTAGTAGGGGATATGCTATTTTCCGTCCTAAATAAAAAGACACAAAAACACCATTGCACCGGGTAGGGGCATGCTATTTTAATCCAAAATCTAAATGCCTCAAAACACCCATTTGCCTAGTAGGGGCATGATTTTAATTTTTTTTTTTAAAAAAAACACCCAAAACCTAGTCACATAAAAATGAAAAGCAAATATTCAACCGAGAATTGTGCCATCAAGTCAAGCAAACAAAGACAATAGTACTACTGAACAGCAAGTCAGGAGAAAATATACAGTGCCAAGCAGGTGGTGTCCAGCGTCATCACCCACGATCCAATAATTGCGATAACAATATAAGATGGTTCAACTATCTTCTCAATTGAAAATGCAGTAATTCATTTCTTATATTACACTTACTCGTGATGTTCTTGGTTCAGCAAATGAATGGATGCCTGCGCCTCGCAGCGAGGACCATTGCAAAAATTTCACACTTGAAAGTTTCAGGCAATGATGCACTGATTGAATGATGGCACCGATGCCATACGATTTTTGCAAATATTACCTGCTGTGGAGAACAAAAAAAACGCAGAGATTAAGTACCTCTCTCGAGCTACAATATTATCAAGGTTCCAATTGTTCGATAAAAAAGAAATACACTGCCAAACATCTATTGTTTTTGTGGTTTCTTCATAGAAGACGGAAATAGGAATATCCGAATATGCAATGTCCATAAAGCAGAAGAAACAGAAGACAGATCAATTCCCTACATAATCCTGTAATAGGAGCCCACATAAGCCCAAATAAGGCTCGTACTATACAGATACTACTAAGGATTCTCACCTACAATAGTACTAAATGTGTAGAGAACATTACCACTCTAGGACCATATACCACTTACTCTGTTGTATTACATCAGATTTTAGATTGTACAAACTGCTAATGGAAGCTTTTTTTTTTTTTTTTTTTGAGACCACGCCCACCTAAGTAAAATGGAAGCATTAATATAGGGGCATGTTAATCAAATTGAATCTAAAATGGTCAAGATGGATGGATGAGAAGACATGCCTACCAGCAGTCAGCGATTAATAAGTTGTCCTCTGAATTGGCATCAAATGCCATAGAAGTGCTATGTAGTCTGCATCACAATCCTGAATAGTTGGAGCAATTTCTTTTCTCAGACCCGTAATCCAGCTCCAGATGCCATTGCTGCTATTGAAGTCTGGATAAACTGTTTCTAAAATCCTTCCTAAATCTGCTTTTCTGACCGCATGATTCTGCAAAAAGACTTAGAAAGTGATAAATCAGCTGATTCTTCAGTGTAGGGAGCAAAAATATTTATTAGACTGGAAATCAAGCTCAGAAATAGTGAATTCACAAATGGAAAACTATTACCTCTTTACATATAGGGCGGCATGATTTGACTTGAACTGGGCATGGTTGGAGCAGCAATTCCAATTGTTAGCAGATGAACTGGCCATGGTTGGAGCAGCCCTTCCATAAAGAAATTGCATGTTCCAGTTACTTGGTTCTGAGTCAATCTGCAACAAAGAACAAAATCATCCCATCATCTACCTGGGACTAAAAATTCCACGAATAATCTTCCAGTATAGTGCTATCTGGACCCTTAATGATGAACATATGAGTACACATATGTGTTCTACAAACAAACAGATAACACTCCCTTCCATGGTGAAGCTACTGATTGAATCTGGATTAAGTGTGCTTTATAATTCAGTCACGCAGACCCTTCTAGGCAGCAAATCAGAGGTATTAGGTTCAGAAAAAAGCATAAACTTAATTGACCTATCGCAAAATGCACTATCATAGAATGTTCGACCAAATTGATTTGTGCCATTAGTCACAAACTATAGAGAAGTAGATGCAACTATAGTATTAATCCAACTATAGAAACACTGCAAATATTTACTTCAAATTAGGAAATGTAAGAATGCAAACCTGAATGTTTGGAAGCAATCTTAGAATTTGATCAGTAACCCGAGGATTGTAGTAGATAGTAAATGAGCCACCACTTGATGTTGCACGAGCTGCAGCAGCAAGAACACCTATGTGCATATTGACTGGTAGAAGATGACAAAGAAGGTTGTTGTTGGGTGGCCCACCAAATACCCACAAGGAGCTGTGACTTCTCATCCCTGCGTCAATATCAAAAGTTTTGCAGCTTCTTATATCGATGATACACAGGAAAGTTGAATCAAATATTCTTGAATTAAGCAAGCAATAAAAATGCAATATGAACAGGAAAGATATGTAGTCTGCAGCAGTAGATGTATTTGCACCATACTTTCATGTGTACATTTGTAGCTTTGCCACTGTGATGGTATTGTCCCAGCACAATTATAAGAGAAACGACAAACATGTAGCATTAGATGCTATCAGTATTATTTACAAGATCCTAGAGCAAATTATAGTTGACAAATTATTTCCTGGTGTGCTCAGTCATTAGATAACCGGATATTGCAGAGCCTATTGGAACAAATAAGTTTACAATTAAGATAACGGAATATGGTTGTGCCACTGGATCATGAATGGTAGGGCGATCTGCAGCAGTGTGGCAGCCACACGATGGCCAATCAAAACTACAGCACCAGCAGTCTGCAGCAATGTGGCAGCCACTCGAAGGATAATCAAAGTTGGAGCACCAGCAGAGAAGTGACAGAACACAACCATGCTATTCAAAAAAAAAAAAAAAAAAAAAAAGTTTGCTGAAAAAGAAATCTATATGGAACAAGAAAACCGATTTCTTGAAAAGCTAGCAATTAGTCATCCTTACAGTGAGAGAGCAGGGCTTTGTTTCCAAGCCTAAATGACATAACACATAACGCAAAGTGCCCAGACCAACCAACCATACCAAGTGGAGTGACACGAATTGCTAAGTTTAGACTGCTGCAGGGGCAGGCACAAAATGGCCCTGTCGCATTGATTAGGAAGTAACCTCAATAAAAAAAAATAGTACAGCAACCACATTCTGTCAATATGCCAAATGATTATGTAAAAAAAGAAGAAAATCTAATAAGCATATTGCTTTAGGAATCCTGGAATATTTCGTGCCGCAAGATCATTTCAATTCCTTTAAACAACCACATTGTACTCGTTTGCAGTTAGTAAGAGTTCATGAAACATAAGAGATAAGAATCAGCATTAGGAAGGAGATGGAAGAAAAAAAATCAATACCAGGAGGAGATCCAGCAAGGCGTGCGGTGAGGTGCTTGAGAAGAGCCTTCAATCGTGAGAGCAATTACTTAAGTGAGAAGAGCCTTCAATCATGAATCAAAAGTAAGGCCTGCATTTAGTTTTGTGATCAAATTAAATACATGTAGCAGCTCACAGTGCTAAAGGAGTAAAAGTTCAAAAATCCATAGTGAAACAAACGAAAGGGGGAAATAAGCAAACACTTCTCTGTTACATTGCAGAGGAATTCTGAAATGTGGCAGCTCACAGTGCCTGAGTACAGAGGAATTCTGAAGTCTGCTTTTACATTGCAAGTTTGCAAAACAGCTAAAAAGCCCTTATTGAGTGAAAATGAGTAGTTTTAAGTCAAACATGCCTAATATAGTATGTTAGTTTTAAAGATCAATTTGAGTTTTAAAATCAGAGACCATATAACTAATCTAGGGTTGGTGCTCATGGTGGTGGCACACACATTGAGCGAGTCTTTAGTGTTCTACTACGGCAATAGATACATTTCTCTGTTAAATGAACTCAGTAGTTAATATAGCTCCAAACAACCCAATGATAAGTTTTTGTGATTGGACAGCAAAGTATATTTATTTATATAACTAAATAAACGAAAACATCTTATCCATGCATCCTCATTCTTTGGTGTTCAGAAAATAATTGTCAGGTAGTTAGTAATAAGAACAAAAGTGCATCTTCAAGCTATCATAAGGATAGCCAATAGGGTTGTTACCTGGAAGGTATGCCGCCCCTTGATTCAGAAGGAAGACGCAAGAAGAAATTCCATGATGGATTCCCCACACAAATCAACACACAAAAATGAGAAGCTAACAAAACCAAGGGCAAGGAAGCACTCGCACCATCTTAGAGCGACCACAGATCATAAATCGCCTGGCAGTGGCTCACATTGTCATCTCCTTCTGCTTCCATCAGCACTGAGGAATCGCAATTCAGATCCACTGCATCATCAAAATTTAAAAAATCCCTACGCGTCATCAGATTCACTGATTCACCAAAAACATGCTCGCATCTCTGTATCCCCCAGTTGCAGTAGACAAAAAATCATTACACATGAACAGGAACCTAGATGGGCAGGAGCACCCTGTTGCGTACCTGTATGAGCTGAAGGCGTTGGAGGCGCCGCAGGCTGACGACGGAGATGTCCTCGATACAACAGCCGGTAGTTCTCGGGAACTGATTGCTTCACCCCGGCAGCCCCTGGATTTGCCCAGGATTTGTTGGACTCCGCTCCTTCAGCTCGAATCGGACTCCGCCTCCCACAAATCCGCCCCCAAATCGAGATGTAGACGGCGACGACTCTGGCCTCCAACAAATCCGCCCAAAATCGAGATGACGATGGCGACGATTCTGCCCAAATCGAAACCACATCCAGCTATGAATCCAAAATCCAACAAATCGAGAACACCATGGGGACGAATCCGCCAGAAAAATTAAAAAAACTGACGGGAAACACATTGAATCCTCACCTCTACATCCCTGTCGACGAAGGGAAGGGCCACGGGCGCGCGAGGAGGGGGCACCTCGACGTTAGGCTACTCGGCGAGGAAGGCGTACGCATGGGGTGCCGAGGTCGACCAGCAGCGCGGCTTGCGTGGCGAGGAAGACGTACGCATGGGGCCGGAGGTGGAGCGGCATCGCGCGACCGCTGCGGCATGCCAGAAGACGCGAGGCGTGGGGGCCGGAGGTGGAGCGGAGGCGCGCGACCGTGCCGGCTTGCGCGGCGAGGGAGACGTCCGCCGGAGGGGAGGGTCCGCCGGAGGAGGGTCCGCCGTCGGGCGCATCAGGGCTCTCGTTGCCCGGTGGCCGTCGGTGGCAACGAGAAGGGGGAGACGACGAGCTGGATCCCGGGGGCGGCTTGCACAGCGAGGAGCGCGGCGGCCGGAAGGGATAGTCCGCCGTGGGCCAAATCGCAACTCCGGCGAGGGTTTCGTCGCGTCGAGGAGAGAGAAATGGGAAAGGAGGAGGGAGAAATGAGAAAGGGAACGGTCGTCCGGGTGGAGGGCAGTCACGGGCGTTTCACTGTTTCAAAAAAAATTAAAAAAACAAGCACCATACGGGAGGGCCCAAACAGACAAGACAGGAGTGGGCTGTAGCTCTGAGAAACACTAGAGGAAGCGGAAGCGTAGAGGTGTGCGCTGCTTCCTGAAGTAGCGCGCGTGCGCCAAATAAGAATTCGGTACTACGAGGCATGATGGCTGAAAAGTTTGGCAGGAAGGGCGTTGGATTTATAGCAAGCGCCAAGCAGCCCGTACGTACGTGATAGATTTTATTTTCTCTTGTATAATGAGTCGGACACAAATAGATGACGTCAAAAAAAAGAAAAGCCTTAGGGTTATTTACGTCATTACGTCCTGTGTGCCATCCCACACCAGACAGTTACAACGTACGTGTTGCAAAACTAAGGCATGAGCTACTTTGTTACATTCACATGGATGAAATTTAGAAACTAGAAAACAAGGGCATATATATATCAAAGTCTTCAGTTCAAAGATAAGTCATCATCTATAATGTACCAACGTGAAACCATCATGATTCAATCTCATTCTTCAGACAATTAACCTTCCGAATTCCCTGCTTATTTGCTGCCTCAATGCCAGCCATACAGGCAAGACAACTTCAGCTTGAAAAGCATCCCTGAGTTTGAAAAGAATTTTATCCGTACAAGGCATTTAGATTTAACCATTTGTTTAAAAATAAAATTACATTATTAAATATCGTTAAAACAATTTATTTTTAAACCAAATTTAGAACTAATTTTTTTATACATAATCATCTTTTTTAAGTAAAAGTTTGAAACATGACTTTTCAGAATAGTACATAACCTACTCAAGCCGTAATCGAGATTTATAATATATTGTTTTCACACAATCAAAAAATAATACAACAAACAATTTAAATTATATTCTAAAAACATTTTATAAATTCACAATTGTTTTCATTGTTTCAAATTCAAGTTAACTATATCTCAAAAATTTTAGCGAGAACTATAAAATAATCAATTTAGTTTATTATTTTCAATCACAACCCAGAATGACAAATTTCGGATATGATACCTTGCATGGCACCTGTGAGCGACAGTTTGAAAACGTTGTAATGGTCGATGACTACATCACCCGCAAAGGGGTGGATACACAGTGGGTGCCCGGGTATTACTGGGCATACCCAACCATTAATTTTTCTAAACAATTTAGTAGATATTAGATATATACATATGCTTAGCACGGTTAAGCTTTAATCTGTCTCAGCAGCTCAAATTTCTCGTTTCCCCTTTGTAATTTCCCTTTGTTACGAAACATCTCTGGTTTGGACCATATTTACTTTTAATTTTTGATATTATGAACTTTACTTTCTTTTTTTTTTTTGACAAGAACTTTTACTTTCTTTTAACTAAATATTTTATTTGGCTTGGAAATATCAAACATTGAAATCCTAGATCCGCCATTTACCGTGTTGACGTGGATTGGGGCACCAACACACCTTGGGAGAGCTTTGGGCCCAACGAAGTTGCAAAACAACCCCGTATGGCGGCAAGGATCACAACTTGACCGACGAAACCAATCTAGAGAACGGTTAGGTCGATGTAGAGCTCGATCTTGGCCGAAACTTACCTCGAACCCACTCCGGAAGGATCGGGCCGGGAGAACGCACGCGAGGGTTGCTCTAGGGTCGGCAAGGCCACCTAGAACGCCTCGCGAAATTCGCCGAGAAGAACGCCGGACAACAAAGTTAGGGGTTTGGAAGAGGTAAAAGAGAGTTTAGGGTTTGATATGACGATTGAATGTAGATGAGACCAAATCGGCCATGAATCTCTATAGAGGAGGGTGACCTTATCCTTTTAGGAAACCGTTATTGACATTTCAATCACCAAACACCGACCCAAACACGATTAGGAAAGAGATCGGTTCGTAATCGTATTTAACATGGCCTATCGCGGCCGACCGGACGCTGGATCGCCTTTTGACCGGGCGCTCCGGTCAATAGCGTCCCCGCCGGTTCCGTAAAAACTCAAACGCCGCGCCCAAAAACGCCGGCCGACCGGAATCTTCGACCGGACGCACGAACATGACCGACGCCTTTCCATTGTTAAGCGTCCGGTCGATTCCGGAGAGCTCTGAAATCGAATAGCACGCACCGCCGACCGGACGCCTTTGACCGGACGCCACGAAGAATGACCGGACGGTTCGGCCGCCCGGCGTCCGGTCACTTCCAGTTCTTCCTCGAAAATCTAGAAGTTTACCATTTCTTAGACCAAACCATTTTGGATGTCAACGACCTGCATCTCCTACCTCGCGTATTTTGACCACATTCACTACCTCAACAATGGCTCAATTATGAGGTAAAGCTATCGAGGCAACATGGCCAAGCTGAGGAGGCTACCAAAGACGGAATCACAAAGGTTCAAGAAAACTTAAATGCTGAGGATAAATTAATGATGAAAGTGCCCGGTCACATTTGTATGTAATAGAGTCGTGTGCCGGTGTGCGTGCTCTTTTTATCCATACGTTTTTCATAGGGTTTGAGGTTCATTTTTTAGTGAGGCGCACATATATGTGAGTTAATTACAAAGAGCAATCCGTACAGCTGAGTTTGAGTTGTATGTGGGCCGTATTTAGTTGTTTTTAGCTACCAGGTCCTATTGTTCTTGACAAAACCAATAGTTGAGGGGCTACTGTTTTTTTTTTTTTTAGATTAGTTGAGGGGCTACTTTTTTTTTTTTTTGAGAAGGAACATGTATTAATCTTGGTGCATTACACCGACCCTTTTACAAAACGTAAATCCCAAGAAAAGGAAAATTATAAAGAAGTACAAAACTTCGCTCATCTTCCTCGAAGCCTTCAGAGATCCGGGTCGTCACCGCCGTCGGCCGCTTCCCAATCGTCGTGGGGGGCACGAGCCAAACTCCACAAGGTGGAGGCCGCAGAGGAGGACTTACTTCTAGGCGAATCACCCGAATAAATCGCCTCCCCGGCGCATCGGCCAACTCCCGTACCCATGACGCATCCTTCGATTCCACCGCCGGGCAACCCGAGCAAAGCTCGATTTTCACCAAAGAATATCTTCCTTGAGATTAACAGGGCCAACAACATCATCACCGAAAAAAGGCGACGATGCGCGCCCTCGACTCCTGGGCCGGTCTCCACGGCCTCTCCGTTGACATCGGAGAAGATCGCCATCGGAGAACGGAAGAAGCTACGAAATTTATTCGGCTAGGTCGTCGCCGCTTCCACATCGCCGACGCCGCCGGGAAAAACAAACCATAGAGAAGCCACGCCTCCTCGGCACAACCTAACTCCACCGCCCGAACATCGACGGCGAGCAAACCCTAGACCTAAGACTCGATCAAGACCCTACGAAGACGTTGAAGAGAGGGACCCCTCGCTCCTCGTCACCACCGGCCGAGGCCGAGGCGAGGGAGGAGGGGGCCGCACCCCGGCGGCGGCCCTTTCCCTTTTTTTTCCGAGAGCCCTAGGCGGCGGAAGTCCCGAAGACCCACGGCAAGTCGAGGTTGAGGGGCTACTGTTGGGACTGTGGCATATGTAGAGAACCCTTTTTGTGTGTAAAAATGCCTAATTACAAGTTCTAAGGGCTCAAGTTATAATTTGTGGGAACTTCTTGGTACTTGTAAGCCCAACAGGGGCAAGAAATGGAAACCTCCTCCTCTCATCTCCCATTATAAAAGTGGGGAAAGGTAAGATGGGGAAGCATCATGGTCACTCAAATAGCTTCACTTACATTCTTAATAATGCTCTAACTCACTCTTATGTTCAATCCTTGGACCTTTTTAAGTCTACAAAAACTCAGTTACTAGAACTAAGAGCTTAATTGTAAGTATTTAGTGTGAGGATAACTTAATGGTGATGGTAAGCCTTATGTGGGAGAATAAATGGCCACTCAATCATGAAATACCTGCTCTTCCCATCCGCAAACCATTAATTAGTTTTGATAGCAACGAAACAAAGTAAACAATCTTTCAGTTGAACCAACAATTGTCAGAATTCACATAACGAAACAAAGTAAACAATCTTTCAGTTGAACCAACAATTGTCAGAATTCACATAAATAGGAATAACCCAAAAACGAAGTAAACAATCTTTCAGTTGAACCAACAATTTTCAGGACATCTCCTATTGTTAGTTTTAACGCAACAGGCCAAGAACTCACACAAGAAGCAAAAACAACCCAAGAAACCGCATAAGAAGAAAGAAAACATAACATGATATATTTACGTCTATCTCTGGGTCAGCGGTGAGCCAGAGCTGTCCGTGGCTGGGTCCGGTAGGGTCCATGGTTTCCGACCGAGATGCCGAGAGAAGTGGAGGCGGATGTTCCTGAGCTCGCTCGCTGACCGGCCGACGGAAGTGGAGGCAGATGTTCCCGATGTCGGTCGTGAACCGGTAGTCGGAAGAGGAGGCGGTTGGCACGAGGCGGAGACAGCTTTGCCGGCAGAGAAACTCTGTGGCCGGATGCATAGCAGTTCTTGCGGCGGAGTCGTGTTCTTTGGTATGGCCATTGAGGAGATATGGATGGAGCGCGCGGACCTGAAGGAGGAAGCAGAGGAGGTTGTCTCAAGGCGGAGACGACTTTCTGGCGGAGAAATTGAGCGACGGTGGCTGGAGGCGGTGCAGCTCTCGGCCTCTCGTGGCGGACTCTGTTCCCAGCTGCCAAGAACACAAGAACCAAAAAGCCAGCAACTCACATCAATGCCGTCGTCGAAGGTGATGCCGCCGCCTCCCAGGAGAACGAGGTCACCAGAGCTTACGTTAATGGTACCAGGGACGTCGCTGCCGCGCCTGCTGGTCCCGACGGAGGCAGTGCCGGGAGGTGGAAGCAGAGACATCACTCCCGGGTTGTGTTGATCACGGCGGAGCCAGGTGGCGGAAGCAGAGACGTCGTATCCGGTCCTGCTGATCACGGCAGAGCCGGGTGGCGGGGCCGGCGGAGAAACTCGATGATGGTGGCCGAAGGCGGGGTTCTTGAACTTTTTGTTTGTTTTGTTTCTTTTTTTTTTTTTTGTGGAGTGGCCGTTCAGGGACAGGGACCGAGGGAGGGGAAGAAATAGAAATAATATAACCACCGCTGATCTTGCCCAAACCATGGGCAGCCCACCAAAGACCACAGAGCCATGAGTTTCGTTTTTATTTATATTTAGAAAAAGAATACTTTTCTCCCTCTCAGTAAATTGCAAATTTTTAGATTCTACGTGAGCATATTTACACCATGAACATATAATATGGTATGCGTTAGTATAAATTTTTTGATGTAGGTTTAGATTTATGTTATTCTGTAATTAATTGAAAAAATTCATAGCTACAACTTCTATAATTATTTTGTTTGAATAAAATATACTATATTATATATTTACTTTGTGGATTTAATCATGTGGAGTCCAGAAAAATCAGGATTTTTATTTTTCTATTATTTACTATCATTTTTTTTTACTTTTTAAAAGGTTCAGCCAAATAAAAATAAAAGAAAAAGACAAAACCTTCATACCAAAAACTTTATACTAAAGAATATTATATTATATGTTCACTATGTAGATTTGCTCATGTGGAGTCCAACAAAAAATTGGATTTTCTATTTTATGCTCTTGTGCCTGTGATTGTGTATGTGTGACTCGATTTCTTAACAATATCCATCGTTCTCTAGAACTTGCATTGTTCTTCCGTAGCTGAGTTTGCTTGTCTTCTCTGAGTTGTGGCTGCTCTTTCTTGTGGCTGCTCTTTCTTGTTGGTTTGTCAAAATCATAGATGGCGTGACTCTTAGATGTCTTCCCTGCAGCTTTCTCTGAAGGCAGAGAGGGAAAAGTAGCGTGAGAAGTACTTCCCGATGAGGAAGTATGCTATCAAGGCCTAGGTCAGAACTGTGTGATGTTGTGATTAGCATATCGTCTGCTGTTTCTTTCCCTAGGAAGCGTTTTTATGTTTTGATTTGTCTGGACATTTGCTGTGGGTTGAAAGTACGGTGTATTTCGTCTGTTACCTCAAATGCCTAGATTGGTTTTAAGCAGTTCAAGTGACACTGGAGTCGTACTTGTTTGGTGTGGGATTGTCATATACGTGCAGTTATCTCTAGAATGCTGAACGCGAATTGTCACACCCTTTACTGGGATGTAGTCCTGTTACCACAGGCGTGCTAAGCTGAGATTTAACGAAACAGGGAAGCACAAAGAGTTACAATTTGGGAAGAGTCGAGAGGCAACCAATGTTTGTAGTATAAAACTGTACTTTCTGAACACAGGTGGCTCAACATGTAACAGAGTGCAAAGTTCTGAACATTAAACACAGTAGAATTCATCACAACATATGTTATATATCAGTGTGGAGATCAGTTGATCATTCATAACGCCTTATGTTGTCAGCCTGTAGATCGATCGGTGTTATCAGTCTGGAGATCGGTTGATCTTTCAGTTCGTGAACAGCCCTATGACAAGTTAAACGAATTCATTGAGGAATTTGAACAAATACCAACAAGTTAAAACGAATTTATTGAGGAATTTGAAGAAATACCAAGTTCCGTTCACGAGCCGTATCTCCCCTCTGTGAAGACAATGTCCACGCGAGGCCGATTGGGGTGCAAGCCGATGGCGTCCTCCAGTACAGACACCGCGGCACCTGTGGCGCTTCCAGTGGCAGCGCGGAGGACTCCGATACGTGCATATATCTCCCTGAGCACTGGCAAGTTGTCGATGCCGGCGAGAGCGTTGGGACACCCTCCCTGCTCCCCGGCTGGCCCGTCAGCGTTGAACTCCAGCTTGAGGCTCTGGAGCCTGGGCATCGCTCCTGCCTCGAAGGTCAGGCACAGAACCCTGCAAGTGACGATGAGGTGCTTCAGTGCCGGGAACCCTACGCCGGGGACGACGATGCTCTCCTTGGGGGTGCCCCGGATCCACATATCCAGGCGGACAAGGGCGGGCAGCCCGGCCAGGACGGCGACGCCGTCCCGGGACACCTCGTCGACGCCAAGCTCCAGGCCGTACAGCCTGTGCAGGCGGCTAACCCAGTCCGGAACGCCATCGAACCATGCCTCCGGGGACCAGGCGTTGATGTAGAGCTTGCACTCCGGGAGCGAGGAGCACAGGCCGTCCACTCGCGCCTCCGCCGTCTCTTCGAAGCGCTCGTCGATGGGGAGATGGACGTGGAGCTCCTTGAGCTTGGAGAGATGCCGGAGGCCCCCGATGAGGTCCAGTGTCTCCTCTTGGAGAACAAAGGATGCCAGGGAGCGCAGGCATCTCGCGGCGCCGACGCCGGCTGGCAGGTTTGCCATGTGTGGCAGGATGCTGAGGAAAGACAGACGTGGCAGCTGGAAAACGTCTGATGGCACTTGCTGCTCAAGCGCACTGCTTATCTCCAGCGTTTCCAAGTGCAGGAGACCTCGAATCTGAGTTGGTAGCCGTAATCGAAGCTCGCTGCTGATCTTAAGATATCGCAGTTGGAATAGTTTGCAGATTGCGGTCACGTCAACTGTCCGTGCCTCCTTCTGAGTGCGAACAAACCTGAGGATCAGTACCCGGATGAACTTCAACTCTGACAAGGGAGGGATATAGGTGCAGCTCCCACAGGTTGAAACCGACCGGAGTTTTGACAGATCGATGGTCAATGCTTGCAATGGTGTTGCGCTGAAGACACTACTTGTGGGATCATAATGTTGAAACAGCCTGCGGACATTGTGAATCGATCTTTTGACCTCATTTGAATACTCTATCACATTCAGAAAATTCTCCTCTTCAGATTCTGGACGAATGATAAGATCAACCATCATATCGTGCACCCTGCAGCTCACAATCTCGCCATCGTAGCCCCTCTCCACTGGTTGGATCATGCTTCTGTTTACCAGCTCGTTGAAACAGTTGGCTGCAACGTCGAAGCCCTCCAAATGCGTTCCACCCACAAAGCCTTCGGCTACCCATTGCCTGACCAAATCATCCCTCCAGATCACTGAATCTTCCGGGTACGCAGCAAGATACAGAAAGCATGCCTTAAGATGAGGAGGGAGGTTCTTGTAGCTAAGGTTTAGTATATGCCTCATCACCTCCACACGGTGATCTGTGCCGACATTAGAGCCCATGGACTTGTGCACATACTCCCAATCTTCCTTGATTTTGTCTGCTTGGCTAGCTAAAAGGCTAGAGATAATGATAATGGCCAGCGGCAAACCACCACACTTCCTTAGAATTCGAGATGAAACTTCCTTCAGTTCGACTGGGCAGTCGTCTTCAGAACCAAATATTCTATGAAAAATAATTCTCTTGAGGCTCCTTCATTGAGAGGTTTCATCTTATAGACGTATTCATGGCGATAGTTACAGCATGTAGCCGCTACACTCTGATCTCGTGTAGTTGTGATCACTCTACTGCCATGATTATTGTCCGGAAATGCACATCTAATAACCTCCCATACAACTGATCCCATATGTCATCAATTATGATGAAGTACCTGGAATTCAAGGCACAACAAATACTCCTCAAATCAAAAATAAAATGAGAGAAAAAAAAAGAAAAACATTCACACAACTACTATGTTCCGAGTTCTAATGGTTGATGTTAATTCTACTCCCTCCGTCCCCATTGAGTTTGTCACCCCGATTCCGTGCCATCTTCTCTTGATGCTTTGCCTTATTCAAAAAAAATTCACAAATATAATTTATTTTGTTACGACTTATTTTATCAATGAAGATACTTGAATATTGATTAATTTATTTTATGATTTGCATAAATATTTTGAATAAGACGGATGGTCAAACATGAAGTTCAAAAATAAAAAACGACTTTAACTCCATGGGACAGAGGAAGTATCTATTAATATAAATTCTATAAGAAATGCAACATAGACTCAACCAGTGGAATTTAAAGCTCTGCAACAACCATCAAAGCATAAAAATCAATTTTCAAAGAGAAAAAAGGGCTTCAATAATTCTCTTATAGAAGAAATTAAAATCAAGAAACAATCACATTATGCTGTGGAAATATTCACTGTTGGTCGTGACTACTGAACAACACACATATCATAGCACAGAACATAACCTAACTCCGCCGGTTTAAGACCGGCCGGCACTAACACTAATGTATCTAACATAGACAAACTGACATAACAACACACATTCAGTTCAGCTGATTGATCAGGCCTCCATCTCCATGGTGTCCGCTTCCTATGCCACTGCTTCCAGTATCTTCACCAGCTTCTTGTTCCCCAGATTCGCCTTACGGATGGCCCTAACTCCGCCTGCTCCGGGAGGTCGTTGGCGCATATATCAAGGTACTTATTAGTCACCACCTCGTCGCACCTGCTGCGGTGGGTCATCAATGAAGCCGAAGTTCCTTCATCGGTTTGTGTTGCGCCCGGTGAGCCACCGGGCGCCGAGGAAGGCTTGGCCGCCAGCGCAGTGCTGAAACGAGTGGGCAACATGTCTCTCTTGGCCTTTGCGCCCCCATGGTGCGGCGGCGAAGCGAGCCCGCGCGGTGCCGACCTAGGTGGCGTCTGCAGGATCGGACGGCGCCTCCTTGAAGAGCCCGACAAAGATATCGGGGACTCCCGTGCCGCCGCCCCTCGCGACGAACCCTCGCGCACTGCCATCCGCCGCATCCCCCAAGAGTCCCTCCACCTCGCAAAGCACCTCCATCAAGATCCTCCGCTCTCTGCGACTCAAGAAGAGCCTCGCGGCACTCGCTTCATGTGCTTCATCTCCATCCCTAGATGAGGGATTTGCTGCAATGTTGGTGTCGTGAATGAGATAGCAACAACCCGGCCGTCCTCCAAGAGTGTAGCCGGGTCGGGGAAGCTCAGCGGCCTGTCCCTTGACCATCTCCTTTTGCCCATTCTTGTGGGCTAATGGCTTCTCGTGCACCAAGGACTCACAAGAGTGGGTGTCCTTGCCGCCATCATCCCGAGGGTTAGCTTGATGGAGCTTGGTGATGCGGTACCGACATGGATCGGATGTCGGTGGCTGCGGCGATGACGTTCCCACTCCTCGTGGAGGAGGTAGTCTCTCCTCCTCCGCCCACTTGATGGGGAGCGGTGATGGGGCGATCCCGATCCATGGGCGTCCGTGACTGCGTGTCCTCCATCCATGCACGACGTTTGGAGCCATCCCCGAACTCCACCACAAAGAACCCGGCCCTGTCGCTAGTCACTAGGATTGTTGTGACGAGGGACTTGTGGATTGGCCGTTGAGATGTTGGCCAGTGGCGGAAAGGCTATTCGGCCGTGGATGCTTTCTAGGGGGGGGGGGAGTGAGCCTGGAATGGAGTGAGGGTGAGATGGGTTGCCGGGCGACGAGCTGTGCTGAGCGAGCAAAGTGCCCGGACCACCTGCAGTAGAGACAACAAATGGGGTCCTGGCATTGGGCAACTTTGTGGTTGTGGCTGAGGCACCGGAAGCACCGGCCAGCGAGCCTCCTTCTGAAGGCTTCTCGAGCCTCCAGGGCGGAGCTTCTAGAGGCAACTGCTGCCACAATCTTCGTCTTCCTAGGATCCACCGCTTGCCTGGCTTTATCACCCTGACATCTTGAAACCACCGTGGAACGTGGAGCCTCGCCTATGTATACATATAAAACCTTCTTTTCTGTTAATTGCTATCCCTTATTTGTCCCTGTTTTACGCATTTTTCTTTGCATATCTAATCTTCTTCTGGGATTGCTCTCCATAGCCTCATCCAAAATCCCAAATACTTGTTATCTCTATAATTTTCCAATATCTAATTTTCTCTCTTGAAATGTCGCTTGGGAGGAGCTGAGGAGGAACCGAGGAAAGGCTATCCAATCTTTTTCTAGGACGTCCACGACAGATGGGGCACGAGACGGGAGATGATGGAAGGGGAGGAAGGTTACGGAGAACGGTTTAGGTGCTCCTCTATTCCTCTGAAAAGAAAAAGGCACCTAAACGTACATAAAAAACAACACAAAATACGAAAAGATAGAACATCAAGAATTTATCAATTTATCAATGCAGAATTTAAAGTTGAACAAATTGTTTTGACGGGATAAATAAAAAAATCAATATATCAATTGGGTTAGGTTCGTATGGATCCACGACCCACACCTATTCATATTCAATTTATAGCAGAGAAACTTCCTCTAGCAGAAATTTTTGTTCAATCAATTCCAAATTTTGCATGAGCATTGAGCCATGACTCGCATCATCTATCCTTCCTGAGTTGCTTCATAATTATTGGGTTAGGGGCACACAGGACAGAATTGTTCAGGTGACGTACGTACCTCCTATGAAGCAGGCAGCTCTTAATTTCTTCGATTAGTTGCAGATCGCTCATGTTGCACATGTGATGTTGTGGACCCTTCACTTCTGATAGAATCTTGGTAAGGATCTTGGTAATTTCAGGGCTTTGGGACACTGGCACGGTCACGTGGCATTCAAACTGGCCTCTCAGCTCTCGGTACACCTCGCAGGCGAGGGTTGTTTTGCCAAGGCCCCTGAGCCCCACTATGGACACCACCTTGAGCCTCTCCTCTGCTCCTTCATTCAACAGCTTAACAATCTCCTCCCTTTGCCCATCGATGCCGACAAGGCTCCCCGTCGCCCCACAGAGAGCGGGCAGCCGAGGGTCGATGGGCACCGCGGCGGCCGGCTGCGGCGGGCCAGCTGAGCTGCCGGCCCCTTCGTAGATGTACCTCCTGTGCCGTTGGCTCACGTCGTCGACGCGAGCCTTGAGCTTCCGGATCTCGCCGGCGATGCCGTGGCGAGCCCCTAGATTCTTGAGCTTGGAGAAGTTCTTGTGGAAGAAGCCCACGTCCGGGCGCGTATCGCCGTGCTCCACGCGGCGCAGGAAGTCGTCGACGCAGTCCTCGATGTCGTAGGAGAGGTCCCGGACCTGGTTCCTCCACTCCTTCACCTGGACGTCGGGGTCGCCCTCGGCCGCCAGCTTCTCGAGGAGAGCCTTCATGCTGCTTAGCTCCTTCCCCAGGAGATGACCTCGTCGCGCACGCCCTTAAGCTGGGCGTACTCCTTCTCCACCAGGGCCCCGAGCTTGCCGAGGAGGGGCTCAGCACCCCCGTCGCAACGCTCACCATGGCGTGCTCCACCGTGGGATGCATTATTTCGCCCTCAATCGTTAATTTGTGTGCCACTCTGTGTATGTCTTCACTGCAGCAATATATAGAAGAGGGTCGATACAAGTAGAAGATGAACAGCGTGATGATGATGTGTGTGATGTGAAAAGTTCTTTTCCTAGAGCTAGTGCTATATAATTAAGGAGCAGGTAAATTGACGTGGTCCCTTTGTGTGGACAGCTCTCCTGCTACATGATGCGTCCCACAGCCAGGATCTATTAATTTGATGTGGCACGACTCGTACGCGTGAACGTCAGTTATCAAGAATGTAATGGATCCCCAACTAGCATAAAATTTGTTGGAAAATGTCACTTTGTAGTGCTCAAAAGGCAAGAATCTTACTATTACTAATTGAAGGCTCCAAATCGGAGACTCTGTGCTAATTCTCACCGGACGCGCTTAAAAAAAAATATTAAAAATTCTCACGTTAATCGAAAAACATCCAAAGCCATCAAATCAGTAGACTTAGCAATCGGTAACCATTAGATCCACTTTATTTTGTAGAAAATTACCCACCTGCCATTATTATATACAGATAAAGAGAAAACAAAATAAATCTTATATATATATTAAAAATCTAGCGTGTAGCAAGAAAAAAAAAAGATAAATACATTGTTTCCTTACGGCGGCGGAAGGAATCATCTCCGCAGTTCCAATATGGAAAAAAAAAAAAAAGGCGCTAAGAAAAAGATAAATACTAGAAATTCTCACGTTAATCGAAAACATCTAGCCATCGATCTGTAGACTTAGCAATCGGTAACAATTAGATCCACTTTATTTTATAGAAAATTACCCACACCGCCATTATTATATACGAGATAAAGAGAAAAACAAATAAATCTTATATACATTAAAATCTAGCGTGTAGCAAGAAAAAAAAAAAAAGATAAATACATTGTTTCCCTTCGTTTGAAATTATAAGTCATTTTAATTTTTTTGGGAGGCAAAACATCTAAGCTTTGACTAAATTTTTACAACAAAATACTAGCATTAATGGTACCAAATAAGTACCATTAGTTTCTTCATTATATATATTTTCATAGTATATCTACTTGATGCCATAAACTTTTGTGATCTCCTTTACAATTTTGTTCAAATATAAAATCGTTTGACTCTAAAATAAATTGAAATGATTTACAATTTGAAATGGATGGAGTACTGGCCTTTTTGCCAAAATACTTGTCACAGTAATGGCGTGGAATGGTGGGGTTGTTGCCGTGACTAAATTAGCACAGGAAAGCAAATGGGTCGTTCGTCATCACCACTTTGGAAAAGTTGTGGGATCCATCGCAACCACACAAAATTACAAAATGGACCGCACCGTGATCATCGGTCAATTATTCGTGTTTTTCCACTCGGAAAGGAGCCGGACGAACTTTCCAGCTGGTACCATACTGCCCGGAGTCTTCGCAAGTCCACCCTAACCAGTAGCCAGTTCCATCCCCATCCCCTCGTCCTCGCACAACTACTAGTATACACTAGTCATGAAAGGTGCTCTCCACCACACTCACACGGAGCGACGAACGATGCAGAGTACCCGTACCCGGAACATTGGGCCTGCTTGGTTGGCTAACGAAATTTGCCTTGCCAAAGATTTGGCGTAATCAAAATCTTGCGCAAAAAACTTTACCATCGATTTAGCAAGTTTTATGTGAGAGGTTAAAGTTTTTGGTTCTTGCGGCCGTCGCAAGCAAAAATCTTGGCGTCGCCAATTTTGGTTTGATAAATTTTGGGAAAAACCAAGCGGGCCCATTGTACCAAAACGCGGGACGGGTTTGACGTGGTCAAAAGTCGCGTAATGGAGGTGGCAACGCGTTCCGACAAAGGGAGCTGGACGAACCTTCCAGCTGGCACCGTACCGCCCAGAGTTTTCGAAAGTCCACCCTAACCAGTAGTCAGTTCCAATGTTCCATCCACTCGTCCTAGCACAAGCGCACAACATTTGTACAAAACGCGGCACGGTTTGTTTTTTAAAAAAGAAAACATACCCATATTTATGGGTAGCGCCGGCGCTAGGACGTCCGATGGGAAAAATTCCATCGGACGCCCCAGGCCCGGCCCACCTGCCGTACGTGCAAACGCCCTCGCGATGCTCTTCAACGGTTTCGGCACCGCCGAAAGCGGGCACTCTGACGCGCCCCATCAAGGCGGGGAGGAGGACCGTCCTCGACGCGGCCGCCGGCGCCGCGCTGCCATAATTCTCCAAGGCCTCAACCACGCTTCGTTGCGGCCAAGGCAAAAAATCGCGAGTAGTACACGCCGCCTGGCTCTACCACTCCGGTGCACTACAACAGCTGTGATGCGGCACCTTGGGACGCGTACGCGGCCCTTGTTACCCCCGCAGCGCAGCCGGCAGACGCCAACGACCGCCACCAGCATTCAATTTCGCTCACAGGTCATATCTAGGAAATTATGTTGCAACATTTTTGAATCCGCAGTTGAAACATATAAAAAACCGTGTTGGAACATCTTAATTTAGCAGTTGCAACATGAAAGAAACATAAAAAGAACTAGTGCAACAATAGGTTGGAGGAGTTGAAACATTTTCGAACTTATTATTGCAACACCAGAAAGCAGCAACTGCTACATTAAAAATGTGAAACATTTACCACGAATATGAGGGGCTAAAACATTTTGGAACTTATTATTGCAACACCACATATCAGCAAATGCAACATTGGGTATGAGGTACATGAAACACAACAAAACATGAGGAGCTGAAACATTTTGGTGCAACACCACATATCAACAACTGCAACATTGGGAGGAGGCACATGAAACACTACGAACAAAAAATCATTGCAAAAAAAAAAAAAAAAAAAAAAAGAGAAAAATTATTGCTCGTTGCAACAACAAACGAAGCCTATTCCGATGGAGCTCGCCGAAACACTAGTTGTGCCCCCTCGTATCCAGATCCGTAGGAGGAGGAAGCCGATAACTCAGATCCGAAGGAGGCAGAGGAGTATAGCTTAGATCCAGAGGAGAATAACTCAAAATCAATAGAAGGGAGCCATCTCAACCATGCAGTATCGATGGCGCGAGCGAGCATCACCACGGGCCAGCCCAACCAACACCCGCACCAGGCATGGCTCGCGCGGGGAGGGGTGCTGCGC
The DNA here is from genome assembly GCA_015847255.1 of Hyparrhenia diplandra. Lineage (NCBI taxonomy): Eukaryota > Viridiplantae > Streptophyta > Magnoliopsida > Poales > Poaceae > Hyparrhenia > Hyparrhenia diplandra. The sequence continues at coordinate 19,422 of JADLZK010002663.1, read as the reverse complement.
CGGCGACTGGAGAGAGTGGGTGCCGCCCGCACGATGAGCACCACGACCTTCAGCCTCCGGCACGACGGGATGGAGCAAGCGGCACGAGGCGGAGTGCCTCCGTGTTTCTATCTGCAGCAGCAGGAAGGAAGGGAGGGAGGGAAGGGAACGGATAAGCACGGGCTGGAATGGAGTGTGTACGGGGAACAGATAAGAATCGCGTCCGTCCCTGCCCTGTCGTCCGAGCCGAAACGGTCTGGCGGGGGTGATTTGCCTAGCTGGGCCGTTCGGTCGGGGTCACAGCCCACCAACGCGTGCGTCCGATCGGTAGGACATGTCATCCAGAGTATTACCGTATATTTATACCTACTAATAAAGAGAAAAAATTTACGACTCCACCCTTTTTTTCTGTCTGCCGTTATATAGGCCTTATCCGTGGGCCTAAAGTTGCACGAGTCAATCTGAGATTCAAATCCAACCGAAAAAGGGCTAGAAGGACTATTTGGATTTAGCGTTCAATCCTATATTATGCTCGTGCATGGGGCTTGAAGGCACTTCCTATATTATGCTCGTGCATGGGGGCTTGAAGGCACTTGCTATAACCTAACATGTTAGATGCTTTGCGGTATAGAAGACCACATAGGCAAACACTTTCGAAAGACGGCACGGGAACAAATGCCCAACAAACGACCGCCAACTCTCGTGCAGGCGGAATTGAGGATCTTCTTCTTCTTTTGGGTGTCATACTTCTTGTTTGTCACCAAGAATGAGGAAGATAGTTCTCAAAATTATTCTCCCTAGTCCTTCATCGTGCCCGTGTCTAACCACAACAAAATGGAAAAGAGACCGAGAGAAAATTATTCCATGGCGACGAAATCACCTCCGCCTTGATGCCGCCGTCCGAAAATAAAAGTCTCCATATCGTCATGTCGACGAAGATGCCGACGTTGATGCCATCGCCACCATCTTCAACGGCCGCCATGGAGAAGACGGCTCCACCCTTCTCCTTCAGTATTCGCATGAGAGGAGGAGGAGGAAACAAAACACCAATACAAAAAAATGGCATGGAGAGACGCTAACCCTAATGACTTGACTAGGAAAAAAACTTATTAAAAATAATGGATCCCACTCCCTTCAACATCTAACGTGATGCCGAAGGGGAAGGGAGGGGGACTAGTGGTGGTGGATGGCCGGGCTAACAGGCCCGGCTAGGCACAGGCATTTGGGTTACCGATTTTTCGGGTCGGCTAATTCATAATTCGGGTATTGAAAATCTACTGATTTTAGCCCTAAAAACACTAATTCGAAATTTCGGGTACCCGATAATTCAGTTTCAGATATACTCCGATTTTATAGAAAATAACAAACTACACAATTTTAGTAGCAATTTATACATAATTTCACTAGAAATTTCTATAGTATTCATCAACAATTTGTCGAGAATACTATATTATTGTCACTTGTTCAAACCGAGAACATTATATTCTAATAAAGTGATAATTTTATGTGTTCAACTAATAACATGTGATGAATATAAAGATGAAGGCAAATCTTCGGGTATTTTGGATAGTTTGGGTACTGAATTGTATTACTCGAATTACCTAAACTAATTTCGGGTAATCACGCTACCCGAATTTGGGATCAAGTACCTCGGGTTCGGGTAATTCGGATCTGGATTCGAATAATTCGGGTATGGGTAACGAGTATCGGGTATTTTGCAAGGCTTAGTGGCGGCGGCGGCAGTCCTCTGTGTTTCGTTCGATAAGCCCCGCTCGTTGCCAATACAGCTGACAATTGTTGAGTGGGTCAAGTTCCCCGTCCCTGCTTCGTGCAGCAAATGAAGGTATAGGCCAAAAGGAAGACTGAATTGTTGAGTGGGCTGACCCTATAATCTAGCCCATCATCCATTTTCTCGTTAATTTCTGTAATCTTCTGTAAACGTCCCATAATCGACGTCCCATATGTCGGTTCACAATCCACGTCCCACAATTAGCGTCCTGAAGAGGTATATCCCTTTCGTACCGGGATTCTAAAATATATATATCGATCAACGTACTGTGTACCTATTCCTCGATCCCTTCGAACCAAGAACATTATATCGATCCATGTACCGTGTATCCGTTCCTCGATCCCTTCAAACCAAGAATATTGTGAATGTGCTTTCGACCCGTTGGACCGTATCCTGAATACGTCAAGTTGTCTGTCTGAAACAACATGCTAGATAATGCAATTTGAACAATCGCTTCCAGTAAATTGTGTCTTTTATGTACCCCTTTTGACCTACGAGGGTCTTCCTTTCAATGAGGCGGAGGATAACAAATCCACCACCCACACCCACCCCTCCAAATAGACTAAAAGCAGCTTGCACCCATTAGGTCTTGTTTGGTTTGAAGGAGACTGAAGCAGATTAGAGAGGTTGGAAGAAATTAAATCCCCAACAAACCTCTCCAATTCCTTTACGTGGCGGGGATTAACCGAATAAGACCACGTGATAGGTTCAACCACCAAATACTTGATTAAAAATATGCCTTTTATGAACTTTTATTTTGTATGCCTTGAATAATAATTAAGTGTGCCATGTGAACAATTTTCATAAGAATAATGAAAGCGTTCACACCAACAATTTTCATAAGTTAGTATCCGGAGACCAAGAAAATTCCCACCACCGATGGCTTCCGAGATGCAAGCGTTCACCAAGGCGCTCGGTATGTTGCCTTCCATCCGATAGGTTCTGGCTGTGAAGTCCAGTTCAACAGGCTGTCCCGAGGAGGCCCTTGGTCGAAAGTGGGATGCGTTCACCCACTACTACGCGACGCGACCCGGACCCCCATCATCGACACCACCGGGAGTTCGCACCTCCTGCTTTCGGGGAGGGCAAGGCGGGCGACTACATCACCGCCTTCCGAGGGCTATGCGATTCGCGCCGACCTTGAGAGCCAGCGTCACCGCGTCACCTCTTCGTAGGTGGCCTACACGACACACTTTTGTATGACACTCGAGTGGTTCGAGCCTCGTTCAATAGAGGAGGCCATCGACCTTGCTCACCACTACGACGACAAGGTAAGCCCGACGCCAACGGCTGGGCGCCCGGTGACCACGGCACCGTCCACTTCCACGACATCACCGACATCGGCGCTTCACCGGGTCGACCCGAGGGCTAGGACAGCGGCGCCGTCGCGGCTATGGAGGCGATCGGCGACCGACGTCGGGCGACCTCCTCACCGAAGCTGCACAGGTACCACATCGAACCAGGAGCTTAACATCATCGCTAGCGCTTCTCGAGCTTCGGGGACTGCACCCGAGTGGAGCCTCTTCTACGACATCATGGGGGGTACTTCCACCGCTACTACATCCCTGCAGCTTCGGAGCTCCTACAGGACTTCCTCCTGGAATATGCCCCCCCCTACATGGCGTCGTAGTGGGCTTCCACCTCCCGAACCCTACAAGCAAAGCTAGCTCTCTACACAATATATGCTAGAAAGATAAATGCAAGAGATAGTGTTCGATATACCAACGCGTAGAGGAGATGAGCCAATCACCAATGTCGAGGATGAGCGATCAAACACAAAACGATGATGAGTCAATCACCAAGACAAATGACACGTCGATGTGTTGACCGAGTTCACTTGTACACCGACAAGTTAGTCTCCGGTTGTGCACCAACACAAGGATGGTGCTTGAGCTAGGCGGTGCACTTGCTAGCCCCAAGCCACCACTCACAAGTGAGATACCCAAGACACGAGCAATGTATTCCTTGCACTTTGTCTTCCCGACGAGGAGTGCGTGATCCTCTCAGAAATCACCGGAGGTGGCCAAGCACAATGACCTTCTCTTGCCAACGCCTCCACCAAATCACCAAGCCGGCTAGGAGCGGTGTCTCCAAGAGAAACGGGAAACCAACCATCTCACAACGATCCCCAAGTGCCTCTAGATGCAAGAACTCAATGCAAATGCACTTGGAACTCTTCTTCTCTCAAGAATGAAGCTCACAATCAAGAATGAGAGAGAGGAGGGCTTGTTGCTCAGCTCTAGGATGTTAGGAGTGATTCAAATGACCAAGAGAGAGAGAGCACAAGTCAGCCAAGCATGTATATATAGCCCTCATCACGAAATGTGGCCGTTGGGGGGCAAAATACGCTCTCTGCAGGCTGACCGGACACGCCGGCCGGAATCGCCAGTGAGTCCGGCCGATGGGTCCGGTCGAGCCCTCGTCACACTGCATAAGCGCCCGCCCATGGCTGATCCCCTGACGAAGGCCCGTCGATGCTTCCGGTGGGTGCGTCCGTCGATCCCGGAATCGACTCGAAACATGCTTACTGGAACTCCGTCCGGACTCACCCACCGAGCGTCCTGGGTTCAAGGCCGTCACGTCCGGCCATCGAGTCCGGTCACCACAGAGCTGCGAATTTTTCGTCGTTGTGTTGTCGCTCCTTCGCCTTTTGCTCCAAACCAGCTTCCGTCACTTGATTCTTGTTGCCAACACGTCGAAGAACACCCCGACACCATGTGTTAGCATTTCAAAACCATTTTTGTCCGTAACGGAGTTAGCTCTTTAGGTTATAATGCATGCATATGAATTTTGAACCTAAAGGCACCGGAGGACCGATATGTATGATAAGTTTCTCCTCTTTATAGTACGACTTATCGATCCTATAACCACTCACACCCTCTATGGTGTATTGAGTGTAAAAACAAAAGGCCCTATGGTTATACCTTTGCCTTGGGCTCAAATGATCTTCAAACTTCTTCAAGTTGGATGCTTGATCATCTTTTGGATCACCTCTATCCATCCTCCATGATCACCGTGCTCCAAACTTGTCATGACCAATCTCCAATCTAGTCAAACACTTAGCATCGAGAGATTAGTCCTTAGGTGTCACTAATTATCCAAAACCAAACTAGAGATCTTCACCGGTGAGTGTACTTCTCCCTACAGCACGCCAAGTGCCGGGCTCGAGGACGTCATGGTCCAATCTCTAGCAGTTCCCACCAATATACAAGTTTAATGTTCGAGATTTTGCTTCCCGGTAATGCAATTTACTCGACAACCTAAATAAAACCTAGAGGAGTAAAACCTAGACGAGCGAGGTGACCGCGTCGGCCGTGTCCCTCGGGCGTTAGGCGGCGAGATCGAGAGACGAGAACACAGCCGGTGTCGGCGTGAGGATTTCTTCAAATTTTCTGAATTTTGTTTTGCGACATTGAATTTGTTTATGCATCTCTTGGTTTAGCTACTTTGATCTAGTATCTCTACTATAATGTTTGAGACTATGCTTCCCGATAATGCATGATACTTTCGAGATAACCCGATAAACCTTACGGATGTCTACATCGAGAGGTACACGCACACTATGCGATATCATCAACATCACAGGTATGTTTTCAGGCTATACATATAATAGCACTTTTAATGTTTTTTATTTATTCATGATGATACATATGGAAATTCAATGTAAAATAGATGGCACCCGACGGGAATGGAATCGTCGGGCCGAGATGTCCAAGGAACAAAGGGAAGCGACTAGAAGGAGAAACCGTGAGTACCAACGTCGATCTCTGAAAGGAAGAAGGCCGAGTCACAAAACAATAACACTTCTTGTTCTTTGACTACATCCGGTATAATTAATTATTTAAAATTAAATATAGATTTATCATCCTAATTATAAAGTCAAAGCAACATTGTCAAAAATTTGCAGGAACTAATCATGGAGAGATGGACCAAAGCTCATCGAGTATATTGAATAAGGAAAATATCCAACCAATTGATGGAGATTTAGAGTAAGTCATTCTAAAGTAAAAAGAATTGTCCTAATAATATATAATATTGCTTGGGTCAAGTTAGTACTGATATATGGAATTTGTTTCTCGTCCTTGATTTTTAGCAAAGAGTGGATACAAAGTATACAACCACATCCAATTTCTTTAACCCTTAGAAATATTATGAATATTATAAAAGATGATGAAGAATTGGAACATGAGAGCTTTAATTTGGTTGTTCGGATGCTTGCATATGACCAAGATTTAGGGTTGGACAAAAAAATACAGCACTTCATGGACCTCAAGTTTGCTGTAAGTTGACATATACAAATAATACAAAAATTATATGACTCTCGGCATGCTTACATTATATGTAATTGTATAATAATTATCAGGAAATAACTTGTTTTGGACAAAAAAGTGTAAGTATAGGAACCAACTACACTAAGAAGGGAATTCGTCGGGTGACATTTTGACGAAAATGAGAAAAGAATGTTGTGACAAGCTCCCTGAAAATATCAAATTCTTGATTAAAAAGTTAGTTACAATGTAATTTATATCTTTATGTTTTACTGAAATACACAAGAAAGTACTAATACTGTAACTTAGATGATTTATCTAACAGTTTTCAAAAACAAAACCATAGCGTTAGCACGAGCATTATACTAGTCTCCATAGTAGCATACTTTTTTTTAAAAAAAGAAATCTCCAATTCCTTTTCGACGTGTAATCACCGCCGCCGCTAATTACGCGTGCTGCCGCTAATCATGTTCAGCACCGCGACTAACGTGGAGACCAGATTGTCCGCTGCCCTGCCGCTCCCTCGCTCCCTGCCGCGGCGCACTCCTCGCCTTCCTGCGGCGGCACACGCGCTCAGAGCGACTGTGCCGATCGCGCATTGCCGCCAGGCGGCGACTGCGGCACTCGGCCCCAATCCTAGCGAACAATGTACGTCCAACGATTGCTGCCGCCGGCCACCTTGCTCCCGCTCTCCGTGCCGACGGGTGGCTATCGCACCCTACCGCCGACAGCTCGCCGCTGGCCGTCGTCGATGTCGACGAGATTTCATCCGTCGGCAACCAGGTACGAGGGAGCCGAGGCCGTCGTCCTGGGCGAGCGGCCCACGGACGACGTCGCTAAGGTAGGTCCGGTCTCCGCCCCTTCATCAGATCTCCTTGTAGACTTGTAGTTGTAGCTGCAGTGTTTGCCAGTACCTCCTACCGAACTCGAGAAGATTCATCAGAGGTATTTGCAATTCTGTGATCCGATCCTTTGCATCCTTTGTCTCTTTCCGATAGATCAGCACCGTAAAGCACAATATTTACATCTTCTCGGCGGTGGCTTGTTTCTAATTTGTCAAGCCAGATCTCTCTACGTTTTTTTTACTATCAATTCATTGATTCATTCTATTTTCAGGTCTCTAATTTGTGATGTGTCTCTATGGCTGGGGTTCAGTTAAGGTCGCCAAAGAGCTGCATGCCATAGGCTACCTGTTCTTTGCTGGTGATAGGTTTCGGTAATATGTGATTACATTACTGTACCGGTTATGTATATTTGTGTAACATTCTCCTTTCTATTAATAATAAAGCTTGTTTTCCAAGGTTTAAATGGATTCTGAATTTCTGATGATGTTACTGTAACATCTGCGCATTATGAATGGTTTTATCTTTCCATTCTAATATTTGTACACAGATATCTAATCCTGATATGACTAAATGAAACACTTTGTTATTATGTCATGGAACATCTTTCAGTACTTTGTTGATGCTCGAGCGGTGCAGTAAGGCATGTGCACAAGCAAGATTTGTGCCATGTTGCCAAAGCCACTGGTATGCTTACTTTGTTGATGCTTGAGCGATTACAGTTTACCATGCCGTCTATGTTGAAGGTGCCTAATAGACACGTATATACCTGAAATTATGATGTTCAAAGATCCAAGCTATGCACCTGCTGGTAGGCTTTACCACAATGTTTCAGGGTATGATTGTTCCTCTATGATATTTTCCTGGAAAAGAATGTACGTGATACTTGGTATTTTTGAGCTTGTTAGAATCATTCTCCATGTGAGTGTTTTTTAGACCTTTTTTCATTCTCAAACAGTAGATCATTTTCCCTTTTTTTGTGGTGACACTTACAAGCCTGTTTGTTGTGAGTAAAAGTGCATACATGTATGCAAATTAACAGCTCTACAATTTCAGTTATTGCTCAGAGATAAGAAAACTATGCGAGCACCAGAGGTTAGAAGGATGAGCGACGTGTAGCAGGCGAGCAGCACGAGGCCCCAGTGCTATCAGACAGCTGCGAATATTGATTTCAAAGTTCTTTTTAAAGAGCATTTGTTATTTTTACCGTAGCGTTAGCACGGACAATAATATACTTGCATCGTAGTAGGGCCAGATATGCAGTGGATAACCCAAAATAATAAACATTGATTACAAGCACGCATCAGGCAACTTCAGGAACTCCAGAATCCCTATGCCATTAGCGCAAGCCTTGGCCCTTGATTTAACAACAGCAAGTCAGAGGGATCTTGTCCAAAAAAACATTACATAGCTACCTTATAGTATTTTTTGCAGCTCCTAAGTCCTAATCTCGTTGAACCTTAGTATTTGAATGGCACTGGCACTGGCACCGGCAATTATTGCAACAACTTGAATCGTTGTCCTCAACGGAAACCATGTAGAGAATATTAAAGCAACCAAAAGCCATCAAGGCTATAGTAGTATTCACGTCTTTTCTTATATCTTCAATCCTGCACATTAGAAAGAAAAATGATAAAACCAATGAATATCCCAATTTCAGTTTGCATATTAAGTTTTGCAGTAAGTTGCTACTCAAACTGAGAAAAAAAAAAAAAGTGCCCTGGTAACATGCGCCCGTGTAATAAATAAAAAGAATATGACACATGCCATTTGTTTGTTTCAGTTTTCTACATTTACCACCTTAAAAGAAAACAAATCAAACAGCAATAATTCCTTTTTCAAAAATGTATCTAACAGAAATAATTCCAACGAGAAATATGAAACGGACAATTTATGATATTCATGTTGCATATAGCTTTGATAACATATGCTTTTGACTTTTTCCATTAATTAAAAGGAGAAAAACAACAGTTAGCCTAGGTAACAAGAGGTGTTTTCACCTAAATATGACATTAAACATTCTCATGGTGACATTCCAAAATTTTCTTATTACAATCCAGTAACCTTATTTCTCCCTTGCACGTGATGTTCCAACATTGATGTCAATATTTACCATATGATCTGAACTAAATTCTAACAGCAGCAATAAAGTCTTTAGTATAAGCAAGTTAGGCTTGGGGTAGGGGTAAGGAAGAGACTTAACAAGAGTAGCCTAAATTCTAACCAGCAAAAAGACAGTAACTTTGATGATAAAATTCACCCAATGGCATCTGATTAGAAAAGCACTAGCAGAAAGCTACATTCATACAGAAAAAGATAGACTTCCAACATATCAAGTTTGATTATCACTTACACCGAATTTTCAGGTTTGCGAGCTTCATCTTGGGCTTGGCGTGCAGCAATTTCGGCTCCCATAGTAAATTTGTGGCTGTTGGATTTGGATGCACTCGATGAAAGTGTTCGGGCCTCTCTACCAAAATCAAGAAAAACTGGCTTCATGTTGTTCATGATAGTTGACGGCAATCCATTTGTTGTCAAGCTCGT
>JADLZK010002663.1:0-5000 GCA_015847255.1 Hyparrhenia diplandra | reverse complement strand
ATGGACAGCCAAACTGAGACTACTAACATTCTAATACCTATTTGTCATGTGGTTGTGCATATCCTAACTACTTACAGTACAAGAAGAAGTCATAGTAATATACGACTATGTACTACCAATGACTTCTTCCATGCAAATTAGTGGCAAGTTAGTGGTGACATCCACAACAGCACAGTAGCACACAGTAACACATCAAATGAGCATGGAGGCAACGCCAAGGAGCTGAAGCTTGTCATGGTCAAGCGCATTGACAGAGAGGAAGCGATTCACATAGGACATGGCGAGGGTAGAGCGTGTAAGCGACCTCAATGAGCCAGTCGAGGAGGATCCTCCGCATGTGGTCCGTAACGTTTGCCTGCACAGCCTCGATGTAATCAGACCTGGACCGCCGCTGCAGCTCCATCTACACCCGCAGCCATAAAAAAATCCAAAGCAACTTTGGTGAACCTTGGCATGTGGTCCGCAAAACTGGAAGAGATGTCCAGTTTGTGGTCACTTTGGTGAAGATGGAGGCCATCTATTTTTAAAATGTCGAGTGGCCAAACACCTATGGAGCCTACTTGGCCTGGAGAATGAGAGTTGAATTGGCTTCTGTTCAAACTGCTTCAGGTGCAGTCGAGGTAATTCTGAAAGCAAGGGAACATAAGAAATTTTTAATGACCATAGCTTTGTGGGTCACATGGGCCGGAACAAAATGTTATCAGAGATCTAGGAGGGGAGACATCGAAGTCAATCCCCAGGTCCTTGCTAGATGCGTTAAGCTGTATGTTAATGAAAATTTGGGGCAGATCAGATCTCCGGCGGTGAGACAAAATAGACAGCAATATCACCGGACTAAGCCACCCGCTGACATACTGAAATTGAACTGGGATTGCTTCCTTCTATTCTGATACTGGGACAGGGAGCTGGGGTATTCTAATCAGGGACCGCGACGGCGATCTAGTATTGTCAGGAAGAAGACGATCGGATCATGTTCTCAGCCCTTTTCATGCCGAGATTATTGCCTACCTCCAAGGCATTCAAAATAGTAGTGAACCTTGGCATTGGACGAACTCGGGTAGAGTCTGATGCACAAGAAGCTATGGAGGTGATTAAATCAGGTGATTGTGACAAAAAACAAAACAATGGAGCCCAACGCTTCGGTGATTCCGAAGGTGATTTAAATTCAATTGTGATGCACAAGAAAAATGGGGCCCAACGCCCCAACCTAACCAGGGGAAGGCAAGCTGATTCGTCTTCGCTTCGATTCATACGCAATGTGATTTGTCAATAGCTACTACCACACACGAATCCCATGTTCCTATCGCAAGCAGCACACATCGATTATATTCGAGGACGAGGCCGGCAGAGGCCAGGGATTGCGCACGAGACACATACGTACCAGCTTTCAGCGTCGAGCGGCGCGCGAGTTCTCGTAGCAGGTGAAGCCGACGATGATGGCGACGCCCACCGTGCCCCCAAAAACAGCCGCACCCAGAACCCCATTCCGGATGACGGCGTTGGCGCGGCAGAGGCGAGTTCTCGTAGCAGGTGAAGCCGACGATGATGGCGACGCCCACCGTGCCCCCAACACCAGCCCCGCCCAGAACTCCATTCCGCTCCTTCTCGCTGAGGGATGACGGCGTCGGCGCGGCAGAAGCGGGTCCCCACGCCGGCGTCGTGCCTAATGATGGATCCAAGTAGCACCTCCCTGTGGTCCACCGCCCCAACACCGCAGTCCCACCTTCCCACTGCCACCGCTGCCCGTCGTTGGTGAGCTAGGGTTTCACAAGAGCTCAGATCCAGTAGGAGGAGGAGGAGGAGGAGGAGGAGGAGGAGGAGGATTTTGCTGCTGCTGGTGGTGGAGGTGGAGGCCCATCTCACCATGGCCGCCTCCGCCATGGACACCGGTTGACGGGTGACGCGGGCGGCGAGATCTTGAGGGAGCATCCGCGTGCGAAAGCTAGCGCGCTGCGTGGGCTCGACGGGAGATCACTGAGGTGGGGACGGGGAGGTGGGTGCGGGGCGCGGGCTCACCGGAGGAGAAGCTCGCCGGGATCTCGATTGAGAGAGAGAGAGAGAGAGAGTGGGTAGAGGACGCCTGCGTGTGTGTGGCTGTGAATGATTTCCGTTTTTGAGTGTGTGGAGGGCGACCCTGCGTGCGGAGCGGCTGCTGATGGACGCGTGCAGTCGAGAAGACAAACGGCTGCACGACTAGAAATAGAAATAAGACAATACCTATATATATATATATATATATATATATATATATATATATATATATATATATATATATCTCTATGTGTGTGTGTGTGTGTGTTCTGAATTCAGATCCCTCCAGCATTGCTGCACGCATGCATGCATTTGCACTTGAAAAAACAGCGGCCTCCGTCTTCATGAAACCTCAGCCAAACCGGGCACGTAGCAGTATTTAGATCAATGCTGCGTCGTCGTTTGATATCCATTTAATTTCAGCTGAAGACTATTATATACGTGCAATCCTAAAAACAAATGGCTTCACTTTTGGAGGCCAATATATCAAATTCTCTTCCAAACCAAGCCATCAGCTGAACCCGTTTGTGCATGAGACCTGCTTCCCCCTGTTGACGCTGCATCTTTTAGCTGCGTCTTTTTCTCAATCACACAAAAGAATTGCAAATATTTGTATTAAGAAAAAGAGAAGTGTTCGATATAACGTGTCTTAGCGGCGCCCTAGAGAGCAATGAGTGGTATATGAATGCTCAAGCCCTCCCTAGTGTGGTGATGATATGCTGCTTATCCTAGGTAGCCGGTGTAATTGGATCTATCAATTTAGAGACATTTTTCTTTGTCAATAGTGTTGCGTCTCGTTCTAGGATGGCGGTTGACACTTTTTGGGATTACCTAAAAAAATGCCTACTTATTGATTGTGCCCCCCCCTTTTTTTTGGCTACTAAGAGCAACTCCAGTCCCCGCCCCTAAAAATTGGACCCCAAAATTTCATTTTCAAGGTGACATGCATAAATTAGGGGCTCAAAATTGAGTCCAACTCCAGTGGAAGGATAGTGCAAGACCCTATTTTTATGGGACCAGCTTGTCGACTACTCTTTCCATTGGGTGAGTGCGGTTTGGACATGAGCTTCTCCACCACGGTGTCCCTCTCCATCTCAGTTTGCGGCAACCAAATGCTCGGATCTTTGTGGTCATCGTCGTCGATCGTCAGAACGGCCGTGTTGACCACCTCATCTTGCTCCTCTTTGTCGACGATGAGTTGGTCCTCCACGCCCTCCTCCGACGTTCGTTGCCGGGCTCGTCGGAAGAGGTGTAGTTGCCGCTAGCGAGTTGGCGTCGGATCTTCTAGTAGAGGTGGCGAGTCCTCATCCTTTGATGCCGCGATGAGGGGGCGTTGGGTTCATTTGTTGACGAGGGGCGGCGCCGAGAAGGAAGGCGGTGAGCAGCGGAGGCGGGCTTGGAGGTCGTGTGGAAGCCCAAGAAATGGAGGCGGTGGAGCGAGGCGACAAGGACCGAGGGGAGCGAAGGGCGCCCATCATGGATTGGTCCGGTGCTGGACCTTCTTCTCGGTTGCGTTACGTCAGTCGTCAGTCGGTCCGGCGACGGAGACGATTTCCGGTCGCGCTCGTCCCGAGACTCCTGCCGCCCTCATCGGCGTCGTCGGGTCGACCGGGCAAGAACGCTGTCCGCCACCACCGCTATTAACGTTGTGTTCCCGCTGCGGACGCCGGTCGGCGCCGTGGAGAACCTCTCCACGGTTCCACCTCATGTCTAGGACCGAGATCCACGGGCGACAAGGACGGCGCTGGGCGGGCCGCCGCCCAAAGCGGCGTGAGCCGCTGGCGGCGCGCCCGCTCCCCGACCGAGCCTCGTCCCGTCCCCGGCGTCCTTCGGACTCCTACTAGACACCTCGGTGTGGGTGCGAGAGGGCCACGACGGCCGCGGCCGGAGCTTCTCGCTCCCTACCGGCCCGCGGTGGCGCACGAGAGCCCGCGCGTGAGCGTCCGACCCGCGTGGGTGTTTCGCGGGCCTGGAGTGCTACTCGAGCACGCCGGCATCTGCCGACATCAAAGCGGCGTCGCCGCGGCCGAGGGCATGGAACGGTCCTACTGGCTCACCAGTTTCGTATGTCGTGCTCCGGTGGTGACGAGCTGAGGTGGAGATGCGCCGCCACCGTCGGCGGGTAGCGGCGTGGAGTGCGTGGGCGGGATGGAGGAAAGGTAAAAGTGGGTGGGACCCACTGGATAGGGTCCTTCTAGATCGGAGGGGCTTGGGACTATTATTCGAGGGGCATGGAAAATAGAGGCTCAAATTAGGAACTCCATTGGAGTTTTTTTTTTCCTAAGACCCCCTAGAATTTAGGGTACATGCTTAAGGGGGTGTTTGGCATGGCTCTAACTCCACCTAGAGCAGCTCCACTCCAAAACTCCAGGTGGAGCTGGCTCCAAGTGGAGTTGGAGTAGGGAAAATGGGGGTGTTTGGCTACCAACTCCAAAAAAGACAGGTGTTGGCATTTGTTAAGTGCTAAAAGAATATGAAGGATTCTGCAAGCGCACAGAACACCTACCATTGTAGCTTTTCACTAGGATGAGTATTCTAGAGTATCGTATCCAGAGGGAAGCTTTGGTTAAAGAATTCTAATAAGTCACCATCATGTATCTACTAACTCAGCAAACCACTAGACTATAGTGAGGAGGTAATTGTTAAAGGATAAATAAATATCAAAGCATAAACTACCTAAGGTGTCAAGGAATAACTAAACTAATCAAGAGGTCAAAGAGAGATAAAGGTTCCTATGCACTTCTCTATTACTAAGGTTCTATGATAGCAATTATACCATAACACTTGGGACACCAAAGCACTAGCCACGGAAAGGGATGAGAAGGGGCTAGGAAGGTTTGGCTTCACGGTCCTACAAACACCAACCCTAACGTGGTGGAATACATCGCCATCGTGGCTGTCACCACTGGGCTACCACAAACTATCCAGGTGGGGTTGGGTGCAATCTCGGGGTAACTTATAGCCTAGAC
>JADLZK010002662.1:0-61000 GCA_015847255.1 Hyparrhenia diplandra | reverse complement strand
CATTCCCTTGATCTCATCCATCCAATGGTGTAGATAGAGCTAGGGATCAAAATTTGAAATGACGCCTTCGGGCCCAAGCTCTAGATGGATCCAAATCGAAAAGTCATGAACACGTGTTTTGTAGGTCTCTTCAAGACCTACGTTCGTATTAGAGTAAAATTTTCGTTTTTGAACCCGGACGCCTCGAATTTTGAATTTTCAAATTTTTACGACTCGGGGCGAGTTTTTAGGGGCCCTAGACGCGGCCTCCGTTTGAAAAGTCATGAATACGGAAAGTTCATAACTCATCGAGATCTACATTAGGTATTTAGGTCACTTTTGCATACGAGCAAGCGTTCGAATCGTAGTTCAAAAATCACTAGTCGCCCCGCGAGTTGCATAAACTCTCTGTGAGATACGTGGATTTGCGACTAGGGTTCAGCGACACTTTCTCAAATGCAAAAGTACCTATATATGGAATGTAGATCCTGACGAGTTCTATCAACCGTGTTCAAAAGTTTTCATCCGAGGCCATTTAGTGCTCCGTTTGGCGAGGTTTGACCAAGTCAAACGTTGGTCAATTTGAAATCGGGCGCCGGGCCCGGTTTTCGGCTCTAGATGGATCCAAATCGAAAAGTCATGAATACGTGTTTTGTAGGTCTCTTCAAGACCTACGTTCGGTATTAGAGTCAAATTTTCAGTTTTCGAACCGACGCCTCGAATTTTGAATTTTCAAATTTTTACGGCTCGGGGCGAGTTTTGGGGGGCCCAAGACGGCCTCCGTTTGAAAAGTCATGAATACGAAAAAGTTCATAACTCATTGAGATCTACATTCGGTATTTAGGTCACTTTTGCATCCGAGCAAGCGTTCGAAAGCGTAGTTCAAAAACCACTAGTAAAAGCCACGAGTTGCATAAACT
This sequence comes from Hyparrhenia diplandra, assembly GCA_015847255.1. Classification (NCBI taxonomy): domain Eukaryota; kingdom Viridiplantae; phylum Streptophyta; class Magnoliopsida; order Poales; family Poaceae; genus Hyparrhenia; species Hyparrhenia diplandra. The sequence continues at coordinate 60,101 of JADLZK010002662.1, read as the reverse complement.
CTCTCTCGAGATCGTGGATTTGCGACTAGGGTTCACCAAAGACTTTCTCAAATGCAAAAAAGTACCTATATATGGAATGTACATCCCGACGAGTTCTATCAACCGTGTTCAAAAGTTTTTCATCCGAGGCCATTTTAGTGCTCCGTTTGGCGAGTTTGACCAAGTCAAACGTTGGTCAATTTGAAATCGGCGCCTTCGGGCCAGTTTTGAAGCTCTAGATGGATCCAAATCGAAAAGTCATGAACACGTGTTTTTGTAGGTCTCTTCAAGACCTACGTTCGGTATTAGAGTCAAATTTTTCACAACTTCGGCGCCTCGAATTTTGAATTTTCAAATTTTTACGGCTCGGGACGAGTTTTTCGGGGCCCAAGACGGCCTCTGTTTGAAAAGTCATGAGTATGAAAAGTTCATAACTCATCGAGATCTACATTCGGTATTTAGGTCACTTTTGCATCCGAGCAAGCGTTCGAAAGCGTAGTTCAAAACCACTAGTCGTCGTTTTTTTTTTTTTTTTTTTGCGTTTTCTTCCTAGTCAAATGAGCAATGCATCCTTAATTTTATGAGAGTTTTCTTCCTGTTAAACGAGGATCCAAATCGAAAAATTTAAAGTTAACACAATAGTGTTTTGCCTTGGAATCTAAATTAAATGAGCAATTGACTATGAACTTAGAAACTCCAAATGCAAAAGAAAAGGGGAAGATCAATCACAACAGCAATAATAGTATACAAAAGTGAGCTAAAGACCGAATATATATATACGTACTAATACATATTAGTTGTTCTCCATGCCTACACTAGCACTAATATTAGTTGTTCTTCATCCATCCCTACATATATAATAATAAATAGGTGTTTTGCATCCATCCATGCAGCCACATACATATACTAAGTTACTAACTAATCTAAAGATCGGTCCCGCATCCATCCATCCATCCAGGCCCGACAATACATACACATTGTTCACAAAATAATAAGCCCACTAAATAGTGGGCTACCAAAAGGTCAAGCGAGGGGGTCATGCGGGGGTCTCGCGGGGAGGGGCTCGAGGGGGCCCGTCACTTCTTGTTCTTGCCCAAAGCGGGGCGTCATCCAAGGCCTGGCGGAGGTGGGCAACCTTGGAGTTGACGCCCTCGGTCCATGCCGAAAGCGTCCACCTTCTTAAGGTCCGGTCCTTCGGACCAGTTCGATGGAGGTCGCCACCTTCCAGGGCGTAACGGCGAGCCTCTCAGTTCAAAGGGCTCGTGGCGAGGCGTGATGGCGCTCATGAGTGCGGTCTTGGAGATCTGGAAAGTCTAAACAAAAGCAATGTTATTAGTTTGAGAAAGCAAGATCAGTTTGATAGGATATAGTAGGTTACTCACCAAACACAATGCTATATCATATGATAAATACATAAAGAGTCAGATATTATACCAAAAACACATTTCTATATATCATAGGATAATCTAATGACTACATGCTGTAAAATAATGAATTTGAGAAAGGAACATCAGTTTTCATAGGGGGAAAATAATGATTTCTTCTTGTAAAAAACCTGAGTCCTCATTGGGCTAACATCACCGTGGCCTCATTCCATCCTCTGCCATCACTTAGATTAGATCTAGTGTTGCATTGGAATGGATGGTCCCCAACGGTGCTGCAAAATCCAGGATGAGGAATGCTTTTCCCAATTTTACCACACTGGCGTTGCAAAATCTAAGCAAATCAATTATGTGAATACTGATCAAACACATGCCTCTTAATTTGGTGTCTACCTTTTTCTTATATCTAATGACTGCCTTTTAATTGAAGATGAGAAACAAAGAAATGAATGGACAACATGGAATATGCCTATTCTTCCACTGATCAGCCATCAGCTTGAGTTAGGGGTTGATTGATTCCTAGCCACCATAATCCTTACACCCTTGGCATGTTGGCATTGGCATGTATATAATCATTAAACCCTTGCATGCATATAATCCTTGCACCCTTGCATGCATATATTCCTTACACCCTTCCATGCATATATTACTTACACCCTTGCTTCACCACATGCCAAACCTTGGTGGGGCACCAAACAACCATCCTAACCCAATTGTTCTTTGAGCGATTGGTTGATACAAGCATATTGGATTACTGACATGAATAGATAGATAGGTAGAAGAACTAGTGTTCACATAAAGGCAGCCATCTCATTATTGCATTCACTAAATTATGCACATGGCCAATAACAGTCTACTCAAATTAGAAACTACCAAATTATTAGCCATCTACTGAAATCATTATCCATCATTGGCCAATAACAGTCTACTAAAATTAGAAACTACCAAATCAGTAGCCATCTACTGAAATCATTATGCATCATTGGCCAAATCATTAGCTATCTACCTAATCATACCTCGATTCTACAAGCGAACTACCAAATCGGTAGCCATCTACTGAAATCATTATGCATCATTGGCCAAATCTTTACCTCTGCACTCACGATTCTACAAATGAACTAATCTAGATCCTACAAATCAAGTTGGACTGAACACTTACCTCCTCCGGCACGGGAGGGGCATTTTGCCATGATGGCAAGCCGGGGCGGGAACCTCGCCCGGGGGCGGCGACACATGGGTGCCGCCGCGCGCCGCGCGGCGGCGTCACAGTCGGTTAGGCCCTCGGCACTCCTTGCCGGATCTCCAACGCCCGGGCGGGTCCGCGATGCTCGCCGGCGCCTTGGCCTTGCCGGCGGAGCCGTGGCCTTGCCCTTGCCGTGGAAGCCCGCCCTTGCTCCCGACGCCGTGCCGTTGCCCTTGGCCTTGCCCCCCGCCCTTGCTCATGGAAGCACGCCCTTGCTGCGCCCGACGCCGCAGCCCTCTTCTTGGTCGACGACGGCGGGGGGGTTTTTACCGCCCCCGGATCTTCCTCCTCGGCGTGCCGCCACCTCCATAGGCACGGCAACGGCCTCGGCGCTTATTGCGCGCACCGCCCGATGCCTTCTTGGAGGCCGACGGCTTCCTCAAGGTGGAGGCCATGGTCGGCGGAGGACCCGTAGGCGGGGGGTTCGCCTAGCACTCCACATCCCGTCGCGGGGTCCCGCACGCTTTCTCTCTGGGACGGACCATGGCGGTCGGTGGCGGGCCGGGGAGTGGGCTGCGGCGGCGGCGGGCGAAACCCTAGGTGATGGGGCGGGTGAATCTGAATCGAGATGAGAGGAGGGGGAGTGAATGTGACAGTGTGGCGGTGGGGTGAAAAACGCAGCGTTAATGTGGCCAGCGGTGAATAAGGATAGAGTGGCCCGGCGGATGGGGCCCACGGTCAACCCGACTACGATCCGCGAATTTTAACACTTGTATACTACACTCTGGACGAATGTTCCCACGTATCGCAATGGTCAAGGAGCGAAACCTCCATCCGGTCGTCCTGGGTTCGAGACTCCCGCGCGCTGTTTTGGCTTTTTTTTTTTGCTATTTATTTTACGTGATAGAGAATTCGTGTCACAAAACACCCAAATCCGGCGTCATAAAACACCCCTGCCGCATGGGTGCCCTACGCCCACAATATATGACGAAACGGGTAGTATAATGTGACGCTCATTTTTCGGGCGTCACAAATAGTCATGGTGTTTGCATTTTGTGACGACAACGAGTTTTCCGTCGTATTATGGCCCATTATATGACGATTTTAGGCCCCGTCATGAGGTCATTTTGTCATAAAAACTCTATATTCTTGTAGTGTATCAGATTGATTTTTCACCTACCGAGGATGATATGCACGCCTTCATCCTCTTGGCTTCAGGAATACACTGTCTTTGATCTCTATTTGATGGCACAAACCATGTAATGATCTGCGGGAGCTTCGGACATTGATAGATGAAGCATGTGTTGATCATGAATGAAGTTGTTGGACGCGTCGTCTGGCTTGCGCATAGCTTGCTCATGCTGTAATTGGTGCTGCTGATAAATGCATTCGCTTCAGTCTTGCATACCTGACCAGCAAGCTCTTATACTATTGATGAAGAGCTGAGGCTTGGGGCTGGTGTTCCCTGTGAAGTCGGCTTGTGCATTTGTGGCGATCAAGGGGAGCTCTTTTGTGCATCAATGTCAGATGAGGCAGTCATTTCCTCCTGCACCTATTCAAACAAAGAAACATTGTTACTATGTTAGTAAAAAAATTATACCAGATGTTCAATAGGATTATTTCAAAATTTATTTATTTCAAGTAATAATCCAAGAAGAAAATCATTAAATCCGTACATCGTAGGAGACAATAGTGATCAAAATAAACAACATAAGCCTGTGGCGTTAATGCGATACAACCTTGAGGCTAATAATGCAAATAAATTACATGTACACACCGAGTATTCAGCTCCGAATATTCATTCATGAAAAAGTGATCAAAATAAACAACAGAAGCCTGTAGCCATGTACGACACAACCTTGAGGCTAATAATGCAAACAAATTTACATGTACACACCATAGTAATCAGCTCCAAATATTCATTCATGGTGCACTATCAGAAAAAAATTGCGTGCGAACGATCCGTACCCAGCAACATGCGGATGGTGTTTACCACATTGCGCCATGTGGAGGAGAATAGAAACACAAACGGTGGTGCAGCTTGGTGTTTACGTGTCAGAATACAATCTACATCCACACCGTAGCGCATGCGGATGGTCCGCACACAGTCTACATCCACACCGTAGCGCATGCGGATGGTCCGCACACAGTCTACATCCACACCCTACGTAGACGCCACCATAAGCACCCCCAACATTCATTCATGTTGTCCACTCATCACCACAATACAACCTCGTTACCGCATGACATAGTCTAACACCAGGAAGGTCTCCCGTCACTGACAGCCGCAAGAAGTTCGACAAAGAAACTGGGAGTGGTAGAGCGCAGACCTTGTGTCCGTACACGCCGGTGGCATCGAGCACCTCAACGTCGAAGGAGTCGGCGTTCGAGCGCCGTTGTAGATGTACGCCTGCTTGCGTTGTATTGGCTTCATCCTTTGCTTGGCTGGCCAACCACGCAAATTAGCTGCCTGTTGGCGCCGGCGGCGGGTGCCGCGTGAATCCATGGCGCCGCGCAGCTCTCTTATTTCCTCCTCCGTGAGAACATGGTAAATATAACAGATTTATTTTGGAGGCACCTTTAGGCGGCGCCTCCTCCATGGAAATCATGATAGGGAAAAAATGATAGATTTACCTTTTTTTCTTTCTACAAATAATAATAATAAATGATAAATGTGGGTAATTTTTTTTAGAAAATAAATTAAACTACAATAGGTTTCTAAATACCGTAAGGCATTAGTTTTACTAATTTTTAAATAATATAAGTTTTATAATGGCATTGGTGGGTAATTTATATATATGTATAGGGGGTTATTTTTATGTTGTTTTTATAATGGCAAATGTGGGTAATTTTTTAGAAAATAAAAATAGATCAAATGGCTATTATTGTTGGAGGATTGTGGATTGATGGCATGATGTTTTACGATTAATGTGAGAATTTTAGTATTTATCTTTTTTTTTTCTAGCGTGTCTGGTGAGAATTAACGTGGAGCCTTCGTTGGAGCCTCAATTAGTAATAGTAAGATATGTATAGCACGGATTCTAAGCGTCATCACGGTTTTCTTTTGGATTATCTCTTTGTATCATGTGATGTGAGTCATCCGCCTAATCTTATTTCTCTCCCTCTCTCCACCAACTCACACATACTACTGGAAACCAGAGATTTTGTGAGGGTCACATTTTTTTGTGAGAATTTAAAACAGTCACAGCCGCGTTGAGCGAGGGGCGGCGACACCCAGCCGGTGCGCCTTGGGCGGTAGCGGCTTTGCGGCAATGGCGCTAGGGCGGCGGGGCGCATCTTGTGGCGCAAGCGGGAGGGGCGGCGGCGGTGGAGCGGGAGGAAGGGAAAATACTTCTTTATTGCTTGCCCCTAGGAGATTACATCCTCCCTATTTGTATGGCCCTCCTATGAGACTTGTATCTCAAGCAATCTCTAAAGGTTTCCTTATCGAGTTGGAATACCTTTTAAAAGCAATCCTTATTTATTTCCTAATAGGAGATTTCTTATAGAGTGGAATATCTCCTTCATGCCAAAAAGTCCTAATTATTATCCTAATCCAACTCTTACTTTAATTGCTTTGAAGAAGTCATGGGGGACGCGCGTGCTCGGGCCAGGGGGCGCCCCCTGCTTGTCTCCTATGTTTCACATCCTCTTTGTCCTTTTGTCAAGCCACCCTTTCTATTCTTATTCAGACCTTCTTGCTTTTCTCATTTATTCCAACATATTGAAGTGACGGGAGCCTTGTTATCACTCCTCACTTGAAACATCCCTCATAGTGTTGTAACGGGCATATCCTCAGACATTATCCATCCTTTATTCATTATTTAATATTTCTTGAGGTCTATAGTTTTGTTCATCCACTTCCATGAGCGAGTACTTTTATTATAGACCCTTTCTATGTGGCAGTCTTCTCACGAAGTGGTGTCTTGGCAGGTCCATGCCAAAACCATGAATAGTTACAACATAGCTTCCTTCCTGCAAAATGTTAGTGGACATATACCCAAAGGATTGCAATAATTTCTAAATGCGGGTTGTTGTCCATAATGAATTTCATCTATGTTAATCGAAAGATGGATCTTTGATTAGTCTAGCACAGTCATGATTATCATGTTTCATAACAAAATTTACTTCTAACATAGCTCAAGGCAAAGGTAACTTTTAGCAAAAGACAAAGTGAATAATTTGATACTTAGAGTGCTTCCTTGAAGAATAAGTTGGGTCTTCTTTTACATAAAGTTGTTGGAGTTCATCACATGCCTTGCTTCATCACTTATGTGAATTCATCTCGTGACTTCCCTAAATTGGATTTGAGAGTTCTTCTACGGGGGGTTGGTCTAACAAAATATACCAACATCTACTATAGCATACTATCAGCTCAAAAAATCAACCTAGGCACCACGTCTAATCTGATCTAGGAAGGCATTTTAACCTAAACACCACACTTAATTTAAAAGCCTTTAGAAGCAAAAATAGCACACCCCTTATTTCATAAATCAAACTAGACACCTTGTCTAACTTAATTTAGGAAAATGAATTAAACTAAGCACCATGCCTAATTTAAGGGATGTATGAAGATATTCCAAACTATAGCATACTAAAGTAGACAAAAGGTAGCATGAAGGCATAAAAGAGATTTATTCAAACAGAAATGAGAAAGCATAATGAACAGATTATAAAAGTAAGAACAACCAAATTCATGTAGCAACATGGTAAAATATGTTAATAAGGATGTAGTTCAATGTTGCATAATAATTGGTTAGACACCTTGTTTTCTCATCCTTTGTCCTTTCTGCTCCAAACCTAGAAGGGTTAGTAACAAAAATACATGAAGGAATATTTTCACAATTATATTTCTATGACAAGCAAAAGGTGAAAACTCATGTTATCAAGCAATATCTAATTTTCAATCAACTAGGTATGCAACATATATGCATCTATAACCATCCTTTCTAAGTTTATAGGAATAGCTAGCATGAGGGGGATTGAAGATGTCATATGTGGCAAGATTAGAGAGAAAAAGATGTAGGAGTTTGCTCAAATGAGCATGGATTCGATCAAGTGTTTGTGAAGTATCTTCCATGCTCGAGGGTGTTCTCCGTGCATTGACATTGTTCTTCTTGGTCTTCCTTAGATCCTTCATGATTTTTATGATCGGGGCTTTCTAGGATCATTAGGAGACTCAGGAAAAAAAAAGAATGCAAAAGGATTAATTCATTGTGGTCAAGGATAGGATTAGAGATGGGTTTAGGTAAGTTGTCTAATCACAACATAGGAGAGAAGACATGAATGGCTTCTAGGTAGCTTTGTTCCCCTTCTATGGCATTAGAAATGACATCCTTCAGCTCTTCCTAGTGTTCTTTATAAGAATAAAGAAGCTTCTTAAGAGACTTTTCCTTAGGAAAGTCTAGACTATAAATGCTCAAAGGTCTCTTATGAAGCTGGAAGTTCCTCCTAACATCGGTATCAAAAAGGAGTTAAGGAGGAATTACTTCTTCCTTTGGAAAGTTCTTGGAGTAAAAGAAGGTTTGGGTTTTTTGATAGCTAAGTCTTGGGATTGCAAGTGATTCTAATTTGGCTATCAAAAACTTCCTCTATTTGTCAGTAGGATTGCAGTAAAGAATGCTAACATAAGGGCTCTACCCACTAACCAAGGATAAACCTTGCTTTACTAACAGAAAAAGAAAAGAAAAGTTTCTCCAAAGGGTGCATAAAATAATGATAACTAACCATAGGCATATTTCATACCCTTATATTAAGGTAGACTTTAAAGATTCTAATGTGCCAAAGCTAATGCTTATGGGTGCGACACATTGATAACAAGAAAATAATAAAATTTATGGTAAAAAATGTAAAAAACAAGAAAAACTAAAAGACAAATAAATAAAACTAAAAAATATAAAACAAGATTAAGCTAGACTCTTTCATTACTATCGAGAAAAACTACTATTCCCGGCAACGGTGCGAAAATGCTTGTTGGTATTTCTTAGCGCTCACAATAAAGATAAGATATCCGCAAGCGCACAGATAGAAACTCATTTTAGCACTTCACCAAAAGATGAACTCCCAGTTTTAATATCGAACCCAAAGGAACAGTAGGTGAATATAACTAAGATCTAACTTAACCCAATCTTATAATAACAACAATGATAAAGGTAAACTAAGATAACAATAGTAATGATATTCCTAAGATAGCGAGATATAGAGGCTCATCTAATGCAGTAAAGACAATCATAACTACTCTTGAGTAAAAGACTTCTAAATAACTACCAATCATTAAGTCTAAGCATAACAGGTAAAATATTCTCATTTATAGCACAACCAAATCATAATTATACAACATGAGGAATATCAACTAAGAAAGATTTATAATGAGATAAACTAGCCTTCATCGCGACCACGTCCTACCGTTCACCATACACTGGGGGAGGATTATAGAAGACTAAATAAGGCTATCACCCTTATGAACTACCCCACGACCCGGCATATAGTGGGCATCCACAAATAACTCAAATCTAAGCACCACTCTTACATATGACTTACAACGGATCCATAGAGAGTTTAGCCAGTCAAAATAGGAATAACATGTGTCAAGAATATAGTGGATAGGTGTATATTTGGTGGATAAAGCTAGTTCTACTTTTTCTCCTTCAAAGATATAAACAAATATCTCTTTTGAAACTTGGGAACTTGAGAGAACTTTGGGCTGCATACTTTTCTTTTTCTTTCATTCTTTTTCTTTCCTTCGAGAGAGGTGGACATCTAAGTACCCGTTGTTTTATGTGGACACTTGTCTTTTTACACTTTTTCTTTTTTTTAGCAGCAATCCAACTCTCTTTCCACTGATAAACTTTTGAGAGATAACAACAAAGACATTTAGAGTAAATAAACATAGGCTTCCTATAGTTTTATGGAGTGTTTATTCTAGTGTAGGAATGAAACATGTAAAAGGGGATATATATATATGGAAAAAGAATGGCATTGCGATTATTCCCATTGTAGGAACAATGCATATGAATATATGTGGAAGGTATGTCGATAAAACTTGTCTTTTTATGACTGAACTCTCACATGAGGTAACAACAAAGTTTGAACTACTCAATCCAAAGCAAATAGCGTATGTAGCTGGAATGTTTTCCTAATCTAAATATCATAAATATGTCTTCAGTACAAGAGCTCCTCATGAAAAATTTTAACTTTTCAAAAACAAATCTCTAGATGTATTTTCACAAAGGGCAAGATAAACAGTAGCTCGGACTTTCTCATATCATATCCCCAATTACCCTGACTTAGATCAACTATATGCTACCCACAAGTCGGGTGTAAAGCAAATTTGAAAAACAGGACAAATATATCCAAAACATCAGAGGAATTTCAAATTAAAAACAAGGTACTAAAAAGAATTAGAGCAAAGCAACTATTCATCATATCTAAAGCAAACTTTATTTTAACAAAAACTTATTAAGCACACCTTAAAAGCAAGAATATAAATATCTAAGACAAACTTTTCATTTGATTTAAAACATTATGCATCTTTTTATGACTTTTTTAAAGCAAGCAATCATATAAGCTAGTAATAAAAAGGATAATAGAGAGATACTTAACTTGGGGTGGTCTCCCCAAGCTAGATTAACATGTAGGTGTTGAGATGAGGTTGATAGATGGAGGTGATGTCGTCCTTCCTCGGTGGAGCATTGATGATTATGATTGTTGAATGAATGCTCTATCAAGTAGTCAAATGCCTCCATTTGTCCTGGCTCATAATTTCTGTTGATGAAACTCAAATAGACAACAAAGCTAGTGGAACTCATTAAGCATTAGTAGTTGGATATTTTAAGCTCTAATTTTCTAGATCTTCTTAAAAGCTATAGATTAAATAATAAAGATTAAGTTTTAATAGAATTAAGCAAAATTAATATTTTATTTTACATCTTAAGATTGATTTTTATTATAGCATTTGAAAAAACATTCAAACTTATAGAAATAAAGTAATAATGAGTAGAGAGATTGCAAACCAAAGATGTCATAGTGATGGAAGCATGTGAGGACGAGCATGTCGGGATCATCTTATTGAGTCGGCCTTCCTTCCCCAAGCTTGCACCTTGCCATCACTCGACATTTGAAGTCAAGTGTGATTTATTGAATCATCCCTTAGAGTACGTTGTAACTCTCATGTCTTTAGACAATGTTCATCCATTGTTCTTGACTCTTATCCTGCAATGGTTAGTGACCAAGAATACCCAAAGAAAACTTGCCCTAGGAACATATATACTTATGAGCCTTCAATTGCTCACATTTTTTTAACATAAAACAAAAAGTTTTATAAACATATGGTTCAAGGTAAAGATAACTTGCAACAAAAGATAAAGAGAATGAATGATATTTACCGAACTTTTGTGCGAAGTTGTTGGAGTTTATCGACATCTTACTTCATCTCGATAAGAGTTCATCTCTTGACTTACCCGATTTTGATTTGAGAATTTTCTACAGGGTTAGTCCGACAAAATAACCAATGTCTACACTAGCAATTTCTAGTTCAATAACCAAACTAGACTCCATATCTAATTCAATTAAGGAAGGCTATTTAACCTAAGCACCACGCTTAATTTAAAATCCTTTGGAAGTATAGCTAATACCTCCAAACCAAAGCATATTATAGCAAACAAAGGTAGCATGAAAGCACTATAGAGATTTACTCAAATGAAGATAAAAGAGCATGATCATGGTTATATTTTTTAGATGCAAACGACATGAATATATGCAAAAAACTAAACATGCAATGGGTTTCATAAAGGAAAACATAAACTAAATGGAGGGAATGCATGAAATAATAAAAGTAAACTTGCAATATAATGCAAAAAATTAAATGATAACTACTCAATAAATTTAAAGTCCATCAACAAGACTTTCTCACTTTTATTGATCATACTTACCATGATTTGCAGCTTCTATGTATGTCACTTGAGATGTGTGCATTGAATTCTTGTGATGACGACTTCTTCTCCAATCCTGGGTTTTTCAATGTTTCTTCTTTCCTTTGTGGAAGTTCACCGAAAAGTCGCAATGTCATCTTGTGTACTTGTCTATTCCACAACTCAACAAGGGTAATCCTACTAAAGCTAGTGATATACCAATTGCTTCCCCAGCAACGATACCAAAAACTTGTCGATGTTTGTTAAGTGCTAAAAGAATAAGAAGGATTACGCAGCGCCGCGAGAACACCATTGTAGCTTTTTCCCTAGGAGAGTATTCTAGAGTATCGTATCCAAAGGGAAGCTTTGGCTAAAAAATTCTCTTAACTTCGCAATCATGCATCTGCTAACTTTGTAAACCAACTAGACTGAAGAGGGGTTGATAAATATAAATAATACTATAAATAATAAGGCATAAAATAATCTATGAATAATAACACGACTAATAATTACAAGATAAATGAATAGCTTAGCTAATCAAGAGGCCAATGGGAGAGGTCAAGTTTCCTAGATACTTCTCTATTATCTTGGTTCTAAGATAACTAAAGTATGGCTAGATATAGCAATCACACAATAACACTTTGGAACATCAGAACACTAGCCACAGAAAGGGATGAGAAGGGGGCTAGGAAGCTCCAACTATAGTTCTACAAACACCAACCCGAACGTGGTGGAATACGTCAGCCGTCACAGCTGTCACCACTTGGGGCTACCACAAACTATCCGTGGGATTGGGTGCAATCTCAGGTAACCTCTAGTCTAAACACCATGTCTACACTATTAATTACTACTCTAATCTCACGTGAAAACTAGAGCACTCGATGCGAGCGGAGATCCTATGCCAAAATGTAATAACTATACTAACCATAAATGAAAGCATAAAAGTAAATAGAGAAGATAAATGTATTAAAACATAAGTCTTGTAGAGAAGATACAAAGACATACCATACTCTAAAGACTCATCCAGAACCAAAGCACAGCTCCGCCCTCTCTAACTCTCAATTAGATCTATATCTAATCTAGATCTAATCTACTTCTAGCTAATTATATGTCTAATCTACTTCTAATCTAATTCTAATTCTCTAATCCCTGAGAGAGAGGTTATCCTTACATTGGGACTCCTCTACAATTGAGAGATGATGAATTAGGGTTTTAGGGGTGAGGTTTGCCCTTGCTTTTATAGCCCCATAGGATGAATCTCAGCCCTTGGATCAAACCGACTTGATTGGACGGTGTAGATCTACTCCATAGGTTGGTTGCAGGAAGGTTCTAGAAGTAGGACACATGGTGTGTCGGGGGGGTGTCATGCGGCCCCATGTATGGTGCCGCCCAGCCCCACATGTCAGCATGTGGGTCCCGGTCCTCGCGAGCTATCTTCTTTTGTCTTGTAGACCTTGGAGTTTATACTAATCGCCCTGATTTATTCATTTTCTTGTGTTTCTCTATTTCTTCTCTTTTCTCTATGATATTCTATTGTTTCGAGTTCACACAAAAACCGAAAGTGTATATAAAACTTGTGGAAATTATTAGTATAAACCCTATCTTCTATTGTTTTTGTTCTCCAATGATCTATCATTTCATGCTACAACGTTGACGATAACTACCGTCAAAAATTAAATAAGAACATGGCTGTTAAGAAAGCCTTATCCCAAAACTTCAGAGGCATGGACACATGGGCTACGAGAGTCAACCCTGCCTCGATTAAGTGTATATGTTTTCTTTCAGCGGATCCCTGATGTTGGTGCGTGAGGACAGGAAACACAATGCAAGATGCAAACATGCTGGAAAAAGGTATTTAAGGCTTGATACTCTCCTCCCTAATCGGTTTGGACAGATCAAATTTTACAATTGAATTGCCTTTCAACCAAATTTTGGAAATCATGGAACCGTTGAAACACTTCAGACTTATGCCTCAACATATAAATCCACACAAACTTAGTGTGATCATCAATAAAACTCACATAATAATTATTGCGTCCAATGGAACAAGGGGCAGGACCCCATACATCTGAAAACACCAAATCAAAAGGACGAGATGAAATACTCAATGACTTAGCATAAGGCAAGTGATGACTTTTGCCTTGCTGACAAGCATCACAGATGCTGAATTTATTGGACTCTTTTGTAAAGGGAAGCTGATGACGACTAAGAACTTGCTGGACTACGACAGAAGATGCACGGCCAAGACGATGATGCCACACAGACGTAGGTAGCTTGACGACTCCAAGCACCTCTTTATTTGTTGGCTGGATGGGGTATAGGCCACGCTCACATTGGCCTTTGAGGATTGTTCTCCTCGTTGCTTGCTCCTTAATGAAAAAATTATTGGGGTGAAGTTCTAGAAATACATTATTATCATGAGTGAATCTATTGATAGAAAGGAGACTCTTGTTTGCTGATGGGACATGAAGAATATTTCTCAGACGCAAATTGTTATTAGAAGCGCGCAACATACTATGACCAATGCGAGAGATCCTCATACCTGTGTTGGCAATGTGCACTTGATCACCGCCATGATACTTCTCATGAGTCATGAGCTTGTCGGTTAAGCTCATGGTGATGTGATCCGTCACACCCATGTCCATGTAGCAATTCGCATCCACGCCATATGAATTCATCGCCGAGGAAGCGCTTTTCTGTGGTGGTCCTATGAAAGAGTGATCAAACCTCTTGTAGCAGCGCATGACCGTGTGGCCCTCCTTGCCACAAAGTTGATAGATCACACCGGCTTGGAACCGGTTGCCTCCATTGCCGTTGCCACGACCACCATTCTTATGGCCACCGCGTCCAAAGCCACCATGACCCCCGCGACCACCACCGCGAGGGTTGGAGTTGTTGCCATGGCCCCCCTTGGAGACCATGTTTGCGGAAGACTGCTGCCCGCCATTGTTGTGGATGGCCATGAGTTGCTCAAAAGCAACCAGTTGAGAAAAGAGCTTCGTTGACGGTGATGGCCTCGGCGCATGCTTGATCGCGAAACAATCGAATCGTACTCTCGACCCAATCCGGTTAGGATATAGGAAGCGAGTTCCTCATCCTCAAACTTCCTCCCTCCTGCGAGACGCCATCTCATCTCGCCAAAGACTTCATCTTCGTGAAAAATTCACTTACAGTGGAGGAACCCTTTGTAGCAGTAGCCAGGGACATCCTCGTCGCAATGACCCTGGCCCTCGATCGGGACGCATGAAGCGCCTCAATGGCCGCCCGCGGGGCCTGCACCGCCATGGTCACATTGGTGATCCGAGTTCCAATCTCTTTCGATAGAGGCGTCAACGCTTAGGCGAGAACCTCGCGATCATTGGCCACCCAAGTGTCATAGTTGGGATTGATAACGGGTGTCGTGTCGGCCTTGGCATCGGCATCACCGTCGGCCTTCTTCGATGGAAGAAACTTCTTGACATGGCCTCTGGATCGATGAACTCCATGGCAATATCCTATAATTTCGTCGCAAACCCAGGAGTAATATAGACATTGTTGAGGGAGAGAGCGGGAGCAAATTCTTCAGACCGTGTACGCTCTCAGCGCGATTTCACACTACCTGTGGAGAGAGCCGAGGAGAGAGCAGCCCGTTTGGGAGAGTTTTCCCTGTATGCCCTTATAAAAGTTTGATTGGGCCTGTGTGCCCCTCAAAAAAATTTCTTTACCTGTGTGCCCAACTTGAAATTCGTTTTGTCCTACATACCCTACCGTCCACATTTGTGGCTAACGGTGTCAAACTACTAAGAAAAATGTCCGAAGTACCCTCAACTCCACTCTACAATGACATGTGGGTCCAAGTTGATCCCCTTCCTCACTTTTTTTCCATTCACCCCAAACCAATCGGTTGGGCGGGGAGGGAAGAGGCGCCGTGGGCATGGCGAGCGGACCATGGTGCTCGCGATTGGGCTTCTGCGGCTGCCATGATGCAGCTCGGGCCTCCGGCGACGGGCGCTAAGCGCGGCCTTCCGGCGCCGCCCACGGCAGCGGCCGGGCGGAACGCGCCCGCCACCGGCCAGCCGTCGGCGTGAGGTGACCGGGGGGCCTGAGGGCGGCGTTCTGCGCGGGGCTATAACATATTTTGCTACTTTTTATACACCATGGAAGATGCCAAAATTCATCTTCTCCACCCGTTCGTAGGGCTATTCTAGATTGCGCACTTTCTTTTGTTCCTACCCCAGCTAGCAAATCTTCGATGATGATAACAATTCACGCATGCATGGTCCTAGTGCTCGACCTGCCTTTCGTAGCGTAGCGGGGCCGCATGCTCAAGGGCGCCTGCCTTCAAGGCTGCGCGGAGCGGCGGCTAGGCGGCCGCAGCCGCCCTCCCGCCCGCCGCCGCACATGCATCCGGAGCGGCCGATGGAGAGGGTGGGCAGCGCGTTGGTCGGCGTGGCGTGACTTGTGACAAAGGAGGAAGAACACCCTTACAGCTTGGCCCCACTACGCAGATAAAGAAGGAAAGGATAGGGATATGAGAGAAGGGTATTTTAGACATTGACAATGTCTGGGCCCACTTGTCAGTGCGGCCAAACGGAGAAAACCCGACAGAAGGGCGACGGAAGTGTACATAGGCCAAAGCGAAGTTCAAGTTGGGCACACAAGTATAGAAATTTTTTTGAGGGGCACACAGGCCCAAACAAATTTTTTTGAGGGCATACAGGGAAAACTCTCCCCGTTTGGCAGGTGAAATTGTTTTTCAGCTCGTGAAGTTGAGGAGAGAGCGGTACCAAACGGGCCCTATATATAGCTTAACCAACGGTTGAGTGGCAAGAATCACATATCCGATGCGAATTGGCTTGTAGTCCAATGGTAGGGCGATCCCAGTGGGGCGCTACCCACCGAGGATCAAATCACGGTGCTCACACCTTTCCCCCGGGATTTTCCCGGATTTACCGGCGTTATACATTCGGTGGTAGCGGCGTTCCCGAAAGTGTCGCGTGCGTGTTGTGAGTGTTCATATTGTACTCTGTAATTCTAAAAAAAGAATCACATATTCGATAGATATTGGACAAAATAGCGTGGATAAAAAAAGAGGAATAAAAACGCAAGCTGATTGGATGACACCACGTCTATATAAACCACAAGTCCGGTGCTAATAATGATTGAATTGGAACAAAGGTAGCTAACCGGTGTGTCATGACCCAAGAAATAGGGTCCGAAGGACAGGCCCACCCGCCCGAGGGACGACGGCCGCCCCCCGGGCTGTAGCCGCGCGCCCCGCCTCCTCCTCCTCCCTTCCGCGGATTCTTGGCAATTAATTCGGAATAAAGGAGGAATTTTTCTAGGATTATCTTAGGCTTTTGGTGTGCAAGGGGATATTCCTATCTATAAAGGAGACCCTTATTAGGAAAATAAATAGGATATGCTTGTAAAAGGTATTCCAATCTATAAAAGGAAACCATTAGAGATTGCTTGAGATACAGTCCCACTAGCCGGGCTATAAAAGTAAAGGGTCTGTAATCTTTCAGGGGTAACAAGCAAATAAAGAAATTTATCACAATCTCCTCCTACTCCTTCCCACGCGCGCCCCTCCTCCCTCATCGCCCGACACCGCCTCACATGCGCCCACATACCCGCCCGCCGCCGTCGTGCCCATCCGACCGACCCGGCCACCGCCACTGCGCCGTCATCACCACCTCCCACTTCCTCCTCTCCCAATCGTCAATCGGGTGTCAATTTCGGCCCAATCTAGCCGAGTCGGCGGCGGTATCCGGAGACCACTACGATCCACCCACCACCATGGATGCCGAGACAAAGAAGGCTGGCGAAGAACTTGGGGGACCATTTGGCGGGATTCACCACCGGGATCGACACGCTCGCCCGAGCAAGTTGCTATCCTATCGCAACGATCCGTGGCGATCAAGCGTCGACAACGGTACGCAGAAGGCGATCAAGCCATGAAGACGTTGTTGGAGACAACGGCCCGCGACTTCATCAAGAAGAGGACAGATGGCAAGCGAGACCGGGATGATCGTCACGGCGAACATCACTGAGAACCCGATGAAGGGCTGCTTGGGGCCGAAGCGGCACCAGCGGGCGCCCATGCCGGGGTGCATGCGCCGCCCCCTCCTCCCCCTGGTGGACACCTTCCCGTGTCTCGCTCCCCACTTGCACAAGATGTCCTTCCCGACATATGACGGCAAGGAGGACCCTCTTCCATGGATCAACCGCTCGCGAACAATTCTTGAGGAGGACAAGGTACGCCCGACCCGCGAGCAAGTTTGGTACGCCTCCTATCATCTCACGGGAGGAGCACAACAAGGTATATGAGGCTGTCCCAGAGAAACCGGTGGTAGATTGGGCAAGCTTTGCCTAGTATGTCAACGAAGCGCTGACCCGGCCGGACACGGCGCAACCATAGGGCGAGCCGGGTCGGCCGAGGAAGACGAGCACCGTCGATGAGTACACGGGCCGTTCTGGCGCCGCGGGAGCCGCAGCCACCTCGGCGATAAAGCGGCCAGTGAACATCTACACAAATGGTTTGGGCGAGCCTCAAGACGGACGTCGAGATGCGAGGACCGGGACATGGAGGCTGCCATGTCTCGCCCGGGGTGTACGAGCGACGCCCTAACGATCCTCTACAACCCCGGGCCCGCCAGCGATAGCACAAAGGCAAGGCGATGGCACTGTGGGCATGGCGGCCGTCCCCCAGCGCCCACCCCGTCGTAGCACCCGGCGGCGGCCTCGGCCGTTCAAGCGGGCGACACCGAGGAAGAGATGACGAGCGGCGCGCAAGGCGGCCTCTAGTTCAAGCGTGACGAGGCGTTCCGCTACGGTCACAAGTGCAAGCACCTCGACATCCGCGGTCTTCCACGACTACATCGGCGACTCGACGAGCGTCCCACCGGGGGACGTCAATGAGGAGCCACCGACTGAAGGTCCTCTTCGGGGACCCCGACTCCCCGATGCGTGGTGCTCATTCTCTATACCTCGTCGATATGATCTCGGGCAGGGGCGTCAACATCATCGTCGACTCGGGAGCAATGCACAACTACATCGACCCCCGTGTGGTGACCACGGAAGGCCTCGGACTCGGCCCGGTGCGTGTCTCGATCACCACCGCATCGGCCGCCACCTCGACATCTTAGGGCTGCCACCTTCGATGTACCGCTATGCCTCGACGCCCGGCACCTTTCGACATTTACGCCTACGCCATGCCACCGGCACCGGCGTTGACGTCATCCTTAGCATGCCTTGGCTAGCAAGCTTGGGACGAGTGACGTGGGACTTCGACCCACGAGCCGCAATACTACCGCGACGGCGCCGAGCACGTTCACGCCGGCTCCACCTCCCCAGCGTGGGGCGCATCGCCCCTGCCTGCTTTCGTGTCGGGCATCTTCGCTAGCATCCCACACTTCCCTCTCGGCTTGGAAGCGTTCGAGGCATGCGACTGCCTTGGACCTCTACGACACGTCCCACTTTGGAGTCTTCGTGACAGCTCGACGGCGACGTTGGAGGATCGGCACCTCTACGCCGGATCGCCCTCGACGTCACCATGGGCGACGCCGCACCAAAGATGGACGGTTGAGGACGGCCTCCTCCTCTTTGATGGCCGCTTCTACCTTCCGGCTTCCTCTCGCTATTTGCTGCTAGACCTCTTTGGAGGCCTTGCTTCAAGGCGGAGTTCGCGGGGCGAACTTCCTCGCCTTTGGGAGCCTACACGAAACCGGCGGCGGCGGACCGGCCGTCATCTGTTGGGTGGCATGTAGCGCGGTGCCACCATGTCGGCCCGGCCAGTCGTCTTCCTCGGCGGCATGGATCGGCTCTTCCTCACCGTCGACAAGCGTCCACATCGGCTATGACGCTTGAGAGGGGCACACACCAGCTTTCTCCCTCGTATTCGGCGTCGGCTCCTTCATATGCGGTGCGATGTTGAACTTGGCCCACTCCACCTACTGGTGACATCACCATCCGGCGCCTCCTTCCGCTCTTCGTCAACGCTCCACCCAATGGCGCTTCTTGTTCTGGAGAGCCCACCCCGCGACATGGTGCATCGGCACCTTGAGGTGGGCGTTCAAAGGGAGCTCTGCTGCGTGGCCCGTCGGCGAGCGGCATCACAGCGAGGACGTCTTTGTCCACCCGGTACATCTACCATGGCTACATCGGCAACCTTCACTACCTCCCCGGAGTTTGCTCCAAAGCGAACCCGGGAGAACATGATGCTCGGGAACCCGGTGCAAGGCGGATCGATACTTGCAGTTGAGCTCATCATGCCGGGGGCAATGCACCTCCCACCTGTGTGTGACCCGAATGGACTTTCATCCAGTAGCGAGGACGCGCCGGTCGGAGAAGGGGGGAGAGATGTCATGACCCAAGAAATAGGGCCCCGAAGGACCGCCCGAGGGACGCCGGCGCCGCCCGGGCTGTCAGCTGTGCCCCGTCTCCTCCTCCTCCCTTCCACGGATTCTTCGACAATTAATTCGGGAATAAAGGAGGAAATTATCAAGGATTATCTTAGGCTTTTTTGGTGTGCAAGGGGATATTCCTATCTATAATGGAGACCCTTATTAGGAAAATAAATAGGATATGCTTGTAAAAGGTATTCCAATCTATAAGGAAACCTTTAGAGAGATTGCTTGAGATACAAGTCCCACTAGCCGGGCTATAAAAGTAAGGGTCTCAGAATCTTTTAGGGTAACAAGCAAATAAAGAAATTTATCCCAATCTCCTCCTGCTCCTTCCCACGCCCCCCCTCCTCCCTCACAGCCGCCACCGCCGCATGCGCCCCCCCCCCCCCCCCCCCGCGCCCCGGCCCGCCGCCGCCCGTCACGCCGTCATCACCACCTCCCCTTCCTCCTCTCCCGATCATCAATTGGGTGTCAATTCCGTCCAATCTAGCCGAGTTCGACCGCAATGCTCCATTCGTCGCTATGGCATTGATGTGGTGAGGGTACCAGCCAAAACATCGCTGGTGTCACAGCAAGTGAGCCGGTGCACGATGCATATAGTTTTTATCAACACTCGAAGTCCTTGAAATAGACACTTCAAAGAAGGGATTAACACAAAATTGAGCCATGTAAACATTCGGGATAAGCACTACTACATGCTGCGTGCTCGATTTGTCGCTATGGCATTGATGTGGTGAGGGTAACAGCCAAAACATCGCTGGTGTCACAGCAAGTGAGCCGGTGCATGATGCATATAGTTTTTATCAACACTCGGAAGTCCTTGAAATAGACACTTCAAAGAAGGGATTAACACAAAATTGAGCCATGTAAACATTCGAGATAAGCACTACTACATGCTGCATCTGCAGATGCGGCTGTAGAAGCTCTGCAGATATGGCTACAAGAGGTTGACACATTACCATTGATCCATGCACACACTGGGGATAAGCACTACTACATGCCGCATCTGCAGTCGTTGCTGTATGAGCTCTACAGAGGCAGCTAGTCAGCCATACCCTTCCCAAGACACTGTGGTTGCTGACATGAGGAAAGCAGCAGCACCTGTTACGGGTTAGTTCGGGAAGAGTGACATTTTATACCAATGATCGACGCAAGGATCGTGATTGTGATTACACATAAGAACGGTTGATAGGGCAATGACGTAGCATTTGTGGAATTGTGCACTCTGCATTACCACTGGTGCTAAACTAAATTAGTTCTAAATAAAAGAGGTAGGAGTACAAGGTTGTAGTGGCAGTAGTATATATAAAGCACTTCATTCGGACCAAAATTTGTTAGATATACCAGTCTACTGTACAAAGAAATGACAAGAAAATAGGCTGGGGCGAAGCCTAGCTACTTGATGAGAACATATATATGGGGTACATCGGGAGAACTGTTCTTCAATTTTCTTTCACCAAAAGAATAAGAAAATTAATTTATCATGAAATACAAAAATAAAAATGTTTCAAACAATAAAGGCCCATTTTTGTTGATTCTATAGGACCAATAATTTTTTTGCCTTTTCATTGGAAATTTCCGCACCCTAACACGCTGGGCGGATGCCTTCTTTCCTCTACCCTCCCCCTGCTGCTATCTTCTCCAACTTTTGTCGAAACGCACGGCCACACAGCACAGGACCGGCCCGACCTAGAGGGGGCTAGGGCGGCCCAGCCCGCCGGGCCAGCCCGGGGGAGGCACGCGTGTGCACCCAACAGGGGCTGCCGCGCGGCCGCCGCCTCCTCCTGCATCCACGTCATTGTCGCTTCGAATAGGATTAAGACCTGTTGGTGTGAAGAAGATATTCCACTCTATAAGGAAATATCCTATTAGAAAAAGAATAAGAGTTGTCTTGTAAAATGTATTCGAAATATAATGAAACCTTTAGAGATTGCTTGAGATACAAAGTCCCATAGGAGGGCTATATAAACAAGGAGGATGTAATCTTTTAGGGACAAGCAAATAAAGAAAATATTCCCGCTCTTGCTCTCCCGCCACCGCTGCCCCTGCCCTAGCCCCAGCGCCGCGCGCGCCTCTCCTCCCCACACCAAGGCTGCCGCATGGGTGCCGCCGGCAACTGCAGCGCCTCCGCCCCCTCAGGGTGGGCGCGATGGCTAGTCTCCGGAGACCGGGATGATCCCCACCATTGATGGCTTCCGAGATGCACGAGTTCTTCATGGCTCTCAACCATCTCCTCGGCGACAACCTTGAGAAGATCGATCGCCACTTCGACGAGATTGAAGCACGCCTTCGCGGATGGAGAACGCCATGCCAACTCCAAGCCGCCTTCCCCATTTGCACTCCACACGCCGACGACCGAGGATGACCACCATGACACCGTCGTTGGCCGGGGGGCACCACAGCAACACCATGGGCGCCACCCGCGTCCCGGCGATGACACCCGACTTTAACACCTCCCCACCATCCTCTAGTTAGAAGAAGGCGGGGGAGTCGACCAAGGCATCTTCCGGTCGTCATCGACATCGCCTCGACACCCGGCCACCGCTTCCCCGACACCGCCACCCGCGGTAGCCCATTTCGACGCGGTGCACATGGCGCCCCCAGGGCCGCACCTCTTGCCGCGATAGCACCCTCCCTCCTATTCCGCCAAAGAACACCCCATCCACTGCGGTACATGATTCGCCTAGAGGTGCGGCGTCGATGGCACTGGATGACCCGACCTCTGGATCAGTAAGATGGAGATGCTCTTGAGTATGAAGCGACATCGACCATTGAGTTCCACGCTCGTTATCTTCAGCTTTCCATCTCGACGGTGTTGCGAGCTTTGGTTCCAACAATCTGTACGGGAGGAGACCGTTGGTTGAGTGGGATGTCTTCACACGCTACCTAAGGCGCGTCTTCGCCACCATCGGCAAAACACCACTAGACCTAGGGGACTACACGATGCCTTCGTGGCCTATGCTACACGCATGCACCTCGCGAGCGGCTTAAACCGCACCCACCTCTTCGTCGGTGGGCTCTAAACAGATCTTAGTGAAGCACCGACATGGCGGCTTTCTGGCGGCGGAGTAGGCGGCGGCGGCGAGGGATGTCAGCTCACTCTCCCCCGCTGCGTGGCCGGCGGAGGGCCCCTCCTCCCGCACGCGCCCGCCGGAGGCGACCGCCCTCACCCCTACTGTAGCCGGTGGGACTATGGTCCCGGCGGATCTTGCGTATCCTAGGTTGGAGGAGCTCGGTGGTGGTGGATTCGCGAGAAGGTTACATCGGCATGGCTCTCGGCGGTGGATTCGGCGGAGGGTTACGAGCTCGGTAAGCGTAGCTTGAGGGTTTCGGGCGACGACGGCGGCAAAGGGGCTAGCGGCACACCCATGGCGTGGCTCGCGGCAACTGGAGGGCGCGTCGCGGTGCTACGACACGGAGAGGCGCTATGATGGGGTGGCGGCGGTAGCGCCACGACGCTGGAGAGGCGCTATGACACGTAGCGTTATGGGCAAGTCCATGGCAATATCCTGTAATTTTGTGGTAAACCTATGGGTAATATGGATATTGTTGAGGGAGACAGCGGGAGCAAGGTGTGATTTCACAGCTTCACACCATGTACGCGTTTCTCTCAGCGCGATTTCAGGGTAGCTATGGAGAGAGCTGAGGAGAGAGCTGCCCGTTTGGTAGGTGAAGTTGTTTTTCAGCTCGTGAAGCTGAGGAGAGAGCGGTACCAAACAGGCTATTGACACCCAAAATAGTCATATGCAATTTTTAGAATGGGAAACGTGTCAAGAGGGTCATGGTCGTGTTAGGAGCTCAACAAAATAACCTTAAGATCAAGAAATCTGGCATGGAGAGCAGCAGCTCAAGTTAAAAATGCGACTGACGCTGGTGTCTTGCATGCCTGCGTCCGGCGCTAAGGCCACTAGCGCGCATGGCGGCTGCATCTTCACATGCAGGAAGCCAAAGCGGGTGTCAGACGCAACACGTGAGCGCCTGGCGCTCTCACCTTCACGCACGGGTAGGTACAACACGCGTCAGGCGTCAGGCGCTGGCTTGGTGCGGCTGACGCTGTAGGCGGGCATCTGGCGCTCTGCTGCTTTGCACGCGGCAGCAGCGACGCGTGGCTGACGCTGCCGTGGGCACGTCTGTAAAGGCAGCGGGCGTCCGGCGCCCCTCCTCGCGAGCATTCTTTCTAGACCGAGTCCCTCGCAAGCACAGCGCCAGTTGACCGTGTCTGGCGCAACAGCTCGCCCACTTTTCATGATTGAAAACGTTTCTAATGTTTTCCTATAAGAATAACACCACCCTCCTCTATATAATAAGTGGTTCATGGCCGATTTAATCCCATCTATATCCAATCATCACAACACATCTACCAAACACTATTTTTCTCTCTTCTTCCTTTTTCCTTCATTGCCGCTGCCATGGACAGGTGATCGACGACGACAACACCCTAGAGCGGTCAGGCCGGCTAGGGCAGCCCATTGTTGCCGCACGCCCTCACGGGGTCTGTCCCGGACGTGTGGGGTTTCGGTTTCAAGAGACTTTCTTTGGCGTGTCTTGCGTATCGCGCTCCCGATCGAGTTCCTCCGGCGGGCGTGTCCGGCGTACCACTCTCATCGTTGGAGGCACACGGTCAAAGTGTGGATATGCCACTAGGCGCTTGCCCGATCCTCGATTTCGGCTTGCCCTAATGTGAAGCGATCTAGCTCTTGTTTTGGTGTGTTACCGATTTTTATCGTCAACACACTTTTTGACGACTCCGCTGGGGAAGGAGAATTGTTTCGGCTTTACTTTGTAGCTGAATATATCTTACCTAGCCTTAATTCATCATTGATCTATCAATTTGTCGCTTGGTGTTCATCACGTGCGAAGTGAAGAAAATTTGGGCGTGTTGTGCTACAACTCTAAGAAGACAAGAATACATGGAGGCGTATCAAGACACTACATCCCGGTATCATTACTCCACGTCTAAGTTAAAACTTGCAAGTTCATATGATAATTTTAGTAATTATGTTGCAAGTAATATAAATTCCCATGATAGTGTTGCTAGTTATGATGATGAAACATGTGTTCCATCGGTAATTTCTGTTGACAAAGAGCCGATGTATGCTAAGAATTTATTGAGTTCTAATTCTTCTAGCAACATGTGGCATATACGTTCATCGGCTATAAGTTCACAACATGACATGCGATGCATGATTCATCAATTGCTCTCCAAAGCCAACATCTTATGCAGGTATTAATGCTCATGATTCGGTTTTCGTATTAATAATAACCATAGCCGAATCAATAAAAATTTAGCGCCCTATGATAGTGATTATTCTCGTAATTCAGCTTCATTTAATTCTAGCCGAATTAATGAAAATTCAACAAGATACAGAGAAGATACCGTATTTGACTTTCTCAAAGCGAACTATGTCAATCAAAAGTCAGGTTATGCCAGGAATCCACCTGGATCTTCTAAATGGAGGGTGCCTGCATATCACAGACCTTATATGCTACATTATGATTACTTGGAATCTCCTAGTGGCTGGCAGGTGCCTAATTTTTATAAATTTTGTGAAGAAAGTGGTAGGACTACCATGGAGCATGTTGGCGTATATCTCTCACGGTTAGGTTCTGCTAGTAAAGAAGACTATATGAGAGTGCGAAATTTTCTATTATCTCTTCTTGGTATTGCCTTTGCATGGTTCACGTCTTTACCGAAAATGTTTGGTCATGGTCTATTCTAAAGATGTTGTTCTATGAATTCTTCGAAGAAACACGGGGAAAAAAAAGGCCGATCAATATTAGGACAATGGTTGAGGCAGGATGGCTAATTAATTATCAAAAGGCAAGTCTCACTACGAGAAAAATGTGAGGAAAATCGAAACATGCTACTCCTGACACCCACATTGAATCGGTCAAACCGACTTCTCGGTCGGATAAACCGATTGCTTCTCATAGTCAAACCAAATTGGTTTCTTCGGTGCCTAAAACTGATAAAACCAGTTTAGGAGATACACATTCTTTACCTTGCAGGAAGACACCTTCGATGGCTGAAATTCTAGAGAAAAATAATCCGTTCATCTTAATTCGGACCGGGACAAGCCGATTCCGCTATTGGAAAAAATGTCATAATCGGTGAGCCTAGAGAGCTTAAGAATAAAAAGGCTAGTCTTAGATCGTGAAGTGGTGTTAGAAAAATCTAATGACAATCATGAAAGTCTCAAGATCACTATCAAGTCTTACGGGTTCGGGGGGCAAGCTCAAAGTCTCATTTATAAGCAGAGGTCAACCACTAGTGTTATCATCCAAAAAGGGTTGCTGGAATCAATTCTAAAAGTTGGCCAAAACAATTTTGGAACTAGTGGACAGAAGAAATCAGCAAGACCGATTGCTCAAATTGGTCAAGTTATTCATAAAAAAAGTGCAGCACACACATAGAGGTGAAGTATTGGTTCCTCACCCATTAATGTGTCAAAATCTTCACCAAAGGAGAGCGTGTGCTAGTGAAACTCACAATGGGCAGCAGTACTTACCTCATAGCCGATTGAGCCATAGCCAATCGTGCTTCAATAAGAAGGAACCAATTCAGTCAATTAGGCAAACTACATTACTTGAGATGGCTAAAAAGACCGAGTGAGGCGGCCCGAGCTGGCTAAGGTTGCTGCCATTGAGCATGAATCAGCATTGACGACTTCCGAAGTCGGCCAAGTCGATTCCTATTGTTGTAGATTTTTCCATAGGCGCCGAAAAGTTTCGCCACTACTATGTTGGGAGTCGAGATGCAAGAAGGGCCTCGGGAGGAAATTAGTGGCGTTAGTGTAAGGTCCTAAATTGCTAGAGGGGGGGGGTGAATAGTCTAATAACAATTTCTACAAATTTACTAGAGCAATTTGTTAGACAATAACAAAGCGTAAATGCGGTTGCTCTAGCTCTACTTGTCGGCAAGCCACCTAATAGCAATTCTAGGATTTACAATCTCTAAATCACACAATTGCTATGTCACTACTTCACCAACTAGATGAGCAAGCTAAATTACACTACACAATTCTAGTAAGCTACTCAACTAGCAATTCTACACAAGCACAATATATATATATATTTCAATGTAAATGCAAGGTAGGGAATAGAAGTGATATACCCCTAATACGTAGAGGCAAGTCAATCCAATCACCCAAGATGATATCACAATATAAAACCAATCACCGGGAGACAATCAATCACAAAGATGACACTTGATTTGTTCACCCTGAGTTCACTTGAACACCCTCAAGCTAGTCTCCTGTTGTTGTGTCGACCGTCTCTTTGGTGGATCAAGGAAAGACCCTCTTGACACCACACTAAAGATAGGTAACTCAATGACACGCGCAATCCACTAGAGTATCAATTTGGCTTTCCGCCGGGGAAGATCACAAACCCCTCACAAAACACCGGAGGTGGGTAAGAACAATCACCTTCTCTTCCCAATGCCTCCAACAATCACCAAACCGTCTAGGAGTGGTGCTCTCCAAGAAAAAACAAGAAATCCCCAATTGCAACAATCACCTAGTGCCAAGAAATTGAATCATAAATGCATACACCTAGGGTTTCCCCAAATCCACTCTCAAATGAGCCACAAGCTAGGAGAGGAGAGGGAGGGGATTTTCTTGGAGTTCTCAAATCGATCTCTAGAGCACAATCCCTCACTTGATTTCAACTCAAATCGGTGGAGTAGAGGGATTAGGAGAATGGAGCTCACTTAGGGTTTGGAGAGAAGAAGAGCAAGAGGAGCACTACGTGATTGTTCGGAATGGGTGAGAGAGAGGGAAAGGAAGGGAGGAGCTGAACCATATCCTTCTTTGGACTCCCACTCGATCACCAACGGCTCCTTGCTTTCCAACGGTCGGCCGGCGGCGGCAGCTCACAGCTATACATGGGCATGCAGCCCCGGGAGCCGCCGCCCGGCCCGTGGCGACCAAGAATTGGCCCGGCCGAGCACGGCACGGCCCGATGACCACGGGGCCGGGCGGACGCCCGCCGGCACCCGGGCCGTGCGGGCCGCCACCACCAGCACGAGGCCGCCATTGTGCACGGGCCGTGGCCCGTGCCAAAGTAACTAGCCCAGAAATAGAATGTCCCATGCAACAGACCCACCAGCCCAAGCAGGAAGCAGCTAACCTAATGGCCCAAAACATCAAACAAGCCTAACTGCCTCACAGCCAACACCCCAGCGGCGGGACCCGTGGAACGCGTGACCCATCCTCCCGTGCTCCGTGCGCTCCTCGCCCCAATCCCGCGGCGCGGCGCAGTGCTCCGTCGTTTCCGCCGCGGCGCCTCACCGGCCTCGCCAAGCCGCGCTGCCCGCTCTCATAGCTGGGCTGCAATATCGGCACGCCCTCGAACGTCGTTGACACCCATGCCAGCAGCGCCGCCGTCCACCGAGGCTTCGGCAGCGCGCAATACTCGGCCTCCGGTGCTTTCGCCCGGCCGCGCCCGTCTCGACCTCGGCAGCGCGCCGCCCCACTCCCGCCTGCGGTGCTCGCGCCCGTCCTCGACCTCAGCCGCGCCTCCCCTGCTCCGCCTCCGGTGCTCGTCGTCCTCGACCTCGGCCGCAGCCGCACGAGCCAGGCGGCCGCGGCACGGCCAAGCGGCCCGCGGGCGTGCGCGGGCGCCGGCCAGGCGCGCGCACGCCGGGCGGCGCGGCACGGCCAGCCGCGGCGGCGGACGGCGCCGCGATCGGCGCGATGCTGGCACGGCACGATGGAACAACTATACTCCCCAGCTCTCGAGCACTCTCCCAAACAGAGACAGGCGGCGGCGACTTGCAAGGCAGAGAAAGAACGAGTGGAATGAATCAGTACAGACTTCACCCTCCCACCTTGCTAGCTTGCGGCTAAGCAGCAGCGTCGGCCAGCACGCGGCGCTCGGCCACAGCCCAAGCGGCAAGCAGCGCAGCAGCTAAGCAAGCCCAAGAGCAAGCAGCGGCAGCGCAGCCTAGAGGCAAGCAGCAGCAGCAGTTCAGCAGCGCGGCCCACCATGCACCATCCAGTCGACGGGCCGGCCTGGCAGCTTGGCAAAGCAGTAGCCCATCTCTTCTCTTCCCTTTTTTTCTTTCATCCTTTTCTTTATCTCCAGCAAATTGCTTCCATCAGCTAGACAGCAAGCAGCGTGCTTCATTGCTCATTGCCATGCACGTAGAGAAGGCAAGCAAGCTAATTCTTGTACGTGTCCATGAGAGCATGTATATATATATTGCTATTTCTTTTTCCTTTTCCAAAGATTTTCAATAATTCTCAATCCAAGATAAATGCCATCGTATCCAAAAATATGTTAAATCTCTAGAGCATATTTGATAGCATCTCTCAAGCACTTTCCGAGGGATAATTTGTCATCTCACCGTGTCACTAACCCCATATGCAAATGCAAAATGAAATTCAACTTAGTGGAACTAGATAACCATTGCAATTAAAGATTTCCCCTCTTTATAGTACGGTTATCTATCCTAAATCCGATCACGCACTCTATTAGCGTCTTGACCGCAAAAACAAAAATCCTATTTTATACCTTTGCCTTGAGCCCATAGGATTTTGTTTTTCTCTTTCTTTTTCAAAACACGAGCACTTGATCAATCTTTTGGATCGTCATCGTCCATCCACCATGATCACTTTGCTAGCACCACCTCAACTAATTCAACCACTTAGCATAGAGGTTAGTTCTAGGGTTTCATCAATTAGCCAAAACCAAACTAGAGACTTTCAGTTAGAGAGAGCACACAAATTCCTCTTTCCAAAGGTATTGCTAACGGTGAGACCATCGAGAGCAGAACCTTGGTTGCTACATGTTTCGTCACTAAGATACAAGATTGCATCGACTTACATGTTGTCTTCGATTGGAAGGCCGATGATAATGTTTTGTCAAAGTTAAAGCTTTTCCCAATGCTTAATGTGAATTATACATATATGTGGATTGCTTTACTTATTTTAAATTCAATTCATACTTGGTCCTGAATGAAATATAAGTTTTGCAATTACTTTGGGTTTCATGATTCGGGGCTAAGATTGAAGAATATTGCTCATGCCGATGTTTGTTCTACATTTAATTCTATAACATCGGCATGAAAAATAATTGTAAAAGGTGCGGCCAAATAGATTGATGTCAAATTTAATCTCTTCGCTTGCCAAGCATTGAAGCCGATTCTACAAGAAAATCGGCATACAAATTTAATGCTCACCTTTGGTTCTATGATCTATCGGTTGTGATCATGTTTTTATTATATTGTAGGAGAATATATTTATTAGGATTATTGATCATAAGGCTTCGCCATCAATTAGAAAGATAAAAGAGCTTACATGTTGTAGATGGTGTAATTCCTTTGATCATAATACTTGTCATTGCAATATGTTTCATCATAAGATCCAATCGGGCATTGGTAATGACCGATTGAGATTTTCTGAAGCTTCGACAAATGAACCAATTAGATACAATCGGTTTTGATGGCAAAAAGGTTTCAAAACGCTCAAGAGAGATGGAGAATGCTCAAGCGAAGATAAAAAGTGTTGTCCCTGAATTTCAAATTGAAGATGTTTGAGCGATGACAATGTTAGCCCAATATTAGACATTGGGGGGCAAATAAAATCTCTCCATCTCCACCAAAAGCTGATTGATTCCATTGAGCAAGGGGAATCGGCCGGAGGTCTTCCTTTGGAGCATGTCCATCAAAATGAAGAAAAGGAGGATGTTCATAAAGCTAGTGGAGGCAAGGAGCATGACAAGGAAAAAAGGCAATAGGAGACGAAGCTTAGCTTCGAGGAGCTCTTAGCTAAATATACAAAGACTAGGGAAGTGAATCGATTAAAGAAAACCCAAGCATCAAAGTTGCCTCCAAAGTATAAACTTCAAAAACAACATTGGCAAAGTAAGGTGTATGTTCCATCATATTTTGAGCCACAACATGTGGAGTATGCAACTCAAAACGCTTGAAAGAGTCATCATCTTACAAAGACCGATTTGATCAAAATCGGTCTGGAGCTGTGCCAAATAGGAAGGTGGTAAAGCAAGTTTACCGCGTGAAGTATGATGGACGGAAAAAGGAGAATTGCAGAAAGCCGCTGTAAGGATAATCTGAGCGTTACCATTGAAAAGACGATTACATCGCTGAAAGATCTAGCTATTGATGGTAAGTGAATTGAAAATTCCTCTATTGATGTTGTAGGTACAAAATCTGAACATAAGAAGGTAAAAGTACCTAGGATCAAGGAAAAATTGCCGCTGTCCACAACAAAGACAAAACCGATATGCTCAATCGGTTTACCAAGGTGGCAGGAAAAAGAATTGCGAAGCTCGGTGTAGAAGAGTTAAAAAGAAGGGGTTTAGCATGGGTCCCTAAAGGAAGCACTAGAGATCAAAAGGATGATGATCAAGTAAGCGGTGCGGCAAAGACAAAAGATAGAAGAAGAAGATTCAAGACACGATTGCCAAGTTGGAGGGTCGCCGGATTATTACAGCTTAGCAATGATCAAGAGTCAAAATATGTTTCAAGACACGATTGCCAAGGCACGGGTTTTCCAAGTATATTTGACAAGAAGCCCGAGCTCTCAAACAATGGCCGATGCATGCATCATTCTTAGAAAACAATGGCTGATATAAAATGTCATTTGGACAATCGATATGATGGGCATTCATGTTGTTTGGTGTTTTTATTCTTGTTTTCGGGGATCGTGTACCTCTCGCTGAAAACAAAGGGCATATGTTGGTCATGTTAGGAGCTCAACAAAATAACCATGAGATCAAGAAATCGGCATGGAAGCGGCGGGTCAAGTTAAAAAATCGACTAACGCTAGTGTCTTGCATGCCAAAGTCCGGCGCTAAAGCCAGCGCGCATGAAGGCTCCATCCTCAGCGTGCATGAAGGAAAAATGGGCGTCGGAG
The DNA here is from genome assembly GCA_015847255.1 of Hyparrhenia diplandra. Classification (NCBI taxonomy): domain Eukaryota; kingdom Viridiplantae; phylum Streptophyta; class Magnoliopsida; order Poales; family Poaceae; genus Hyparrhenia; species Hyparrhenia diplandra. The sequence goes on along the minus strand of JADLZK010002662.1, from coordinate 28,382 downwards.
CGCCGGTCTTAGCACGGATGGCGCAACAATTTTTTGGCGCCTCTCGGCCACTCCGCGGTGAGTGGTACAACCCCGGCGTCGGGCGCTATTGGCGCGGCGAGCCGGCGCGGCGGGCGTGTCGGTGCTCTGCTTCTTTGCCCGTAGCGCGTGATGCTACCGTGGCGTCGTCGGCCTAAAGGCCACGGGCATCTGGCGCCCTCCTCGCGAGCTTGCTTCACGGGCGAGTCCCTCGCACGCTAGACGCCAAGCACGGCGCCGATTGACCGGCGTCGCCTTGGCTCGCCCACGATGCTTCTTGGACCGCGTCGGCGTGGCGAGCGAGCAGCGCGCCCGATTCCTATGATCGGCGTATGGTTCACACCGCGGGGCTGCAAGAGATCCGAAACCGGAGGTTTTTGATCGAGTTTTTGGAAACTTTTAGTGATTGGAAACGTTTCTAATGTTTTCCCCTAAAGGATAAGACCACCCTCCTCTATATAATAACAGGTTCATAGCCGATTTAATATCATCTATATCCAATCGTCACAACATATCTACCAAACCCTATTCTTCTATCTTCTTCCTTTCTTCTTCGTTGCGGCCATGAGCAGTGATCGGGCGATAGCGACGCCCTAGAGCGGTCGGCCCAGCTAGGGCAGCCCATTCTTTGCCGTGTGATGAGAGCCGACCAATTTATAAGAAATCAAGTATAATTCACAATTACGAAGCAATCGCGATCTACACTTGAGTCCATATAAACCCGGTATTCCTGAAATCTCGAGTGATTCCAAACTCATCAACAATACAACCAAGATCGTTGAGCTCGGTAGTTTCAATCCGCGGTATCTTAAACCAAATTTGAGTATATTAAAATCGAGTGCGATGTACACATTTATTTCAAAAGTAATTCGAGTCGCGGGAAGCAATAGCTTTTCGAAAATACAAATGGAAATCAAAATAAATTATATAGTGCCAACATAATGTCACCCACTCGTAATAAGCATGAGACAGGGAATATGGAGACTACCATGCCTAGGCATTATTCTTCAACCACACATCACATCTGGATAGAATCATGCTAGACGGAGTCACACAACATCGAAATTAACCCGTGAGTACTCAATTGTACTCCATAAGACTTACCCGTCTTAAACCCGAGAAAATAAGGAAAAGACTCCAAGGATTATGCTTGGCTTTATCTGGAGCTGGCTGACTCACATTTATTTTCATAAATAAGGTTGATTAGTACGCCTACACATACTACTCAGGTTCTTCCAAGTTAAAAGGTTATTATTACTTATATAACCATAAGTCACAATATAGTCAAGATTAGAACATATGCTCGGTGATATATAAATAACGATTATAAGTAACTTGATCAACATTTTAACAACAGCGGCATGAATAAGAATAACCATTATTGTGATATTAGACTACGATGCGCGAGAGCGGGCGTTTCATGCGCCTACGCTGCGCCCGTCAAACCCAACCGACCACGCCAAGGAGGGGCGTTAAAGCGTACAAAATACGGCCCCTAACATTCCCACAAGCTTCGTGGCTCACGACCCGGGAGCCTACTATATGAACAGTGCGTTCAACTTCCGGCCCGAAGCTTCCGACAAAGGGTAAAGTCCTTAACGTCGGATGGAAGACCACAATATCCATCTGATCTCACATGTTTTATTATTCAGGTTCTCGCCGGCAGCTTGTTAGTCACCCATGTGACTAACCACAAACATCCTCTCGGTGGCCCGATTAAGGGGCTGATTCATCATCTTGTTGTTGAAAATTTGATATCTTTCCTCTTAAGGCATTTGTCTTGCCTACGAGGAAAGAACTTAGCAAGAAAAGGCTATGGAACAAATATCCCATGTTGTATTCTTATCTTTTGTAGCATAAAACCATTGCTTAGCTCTTCCCAATAGTGAGAATGGAAAGAGACGGAGAAAGATTGCATCTTCGATACGTCCTTCATAGTGAATGTCTTTGCAAATCTCCGAGAAGTGTTGGAGATGAGCATTAGCATCTTCATGTGCTTTTCCACAAAATTGACTTGCTTGCACCATGTTGATGAGCCCTGCTTAAGCTCAAAGCCTTTGTCTCCAACCTCTACCTTTGGACCAACGAGAATGTTGTCCGTGGTAGGAGCTGAGAACTCCGCGAAGTGTCTTGGTTGTCATAGCTTCAAATTCAGGTGTTAAGCTTCGCCTTGTTTGATCAACTTCCAAATCGGTAGGTCTTGGTGTCTCGGATGATGATGATGATGATGAAGTGGGTGTTGGAGTTTGTCCGAGTTTTGCTCTTGCACTGCTGATTAATTTTTAGGATCTTCAATATAATTTTCTAGAAGGTTCCAATTCATACATATATTTTTCCCTGCATAAGATCAAAACAAAATAGAGAACAGGGGGTGAACCTTGTTTGAGTATGTGATAATGGGTTTTTGATGCATTAGGTGATGTAAGGGATCTCTCGGTTTCCTTATATGATGTGTTCATAGGATTTTTGGCTAGCACCCTTTCTAACTATATAGAAAAGTTAGAAACAATACCAACAACAGGGAGTAACCTTTGTCCAAGTTTTGGCTAATACCCTTCCAAACTAGAGAAAGCTGGAAAGAAGCACTAGAAAAACTTTTGAAGTTTTGAAAACATCTTTTCAAAATTGAAAGATTGACTATGCTCTCCCAAACTTGGAAAGTTTTGAAAAACAAAGTCAAGAAAAAAATTATTTTTCTAAATAGACTACGCCTTCCCGCAACAAATGCTTGTTGATATTTCTTACACGATCCCAATTAGGAAGGCGAAAGAAATATATATGGGATATCTATCTAATCATGTTAGCTTGGATATGGGATTGACCTCATGATCCAACAAAGCGGAGTTAGGCGTGTTAGTAGTGGGATGTAAACTTAGCATCATTATCCATAGTGGAGTTAATCTCACCGGGATATGTACTCAAGATATACCACTCATTTCTAGGCATTACCTATACACTAGTCACGTCACCCTAGCAATAACGCTCAAAGAAATGCGGGGCATGGTATTTGTTGATTGGCCTTGATAAAAGAATGAATATGATATCTACAAGCGCCGAGATAGAAATACCAATTGTAGCACTTCACCGGGAGTAATCCGTATCGTATTTATATTTTACCACGGGAAGGGAGTCTATGGAAAGTAGAGAGAAAAGGACATCTAATGATTTATATTGTGATTTAGTTATGAGATCCACCTTACAATATTGTAATCTGAGTAGCCATATGCATCTAACATTACTCAATAGGATAAGTCACAGGATAAAGATAATTATATATATGATAAATACCCAAGTCTAAGATCATCATATGTCACTAGTATCATACGAGCTATTAACATGTTATAGAAAGAATAGAATGAATATTCCTAAAATACTCCTAATCATATATGTCAAATGAATACTACAATTAGTGCAATACATCTAGCTATCATGGCAAGGTTGGATTACTTCTACACATGGCAAGCATTACCAATAACAACCAAGGACGAAACTTGATCATTACCGTAATAATAAACTTCGACTAGTCCTACATTCGGAGGGTGGATTCCAAAGGACTCAACGGGGCGTCACTCCCCGCGATCTACCACGGCCGGGAATGTAGGGTGCAATTGCGAGATAAACGTTGTATAAACACCATGTTTACACATTGCTTATCACCCACATAGTGATCATCTATATGGATGCTATACAATTCCATGCATAAAATATAAAGCAATCTTACTAAACTAAACATATAATCATAGCAAGCATAAACACATATCAATAAGAATATAATAATTATAAAGATCAAAGTCATAACAATTGTATTCTAAATATAAGAGTACTTTCGGATCGAATACAAGAGAGAAGTCTCAAGAACGATGATCCTTGCTACTTCTTGACTATCGGGGAACTCAAGATGAACTTGATCTTCAACTAGAACTAGCTAGATAGCTAACTACTTCTAGTATGAACTAGGGCTTAGGTCTAGACTTGGCCGGACTAGATGGGTATGAGTTGATGAATGAGTATGATAATGAAATTGTTATTAGCCCCGGGGTCACCGGTCTTCTTATATAGTACTTGGCGATGAATGTCAACCCTTGGATCAAACCGACCTTCAACAACGGTGTAGATACAACCTCAAGGTCGGTGGCAAACCGACACAAAAAATGTGAGGTCGATTTGGCCGACCCACTGGCGGCCGGCCTACATGGCACTAGCGGCCGCCCGGGTGGAGTGCCACCTTGGCTTCCCCGTCTTTTACGGTATCCTCCGGTATCTTCTAGAATGTTTTAGTCCACTTTTCGGGTTGAGTTACTTCACGGTCAAGTCTTGTCTTCATATGTCTTGTATATTCCTAACTTTCTCCATTCTTCTCTCGCAATTATCTATCAAGTCCTGGAAAGTCACAGAATACCAAAACTCATGGAATTATGTTAGTTAGACCCACGGAAAGTCACGAGAATACCAAAGCTCATCGGCGAGCCACGACGCGGCGGCCCATGCCGGCGATTTTTTTCCGGCGGCGGAGAAACGGTCGGTTTGGCCCTCACCTTGGCTCGGGACGGTCGGCGTCGGGGGAAGGGGTGCACGGCACGGCGGGCTCAGCGGGTTTGGAGGGCACGGGCGCGGTGGTGGTCGCGCTCGGCGCCGGCAATGGCGAGGAAGGCCGCGGGCGGCCGCTAGCTTGTTCTTCTTTGCTTTGGCTTGTGGGAGAAGGGGAAGGAAGTGGAGTGTGGAGCAAGGGATGGGGTTTCTGCCTCAAGAAACCACGGGCGCGCCAGGAGTGGTAGGCGGCGCCGACGTGGCGGGTGGCCGACCACGGCGAGGCAGCCACGTCGGCAAAGAGGAGGCCGGCGGGTCCCTATTTCATTCCCTCTCTCTGTTTTTGCTGAATACCTCGAAAACCGTGCAGATTCAGGGAGAAACTCTAATTGAAGAAAATGTTCCTCTCGAAATTCTGAACAAAACACGTATACAAACTTTTTTTCCTAATTCGGTGCGGTTTGGAAACTACGATCAATCAAAGAGATACTACTCGGGGTCAACCGAAACCCTAATTCAAACTCAATTCAAACAAACTTCACCTTTTTTGACATGATCCACTCAAAATCATGCGACCGGCCTATGACATCTTTTGTTCTACACCAAATTATCTACACAAGTCATGAAGGGTGCACACACATGCAAAACCTCTAGCTATGACTTTTGAACAAAATGAGATAAATTACTTTCAAATTCAAACAAGGTCAAACCAAGTCAAACTATCATTATAAAATCTAATTAGCAAACATGACCAACATCAATTATGCTCTAACACCTTCTCTGAACATCACTAAGAATAAATAAACATTAAACTTCTAATTATGCAAACATTTCATACATGAAATGACAAGGCAAAAACAAAACAAGCAATTTTAAAACAATTTAAACAAGCAATTGGACTCTATCATTTCATGTGCATGAATGCATATGATTAAATGATGCTTATGCTCATGAAATGCAAACGCTAATGGCGTGCTTAAAAACCGGGTGTTACAAATCTACCCCCTTAAGAAAATCTCGTCCCCGAGATTTGTCGGTACTAACCATTTGTTATAAAAGGCGGGGTATGCTTCTCGAAGATAAATCTCATTTTCCCACGTAGCATCCCTCTCCCCATGATTACACCATAAGATCTTGTATAGCTTCACAATCTTGTTACGAGTTGCTCTTTCTTTCGTGTCCAATATTTGAACTGGCTGTTCAAAATAAGTCAGGTCCTTGTCAACTTCAGCATTTCTGATTGGTATGCGTTCTTCAGGCACTCTCAACCATTTCTTCAACTGAGATACATGAAAGACACTAAAGACTGACCTCAACTCATAAGGTAGCCGCAAATGATAGGCCACTTTCCCTTTTCTTGCAACAATGCGATAAGGACCTACGAATCTAGGTGCTAATTTTCTTTTTAACTCCAAAGCGTTGCACTCTCTTCATTGGTGACACCTTGAGATACACAAAATCACCAACTCAATTCCAACGGTTTCTCTCTTATCAACATAGCTTTTCGGACGGGATTGAGTCTGCGGCTATATGTCGTTACCACTATCCTAACCTTACGTTACGCTTCATCAACGAGGTCGATGCCGAAGTAGGTTCTATCTCTTGTTTCAACCCAATTCAAAGGTGTTCTACACTTTCTACCATACAAAGCTTCAAATGGTGCCATCTTGATAATTGTTTGGTAGCTGTTGTTGTAGGAGAACTCTACAAATGGTAGCCATTTATCCCATGGGCCTTTAGCAGATAAAACACATGCTCTCAGCATGTCTTCCAAAATCAGATTTACTTGTTTAGTTTGTCCCATTGTTCTCGGTTGATAGGCCAAACTACGAAGTAGCTTTGTGTCTAAGGCTTTTTGTAAACACTCCCAAATTCTATCGGTCCATTTAGATCCTTGGTCGACACTATGCTCTTGGGCACTCCATGCAGACGAACTATCTGAGAAATATAGGTCTCTGCATACTGATGTGGTTCATATCTAGTGTTCACAGGAATGAAATGTGCTACATTGGTTAATCTATCCACAATTACCCAAATTGAATCAAATCCTTGTGGAGTACGTGGAAGTCCAATAATGAGATTCATAGCGATGTGATCCCATTTCCAATTAGAGATTGGCAATGGTTGTAGCAGTCCAGCAGGTTTCATGTGAATGGCCTTGACTCTACAACAGTTGTCACACTTTGCTACATGAGCTGCAATCTCTTTCCTCATCTTGGTCCACCAAAAACGTGAGCTTAAATCTTTGTACATCTTGTTGCTTTGCACGGATGGTTTGATAAGGTAGAAGAATGCGCTTCTGTCAAAATTTGATCTCTAAGTTCCTTATCCTTGGGTACAACAAGGCGATTATCATACCATAAAACACCGTTCTCGTCAATCCTAAAATGTTCACTGGGTTCTTTCTCGAGCTTCTTCTTGATGAAAGAGACACCTTTATCTATTTTCTATCCTTCAATTATCCTGCTTTCCAGTGATCTTTGGACCTCAATATTGTGCAATACTGTAGGATGAATCAAACTCAACTTTTCTTCTAACAATGGTTGCTCAATAGTACAATATGCCTTCAGGCTCAAGGCGTCTGCAACGACATTCGCCTTGCCCGGATGGTTATGTACCTCCAAATTGTAATCCTTGATTAACTCCGACCATCTTCTTTTGCCTCATGTTCAGGCCGATCACGGGTGAAGATATACTTGAACTCTTGGGATGCATGTAAATGTGGCATACATTTCAAGCAAATAATGACGCCAAATCTTCAAAGCATGGATGATGGCTGCTAACTCTAAATCATGTGTGGGATAATTCACCGTGTTTTGCGTAATTGTCGTGATGCATAGGCAATCACTCTTCCTTCTTGCATGAGTACACATCCAAGACCTGTACCACATGCATCGCAAAACACATCAAAAGGCTTCTCTATATCCGGTTGTGCAAGCAAACGCGAGCGGTTGTTAACAACTCTCGTAGTGTCTGAAAAGTTGTCTCACACTCCGGTGTCCACACAAACTTCTCATCCTTCTCGCAATAACCTTGTCATTGGTTTGGCGATCTTAGAAAAGTCGGGTATGAATCGGCGATAATACCCGGCTAACCTAAGAAAACTCGAATCTCTACATAATGAGGGTCGGCGCCTTGCAATCCATGACTTCTTGAACTTTGCTTGGATCCACTGAAATTCCATCTTCGATAGTACATGTCAAAGAAATTGCATCTTCTTTAGCCAAAACTCACATTTGCTAAACTTGGCATAAAGCTCGTGTTCTCGAGCCTAGCTAACACAATTACGAGATGCGTTGCATGATCTTTTTCATTCTCAGAGCATACCAAAATGTCATCGATAAACATGACCACAAATTTGTCTAACTTCGGGCATGAATACCGAATTCATTAGGCACATAAAATGAGCTGGAGCATTTGTCAAGCCAAAGGACATGACAAAGATACTCATACAACCCATATTTGGTCGAAGAAAGCGGTCTTTGGGATATCTTGTGGTTACGATCTTGATTTGATGATAGCCCGAACGAAGATCTATCTTGGAGAAAACTTTAGCCTTGGACAAGCGATCAAAGAGAATGTCAATGCGGGGCAAAGGATACTTGTTCTTGATCTGTCACCGCATTTAGTGGTCGGTAATCAACACACATTCTCAAGGATTGGTCTTTCTTCTTCACAAAGAGAGCGGGACATCCCTATGGTGAAGAGCTTGGTCTAATCAAACCTTTATCTAGCAATTCTTGTATCTGGACCTTCAACTCGGCCAATTCATGGGCGGCATCCTATATGGTCTTGGATATAGGTGTTGTTCCCGGTAGTAGCTCAATTGCAAACTCTACATCTCTATCCGGTGGTAATCTGGTAAGTCTTCTAGAAAAACATCGGGGAAACTCACATACCACGGTATATATCGAGATTACGGTGACTTGTAGACGGCGGAGACACGGTTCGGATTAGGTGTTTTGGGAAGAATTATCGGTGTTCTTTTCCATCACGGGGATCTTTCAAAAGGATTACCCTAGTCGGGAGTCTATAATTACTCCCCAAGTCTTCATCAATTCATTCCCAAAATGACATCCAAACTTAACCCGGTTAATACTATTAGGGAGGTGACAATCTCTAAATTTCCCACTTTAATCACGGACATTTCGACAACCTTCTGGTGAGTTGATCGACTCTGTGAGCTAATGCGGTAGCCATAACCCAAATCGGATATCACGCTCATTATGTTCTGGGCAAAAGCTTCGCTCATAAAAGAATGAGGTGATCGAGTCAAACAATACCACAAAGATTATGATTGTTGACTAGGCAAGTACCAGTGGCTACAGACTCTCCTTCTGGACTCTCTTCAATATTGGTGGAGTGCACTTGTCCGATCTTCTGCCGGTAGGGTTGGTTACTCTTGGGTTGTGGGCAAAACCGGGAAAAATGTCTGGCGTCCCACAATTATAGCACTTGTTGCGGTAGAAGCACTATATCCGACAAGATCTTGTGGACTACGGGAGCAAGTGTAACATGAGCCTTCCTATAGCGAGAACTCTCCAAGCTGCGGCTCTTCTTGTAGTTGGGCATCCGGTTGGTGGTAGCTTGGAGGACTAATGAGTAGAACCTTGTTCGACTCGAGCCGGACTCAATTGGTCTCTTCTTGCTCTTGGCGGCATATGCATTATTGCTCTCCTCCACGCAACAAGGTCAGCGAAGCGAACTCATTGAAGCTCTTTACGAATGGGGCTCCAATAGTCTTCTGCATCTTAAGATTAAGCCACGTCACGAAACTTGCTATTTTCTTCTCTTGATTATCCACCATATGTGGTGCATATCTGAACAAACGATTAAAGTCTTCAAGGTATGCGGTGATAGTCTTGTCATCTTGATTAAGTTTGATAAATTCACCCAACTTCATAGCAATCACACTTGGATGAATATAAGCATCACGGAAAAGTTGTGAACATATCGGGTAATAGAAGTATTAGGCGGGTAGGTGGCACGATGATTTCTCCACCAAATTCTCGCGGGTCCTTCAAGCAAGTGAGTGGCATACTCGCATACGCACCTCAAAATCCAACAATTTGAACTTTTCCTCCACTTCATCCATTCTTCGACCGTTTGGTTGCTTGAATGTGTGAATTTAGGTGGATCGGTTCCCTTGAATTCCTTGTATGAGCGGAGCCTATCTTACGCATTATTGTTTTAGATTTCCTCCTCCACCTGTGTAGTGTTGCACGAGATGTTGCGCAACTCACCCGGACACTCATCAAAGAACTGCTTCGGGTTGAGGAGGAGGTGGTGGTGGCGGTTGGTTGCTCCCTCCGGCACTGGCGTGTTTTAACCATCTTGTGCATAATCCAACCAATAATAATTCTCAGATGATGTTGACATAGTGTAAATGCATCGAATTTAAAGTTACGCCAAAATTTATTGCGATAATACATTCAACAAATACATGTAACCATAAATCCGATAGCATCACACCCATCATCGCCATAATCATGGTTGACACGGATTATGTAGCAAATCAATCTCTCCATCCAATGTACGGCGTAATTCCAAGGTTCGATATAGTCACCATGACCAAGATATCGAAATTGCGCACATTGCTTCACCAAATGGAATTCTTTCATTTAACTCATCAAAGGCTCAATTGGCGTCTGTAGAATCTGGTTACTTCAAGATCTTTGGTGTCGATAGTAGTCTCTTGCCAAGATGGGACACTAAGGATAGGAAGGGCGTCTAGTGGCCGATGATAAGCTCTTATTTCCTACGATAGGACATACTAGCTAACAACTAGCGTGATTTAAAGAGACGGATTGTAACACTAAACTCCCATGAGGCAATAGGGTATCACTATAGTCCTTGTTGTTGTTGTCATCTCAGTTGAGTTGCCTCTCCTCGACTTACGCAATGTGAGGTTGTATGCCTTCATCTCCTCCTACTACATCTAGCGTGTATGAAGGGTGATGATCATGATATCGCTGATGGAAATCCATTCTCGAGAAAATTAGCTCTCTTATACCGGCAAGTGATGAAACAAGGGTCCATTCTAGAAAACAAAAAGTAGGCGCCTCACGGCAAAACATTGGGAGTCCCACCATCCAAACTCATTAGGACACTTGGCTTGCGGCCTTTGTTAATAGCTTCTTCGGGTAATGGCTCGCGTTCGGTGATAATCCAACTTCTCCAAACAGCACTATAGGATAAGGCGGGGAATGGGAAGGTTAGCTCTAGGGATGATCCGGTTTGCCTAAGGTGCGGTCATCTATTGTGAGGATGGGTCCTTGTATTGTCTATTTACTTAACCACCTACGAAGGCATTGGGGATGTGAAGCAACTTGTCTCTAATGGTACTATTGCTAATCCGGGGATGAAAAGAGCTAAAACAGTTTGGGAGATTGTGTGAGATTGAGAGCGAGATAGGTCAGTTTCAACAAAAGGGACAAGTACTCACTAAAGGGGGAGAGACGGGAATAAGGGGTAAGAAAAGAAATACTTTTATTTCCTTTTATTGATGCAGATGCATGAATGACTTGATGCACATAGGAAAAGATAAGATACTACTCGTTATAATGGTGGCACATCTAACGTTCTCTCAAAAAGAAAATAAACCGCAACTTGTCGATCTACATGTTTTCGTTGTTAGTGTACTGCAATTTCATCTCAGCCCACAATATATTTATGCAATGCATGAATTTAAATTGCATATACACCTTCGTCGGTCCACCCGGCGGCATCGCATACCTTAGCGGAAAAACACATTTTACACCCGGCACACTGTGTACCCATACACAAGTCTCGGGGCACTACCCAACCATGGAGCTCTCAAAATATTTTATTTTTACCCCTAGACCGGCGGTTGTCCGATCATGCTCTCACAACTCACATCTTACAGCAGGCGTAGAGGCATTGAACATCATTTACACCAGGGGCGTAGAGGTATTTCGATCCATACATGACTACTCAAGTGAGTAGCCCCGTACTCTTTGGCGCACGGGCAACCAAGCACAAACAACAAAAAATATGATGCAATAACCCATCCCAAGTTAGTAAAGCCACTGACTGTCCTTAATTGGGCATAAGGGTATGACCATGGCACTAATAATTTTGCAAATCTTTTACTCGCACCACCGAAATGATTTTGTTTTAAAATTTTAGTAAAAGATTAGTGGTTCATTTTAATTTTAATACCGTCGGATTGTTAAGTGCTTGAACTAAGCTCCGATACCAGCTGTGATGTAGCCGACCAATTTATAAAAAAATCAAGTATAATTAGCAATTACGGAAGCAATCGCAGTCTACACTTGAGTCCATATAAACCCGTATTCCGGAAATCTCCAGTGATTTCAAACTCATCAACAATACAACCAAGATCGTTGAGCTCGATAGTTCAATCCGTAGGTATCTTAAACCAAATTTGAGTATATTAAAATCGAGTGCGATGTACACATTTATTTCAAAAGTAATTGAGTGCGGAAGCAATAGCTTTCAAAAATACACATGGAAATCAAAATAAATTATATAGTGCCAACATAATGTCACCCCCTGTAATAAGCATGAGGCGAGGGGAATATGGAGACTACCATGCCTAGGCATTATTCTTCAACCACAACACATCACATCCGGATAGAATCATGCTAGACAGAGTCACCGCAACATCGGGGAATTAACCGTGAGTACTCAATTGTACTCATAAGACTTACCCGTCTTAAACGAGAAAATAAGGAAAAAGACTCAAGGATTATGCTTGGCTTTATCTCGGAGGTTGTGACTCACATTTATTTTCATAAATAAGGTTGATTAGTGCGCCTACACATACTACTCGAGGTTCTTCCAAGTTAAAAGGTTATTATTACTTATATAACCATAAGTCCTGTATAGTCAAGATTAAAACATATGCTCAGCGATAACTTGATCAACATTTTAACAACAAAGCGGCATGAATAAGAATAACCATTATTGTGATATTAGACTACGATGCTTGCGGAGAGACAGAACGGGCTCTCATCCTTCGGGGGAGAGATGGCGATTGAATCGATTGCAAACCAGGTGGCGAAAACCACATCATACACTAGGTCTACTTATGCTTTGGCGGACCTAATCACTTCCAAGATGTTAGGGGCGTAAAGTCTCGGACCTGTCGGCAACCCCCTCCTCTCGAGCCACCAAGTGGCGGGCAACAAAAGCGGCGTTTGATCGCCCTACGCTTGGCGCGTCAAACCCAACCCGACCACGCCAAGGAGGGGCGTTAAAGCGTACAAGTACCGCCCCTAACATTCCCACAAGCCGTGGCTCACGACCCAATGAGCCTACTATATGAGCAGGGGCGTTCAACTTCCGTTGAAGCTTCCGACAAAGGGTAAAGTCCTTAAGCGTCGGATGGAAGACCACAATATCCATCCGATCTCACATGTTTTATTATTCGAGGTTCTCGGCGGCGGCTTGTTAATCACCCATGTGACTAACCACAAACATCCTCTCGGTGACCAGGAAATCAGCATCTCTTTGCAATCATTATAACTAAGCATTTAACCTAGACTGCGCTATTAGGATAGGGTAACAACTTCAAAGAGGATATCTATGCATCAACGGTTTCACTCACATCCTACACTTAATGCAACATTCATGAAAGGACTCAACAAATTAATTTGGAAAGCATAGGGAAGTTCAAGATGCAGGGGGCTTGCCTTTGGAAAGTAGTAGGAAGAAGTTAGAGTCTTACGGAAGCTGGAGTCATGGTTCTCCTTCTCCCGTGGGGTCTTTTTGGCTGCACCGGGCGATGAAGGTTGACCTCCGCTCCTTGATCTCCTCCCCAACTAACTCCTCCGATCCTCGAGATGATGCATGCACATGCACGAGTGAATATCACGAATGCACAAGATATACTTGCATATAAATAAACTAGAATGATGGATGAATGCATGATGATGAATGATACTAGTAAGTGGATATCTCTTCCGTAAAAACACGATTAAAACTACACAAGAAACCTAATAACCTATACCAAGCAAACACCCTATTCCACTAACTACTAAAAATGGCAGCTAGACATGCTGTTACTAAAAGCAGTCACCACCGCAGGGAGTTCTATAACTCCAAATGCAGCAAACAAATACTGTTGGAAAGCTAACAAAATTATCTACAAAACATTCCATACCACCCTGACCTGATTCTGTCATCTACAGCCTCAAAAACAGAGAAAACAGAGACTCTGTTTTCCCCACAACTCATCACTTAGGGCATTCCAAATAACTCATTCAAGCATGCAACTTATCTAGAACTTTTCCAGCAAGCATGGAAAGCTATAAACTACCAAATACACCTGGACATTTCAAAAGATAATCTAAAGCACATAAAATGATATGCCCTAGCAATCCCTACTCATGCACACTATAAATCATATAAATGCTAGGAATAAAAATCTGCCAAACTACCAAGCTTATCAACCAAGCATACCAACAGGTCCTATCCATGCTAGGAACAACTAATAAAATTATCAACTCACAATACTCTACTATAAACATGCATTTCTAGGCTAATTTCTTTTGCAACCTAAATATGATAAATATGCAAACACCTTAGAAAAATCTAAAAAAATTACAGAGCATTCTACTGGTCTAAGATGCCTACCATAAAAATTTCATGGCAAACTCATGCATATACTATCCTACACAAAAATAGCAAGCTAGCATAAAAAAAACAGGGCATGAAAATACTTTGTACTATGAAATGCATGAAAGTGCCTAACCATGAACATGAAAAGCTACATAACAATAACAAATGCATGTACAAAAATTATCATGGCAAAAACCCTAGTAATTATTTTCTATGAATTTCCTAAGAAAGCATGGTAACTAGCACATAAATCAAAAACACATTTCATCAACAGAACATAGCATGTCTAATATTTTTCCTGCACTAAACATCCAAAATCATGAACATTTTGTACAGGCACCACTATTTTATCATGCACCAAGAATTATATATGCATTTACCTAGAAACATGGCATTTAATGCAATAAATCTAGATAAATATAAAAAACTGCCAGAAAACCTAATCTCATATTTTTTTATCTTGCAGATCTACTGACAAAGGATCACATCAAAATTGGTTTCACAATTTTCTCACATTCCTAGCTCGAGATATGAATTTTCTAAGGCAAACAAGCATGCTGGAAAAATAAAAACAGAAAAGAAAAGGGCCCGGCAGGTGGGGCCCGCTGGTCAGCCGCACAAAGCAGAGGACGGCGGCGGTGACGGCGGATCTTCGCCGGCGTTGGGTCTCCGGCGAAACCGAGCACACCTACGGCTTCCTTGAGGCGAGATCTACGGATGCATGTACTTTGCCCGACCTAAAACGGATCCTAGCGACGGTGACGACGCACGGCGGCGAGCGGCGGCGCGGGCACCGGCGAAGTGGCGATTTCCGGCGAGGGCCGGCGAAACCGAGGGGAGCATGCGTTAGGCGACATCAAAGCGATGCCAATCGACTACTTGGTCGAACGAAACCGTGGCGGGTTGGTGTCCGACGGCGGGACACTCACCGGCGGCGGCGAACACGCGGCGGTGCGCGGCCGCGTTCCTGGCCAGGTCGAGGGTGGATCGGCGCGATTGATGGGCGTCGAGGCTGCAGTACGTCAAGGCGGAGCCGATGCGCGCGCTGGGGTGGACGGGGGTGGCTCCAGAGATCACGGCGGCGGACCCGTCTTGGGCGGAGCTCAGCGGCGGGCGGCGATCGTGATCCGGGCGTAAAACGAGGGCACCACGGCTGATTAGTCCTGCATCAAGGCTGAGCGTGAGGAGCGGGTAGGGAACCTGAATCGGGTCCAAGAAAAACGGCACGCGAAGCTCGTCGGCGAGCCACGAAGTGTGGCGGCGCCATCTTGGCCGATTTTCCGGGCCGAAATGGAGAACGGTGGTTTAGCCCCTCCTATGGCGCTCTGACCGGTCCAGCGGTGTCAGGGAAGGGGTGCGATCACGGCACGGGCGGGCTCCGCTTATGCTGGTTTGGGAGGGTACGGGCGCGTGGTGGTCGCGCTGACGCCGCAAGTAAATGGCGAGAAGGCGCGAAGGCGCTGCTAGCTTGTCAGCCGCCTGGCAATGGGAGAAGGGGAAGGAAGTGTGTGGAGCAAGGGATGGGGTTTCCTACCTCAAGAAACCACGGGCGCGCGAAGGAGTGGCAGGGGCGGCGGCGCATCGACGGCGTGTACCGGTGGTCGAATTACACAGGCGAGCCACAATCAAGAAAGAGGAGGCCGACGGGTCCCTATTTCATTCCCTCTCTCTCTTTTTTGCTGAATACCTCGAAAACCGTGCAGATTCAGGAGAAACTCTACTTGAAGAAAATGTTCCTCTCGAAATTCCAGACAAAACACGTATACAAACTTTTTCCTAATTTGGTGCGGTTTGGAAACTACGATCAATCAAAGAGATACTACTCGGGGTCAACCGAAACCCTAATTCAAACTCAATTCAAACAAACTTCACCTTTTTTCGACATGATCCACTCAAAATCATGCGACCGGCCTATGACATCTTTTGTTCTACACCAAATTATCTACACAAGTCATGAAGGGTGCACACACATGCAAAACCTCTAGCTATGACTTTTGAACAAAAAGAGATAAATTACTTTCAAATTCAAACAAGGTCAAACCAAGTCAAACTATCATTATAAAATCTAATTAGCAAACATGACCAATATCAATTATGCTCTAACACCTTCTCTGAACATCACTAAGAATAAATAAACATTAAACTTCTAATTATGCAAACATTTCATACATGAAATGACAAGGCAAAACAAAACAAGCAATTTTAAAACAATTTAAACAAGCAATTGGACTCTATCATTTCATGTGCATGAATGCATATGATTAAATGATGCTTATGCTCATGAAATGCAAAAACGCTAATGGCGTGCTTAAAACCAGGGTGTTACATGTCGCGCCCTCACGGGTCCGTTAGGACTAATGGGGTTTCGTGGTTTCAAGAGACTTCGCCGCGACGTGTCTTGCGTATCGCGCTCCGACGAGGCTCCTCCAACGACGTGTCTTGCGTACCGCTCATTGTTGGAGGCACACGGTCCAGGTGTGGATATCCTAGGCGTTTGCCGATCCTCGATTACGGCTTGCCCTATACATAAGCCTTGATCTAGCTCTTGTTTCGTGTGTTACCGATTTTTTCAATCAAGACCGGCCCCATATATATAGCTTAACCAATAGATGAGTGGCAAGAATCACATATCCGATAGATATTGGACAGCACGTGGATAAAAAAGAGGACTCAAAACGCAAGCTGATTGGATGACACCACGTCTATATAAACCAGCAGTCTGGTGCTAATAATGATTGAATTGGACCAAAGGTAGCTAACCAGCTCCATTTGTCGCTATCGGCCGGGTTGTCACTTGAACTGGCATTGATGTGGTGAGGGGTATCAGCCAAAACATAGCTGGTGTCACAGCAAGTGAGCCGTGCGGTGCACGATGAATATAGTTTTTATCCCCACTCGAACTCCTTGAAATAGACACTTCCAAGAAGGGATTAACACAACATTGAGCCATGTAAACATTCGGGATAAGCACTACTACATGCTGCATCTGCAGATGCGGCTGTAGAAGCTCTGCAGAGATGGCTACAAGAGGTTGACACGTTAACATTGATCCATGCACACACTGGGGATAAGCACTGCTACATGCCGCATCTGCAGTCATTGCTGTATGAGCTCTACAGAGGCAGCTAGTCAGCCGTACCCTTCCCAAGACATTGTGGTTTTGCTGACATGAGGAAAGCAGCAGCACCTGTTACGGGTTAGTTCGGGAAGAGTGACATTTCATACCAATGATCGACTCAAGGATCGTGATTGTGATGACACATAAGAACGGTTGATAGGGCAATGACGTAGCATTTGTGGAATTGTGCACTCTGCATTATCACTGGTGCCAAACTAAACCATTTCTAAATAAAAGAGGTAGGATTACAAGGTTCTAGTGGCAGTAGTATATATAAAAAATAAACGGCGTTTTTTTTTTTTTAAGTGCCACAAGTTTGACTCGATTTGACCAGAAGATTTAAATCTCCAAATAAATTTGTTAAAAACTAGATTAAAAAGATCTTTCCAATGATACTAATTATGTAATATAAATCTTAATCATATTTTAGTATATAATTGCCGGCATATGTTTCGGGAAACGCAACGTCGTTTTTTTTGGAACGGAGGGAGTATAAAGCACTTCATTCGACCAAAATTTGACAGTCTACTGTACAAAGAAATGACAAGAAAATAGGCTGGGGCGAAAGCCTAGCTACTTGATGGGAACGTATATATGGGGTACATCGGGAGAACTGTTCTTCAATTTTCTTTTCACCAAAAGAATAAGAAAATTAATTCATCATGAAATAGAAAAATAAAAATGTTTCAAACAATAAAGGCCCATTATTGTTGATTCTATAGGACCAATAATTTGTTTGCCTTTTCATTGGAAATCTCCGCAAGACCCTAACACTTTGGAGGCGGACGCCTTCTTTCTACCCTCCCCTCCGCTGCTATCTTCACCAACTTTGTCCAGCACGGCTTGTCACAAAGCCAGGACCGCCCGACCAGGGAGGGGCTAGGGCAGCCTAGCCGCCCCGGGAGGCGCAGCGCCAAATGGGGCTGCTGCAGCCACCGCGCCGCCTCCTGCATCCACGTCATCATCGCCGGATGAGGATTAAGACTTTTGGTGTGAAGAAGATATTCCACTCTATGAGGGAAATCTCCTATTAGAAAAAAGAATAAGAGTTTTTTTTGTAAAAGGTATTCCGGAATATAATGAAACCTTTAGGGCTTGAGATACGAGTCCCATAGGAGGGCTATATCAACAAGGAGGATGTAATCTTTTAGTGACAAGCAAATAAAGAAAATATTCCCGCTCTTGCTCTCCCCGCCGCCCATGCCTAGCCCAGCCCCGACGCGCCGCCCGCATCATCACCTCCACGCCGTGCTTACCATCCGACGCCGCCCGCGCGCGCATCGACTTTTATATTTGCCGCCCCCTCAGAAAGGTGGGAAACGTGACGGTGTTTGTGACTAGTATCAGGAGATCGAGATGATCCCCACCATCGATGGCGCTTCCGAGATGCGGGGAGTTCTGCAAGGCTCTCAGCGTCGTTGGCGACAACCTCGAGAAGATCGATTGCCGCCGGCGAGATTGAAGAACGCCTTGGATAGAAGCATACGCCGTAACCAACACGGCTTTCCCCCACTGCTCCACGTCGGCGACCGAGATGACCCGGCCAAAGACACCGCCATTTGCGGGGCCACCGCCTTGCGCGCCACCATGGGCGCCACCCCCATCCCGACGGCGCCACGGGCTCGTGCCCAGAGCCTCTCACCATCCTCTAGTTGCAAGAAGGCAGCAGCGTCGACCCGGGGCAGCCTTCCCATCGTCAGCGACACGCCATGGACGACAACTCAAAACCGGCCACCGCTTCCCCATTACCGCCACCCTCGGCCGCCCAATTACCCGGGACGCGGACGCACATTACGGCGCCACCGGGGCACCCTTGCCGTAGAGCACCCTGACCCTCCTCGTACTCACCCGTCGACACACCATCCACCATACAAACGATTAGCCTAGAGGTATCGGCGTCGCGATGGCACATGGCCTGCTCTGGATGTTAAGATGGAGATCTCTTGAAGAGGCGACATCCTCCTTAGAGTTCCATGCTCGATGCGCCGCTTTCCATCGGCGAATTTGCGAGCTCGGTTCATCAATCCGCATGTGAGGAGACCGTTGGTTGGTGGGACATCTTCCTTAACTACCGCGCGACGGGCCACCTGAACAACAACACCATCGCAACCTAGCACCGTAGCAATAGGATGGTGACTGGATGACTACATCGACGACACCGCCGAGGCACGCTACATGCATGGACCTCCCCGAGCCAACTACACCATGTCCACCTCTTCTCTTAGTCGGGCTCGACGGATCTTCGTGAAGCAGCGACATGAAGCGTGGAGCCATGTATGATGCATGAGGCCATTGATCTCACATGTCATCATGACACTCAAGCCCCGGGCCTTGCGCCACTTGCAATAGTGGATAGCGACATTGACATCAACGGCAACAAGCGACAACATCGTCAACATCGACACCCAGGCGCCGGGCGGGGCCGCCTGGTGGCTAGGGTGCTCGGCGGCCATGCCTAGCCCGGCCATGGATGCCATCGATGATGATAGGGTGGCACTTTCGACCTCCTCCGCGAAGCTTCACTGGGAACTATGACGAACGAGGGCTCGCAATCATAGCGGGCACCATTGAGTCAGAGGCCACGCTCAAGTGGACCCTCTACAACGGCATTGTGAGAGGTACTTTTGTCGCTACTACATTACGGGCTTCCACCCTGCTATAGGACCTCCTCTTTGGAGCAACAAGGGAGTTCCCTGCCGCGGCCCTAGCAAAGCAGGCTTCCACCTCCCGACGCGACCCCACCCGGACTAGCGAGGCTTTACAATGAGCATCATTCTCATGGTGGTGGTGCGCGGCGTCCAAGATGGATGACGTCATGATGCTCCTCTTCAACAACAACGAAGGCCGCGAATTATTCTACATCGACAATGTGACCATCGACGCCCCTAGGCACGCTAGACGCCCCGGCTCGGGCGAACATGTCGACTACCGTGACCTCTAAGATCGCCCTCTACTATGACTCACCTCGGCGCCCGATTTGTCAACCCATCACGTGTTACGCGGTAGATACACGCCCGGTGCACGTTCTATAGTTTACTCCATCTTGAGTCCGCCCCAGGACTCTCAATGGACGATCGAGCGTGACCCCGGCGTCATGAGGGCGCCATCATGGAGGCACTACGGTCGCTAGGTTGTTAAATGCGCCCTCCATTCAGCTACAAGTTCAGCGTCTACTTTGGCGGCTAGAACCGACTTCACCTTCGGCGGCGACACCACCTTCATCAACGACTTCAATGACAAGATGGGCCAACTCCAGCTCCACTATGGCTAGCGTCACGTCCTCACCGGTTGCCATAGCCTTCGCTTCCAACTAGTGGGTTGGCTGACAAGTGGACACGTTGCAGCGTCGAGCGGCGAGGAGATGTCATAGCACGGGGGCTAGCCCGGCCCAAAGGGGCTAGAGGCGACCCGGCCGGGCTCCGGGAAGGGAGGCGCGCACGCCCAATGTGGCTGCCATGGTGCCGTGGTCGGCGCCTCTGTATCCATGTCATCGCCGCCGGATTAGGATTAGGACTTTTAGGTGTGAAGGAGATATTCCTTTTGTATAAGGAAATCTCCTATTAGGAAAAGAATAAAAGTTTGCTTGTAAAAAGATATTCCAATATAAGGAAACCTTTAGAGATCGCTTGAGATACAAGTCCCATAAAAGGGCTAGATAAACAAGGAGGATGTAATCTTTTAGGGACAAGCAAATAAAGAAGATATTCCCCCTCGCTCTTGCTCTCCCACCGCCCTCGCCCTAGCCCTAGCCCCCACGCACGCACGCCTCTCCTCTCCTCCCCACGCCATGCCACCGCCCGACCAGCCCCCGCCACCGCCCCCCAAAGAACCGGCGCTACGCCAGCTCCGCCTTTGACTGCCTCGACCTTCTCTCGCTCCGCCCCGTACCGAGGTTGCCCACCCCCGCCACCGGTCCCCCCACCTAGCTGCCCTGGCCTTCCCCAAATTTCCTTCTATGCCGGGCTGGGTTTGGAGAGGGAAGAGGCGGAGAGGCCCAAGAGGGAGATCACCACCGACATTGTCTTCTTGTGTCCGGTGGGCGCATGCATGGGCGTAGGGCAAGGGTATCGTGGGTTTGCTACGCTTTGGACTGTAGGAAACATAAATAAAAAAGAGAACTTTTACTATGGTTTGGAAAATATTGGAAGGATGCATGGTGATAGAGGTTCGAGATTAAACGCCACTTGCGATTCTCTAAACAAATCTAGCCACATAACAATAAAAAGAACAAATGCTAGATAGTTTCCTTATTGTCACAAAAAACAACATTATCTTTGTCTCTGCAGCCACCATGACAACATACGGCTTCCACTTTTGACATTCGAGCACTTGATGGAAAGCTAATGAAGTCTACTTTAATCGCCGATGATATCTCATACAAGTGCTAAAGCTGCAGTAGTATACATATTTTTTTTTTTTGAAGGGCTCGATGGGGTGAACCCCCACTACTACAGAAATCGCTCATCACTACCGCCCCGGCATCATTGCCGGAATTTAATCCACCCGGCGATCAGTTGAACCTCGCCCGGCGGTGATGAACCGCTCAGCGCGGAAAACTTCAAAACTCCATGGATACGACCAATACCGGCCGGTGAAGATTCAGATCACCACCGGGTTGAATCGTTCCCGCAAGGGTCTTGATGGACACGAGATCACTCAAGGGTTTGAATTAGAACCGAAAGCGATTTGAAGATTGACACAACCGGGTTGAATTAGAACCGATAGCGATTTGGGAGGGGAAGCAAATTAAAGGAACCGATAGCTCGGTGGGTTGAATGAAGAAGGAACAAGAAAAACAAACGATAGAAAACAGAGAACGGAGATGAATTAAAAATGACTTGAGAGTCATTATATATTACTAGATAATATATTTGCAAAATGAAAAATAAAAGAAAGCGGCGGCCGCCATCGCTCCTCGTCGCCGCGCCGCCGCCATCGCCCTCCTCCGCCGCCGCCGGCCGCCTAAGCCGCCGCTGCCGCCTTCGCCCCGGCCTCCAAGGTTCCGCCGCCGGCCCGCCGGCGGCGGCCTGGAGCCCGCCGCCTCCGCCCGATCCTCTAGCGAGGATGTCGGCGATGGCCTCGACCTTGAAGGCGTGAAGTTCGCTTTCTCCACCAACGGCCAAGGCACCGCTGGCGTGCCGAAGTTCTTCTCGCCAGGTGGGTGAGCTTTTCTCGGAGGGCGCCGTGGAGGCGGCGCCACGGTGAACAAAAGCTCCTCGTTGGTGTAGACGCCGGCCATCTCGTCGATGAAGAAGAAGCTAGCTGCCCGGGGTTTATGGAAAGAGAGAGAGGCTAATTAGCGATGGAGATGGTACCAAATCGTAGCGTTGTTATATAGTAGCAAGCCATGGAATGCATGCAGTCCATTGTCATTCCCAAGACGCGGCGCCATGAAAATGGGCCAATAACAAGACGACCGATTCATCCAATGGCCGCCGCGACGCCCGCCTCCCCACGGTAAAGGCCGATCGGCTACGCGTTTGCGCGCGCGTTTCAATGGCCGCTTCTACCGCACGGGCGCTTCCCAACACCCAATCCCGAAATCCCCTGGTTCGATCCCCAACAAGCCGTTTTTGACCATTTTTTCAAGAACGATGATCGAAGTTTAGCATTGTTATTTTGAAACAAGGAATGCATGCTTCACATTGTTTACCATTGCTACAAGATCAACCACACGCACCTTCGATGCCGACGTGAGGGAGCAAGAGGGAGGAGGAGGGAGAGAGAGACTTCGCCGGCCGGAGCACGAAAATGACACACTAACAAGTCAGAAGCACGCCCACAACACCGCCGCTATTTAAAGAATCAAACTTTGTACCGCCCAACGGATAGCCATCATTGTTTTTTTTTTTTACCACAATACAGTAGTCGCACGCTCACTTAGCGTGTTCACAGTGGGCTTGTGCTGCATGCATGCCGCCGCTTTGAGAACCGCTGCTGCAGCATTCACCGCCCGACAGGAAACCGACAAAAGGTCTCCGAATCGATGAGAAAAAGCTCGTGGCACCAACGCAAGGCCGACGGGTTAAATCAATGTCGCTTAAAAACACTACCGGTAGTTTCACACCGGCAAAGGATGTGTAGATCACTACCGGTGGGATCACACCCGGCCAGCGATGTGTAGATCACCGCCGTGCAGATCTTTCGCCAGTGGTATTCGACATCACCGCCGGGTGAAAACTTAGACCCGGCAAAGATTTCAAAAAATTCAACGCCGCACAGTTCTCAACAACTCGATCGGCCGACCATCGCACCAATGTCGGCGCGATCGGCCGCCACGCCCCTCCGTATAACGGCAATGACTCAACCACGCCATCTCGCCTATTTAAACTAAGTAGGGGGGACGCCGTGGTTTTGCACCCGCCTCTCTCTCTGTTGCATTCTTGGTTCGTCCCAAGAGTTCCTAACCCTCTCCTCAAAATACGAGGGCTTAGTTTTGAATTTTTAGTGTCATGGGTTTTGGAATATAGGAAATCTTTTTCTCCTTATTTTCCTTGTTCTTCGCCCTCGATCTTCTTTGCTAGCAAGACTTTCCCAGCCTCCACATACATATGGCCTTTCTTTTGGGAGAAAGCCCTCCACATACGATATGCCTAGTCCAAGAAAATGGTTTATAGAAAAGGTGCTAGAAGAGTCTTACCGATGAAGGAGAGAGACACCGGGCTTGCAAAGGGTGCCATGATTCAAGATCGAACTCGACTCATATTAAGAGTCCTGAGTCCTTGTGCTTTGGGGTGCTAGTGTTCAGCCAATATCCTGGCACATGGGCATATAGTATCTGAATCATATGGTGCATCCATGGAAAAACAACCCTCATTGACCAAGTTACTGATTTCATCCTTGGTCCAATGGTCAAGTTTGGGTCAAGATGAAGCTCCCCGTGAATCTCATCCTCCAACCTCCTCAATGAGTGCACGTAGAGTAGCCACCACTTCTTCGATCCGAGGAGATGCTACAAGAGACTTACCGAGGTGGTTAAATTTTAATGTGTTTGTACACTTTGATTGTAGCATTGACCATCTCGTGAATTGGTCTTTGTTACCATATATTTAGTTCTATGTAAGGTCTTTGCTATGGAAATATATGTAATGTAAGGTCTTTGTTATGGAAATATATGCAATCAAATTTCTTATCTGTTGTATTTCTTGATATGAATCTTGATTGTCCCTTCGATACCTTTGAGTTTCCATTTTTTTACCCTTCATCGAACGTAATAAAGACGTTGCAATAAAGACAATGAAATGAAATATGCCGCATATTGTGAGGAAAATTCAAATGTATATATATCCAAATCTAATGTGAATGAAATAAAGTTATATATGTAACAAAACAAAGAATGATAATGAATTTTATTCACATCCATATCCCCTTAAGAACGTATAACCAAAAACCCCAGCTTGCATGAAGCATCTACTGCATATGCAAAGAAAGATCGCAACAATGCATGCATGCAAACCGAAAGTGAAGTGACAACACCGTGAATTCACCCACGATACATACAAACAACCTAGTGATGATATTGTATTCACCCACCGCCATTCAAATAACCGTAGTATAGTTGTTATCACTACCGGTATATCTTAATACCCTGTGTACCTGACCGATCAATCAAGATAAATCAATGCGCCCGCCGCATCCACACACATACCCAAGCACGCACCCACGAGCTCCGGCCACTCCGCATCGAAATCCACTCAGCTCTTTCACTCTCTCTCTCTCTTTCTAGGAGATTTGTTCATGGCTCCGTGGATATTACATTGGTAAGGATATTTTTTCTTGTCTAGAATTCCTATATAATATGCATATAAACAATACATATATATATACTATATATATTTATGAGCTTTGTCCTTTTTTTTTCCTTTTATCGCCACCGTGGTGGCGTCCTCCCTTTGCCGCCACCACAAGAACTGTGTTTCCACGCCGGCGATGAGCCATTCGCCCCGGTGTGGACACAAGGCCATTCCCTTATCCAGCCATCGTATGTAATTTTTTTCTAACATTTTTTATTTCTTATTTTACTATAACAAATACATGGACAATTAGTTTAATTTAACGCCATTTTGTTGCATTTATATGTTTCACGACTTTATCCCCAATACAATGGCTAAAAACAAAGACTTAGCCGGTTCTCTATCTCTCTTTTTGTGGAGACCACGATATCTAGAGCATCGCCACCGTCATCAACTATATAATGTAGAAATAAGTTTTTGCATCCCTTCGAGGATTCCAGACACAACAACCACCTAATCCACGAGAGGGAAACGAGAGAATCCAGATCGCGGCAAAACGCCGAGTACCATGCCGCTTTCCTTGTGCTTAGATTCTTTCGACGTGTTTGCTACATTTCAGCCCGACAAGACTTCAAGATATTTGCCTTGTCTCACGATAATATCCCCCCATGGCAATATAGCTAATATGTTGGGAGTTACAACCATGATGATGTGGTAATAAATTAAATTCATCATTTTGGCAATGCATATTAGATAGATTCACATCATCCTCATTCATTTTGATTCTCCCACTTGCAGATTTTGCTCCACGATCTTACTTATGCCGCATGTGGTTTGGCGTCGCTTCTCACCAAGCTACAGACCGACTCGGGTATGATTGGGACTTCGGGGCAATACCTTGGCCAAACCAACTACTTTTAAGGGCTTACAATACGCATAAGGTTTACTAACTTAGGCACGGTCGCTCAAAGAGGGTTATATCTATGGTCGAAGCATTTTTACGCCCCCCTGCGGGACGAGAGAGTGCAATCATAAGGGCATTGACCTTCATCGACTCAAGCGATACTTAACCGCGACATCAATTACCCGATATTTCTACAATCCTACATTCGCGGTGCATGGATCACAAGTCGACCCAATATTGATCCCAATTTACGATGATGATGATTAGTGTGTTTACTATGTTAATTATTTGTAAGGTTGTATGGTTACTTCCTAATTAATTTGTAATGTTCTTGTGGCCCATGTGGTCTCAAACTTTTTCCTTGAGCCTTTCACATGCAAATGGGGAAGCACCCACGAAGTTTGAGATTTTTTGGAGTTGGTTTGGTACTTTTCCCAAGTTTATTTGAATTTCTCACGACGCCACCTTGTAATTATAGTTTGAACCGAAGCATCTGAAAAAAGAGACGAATGCCGCTAGACTTTTCCACAGTGGTCTCATGTGCCCTAGAGGCAAATCACCGGAGGTCCAAGAAAAATTTTTGTGTTTCCATGGTTTAATTAGCCTTCTTTGGCCGCCTAGCTCGAAGAAAATCATAGTAATTAAAAATATTTATCGAAAAACCTAAGAACTTGTGTGGGTCATATTTTGGGTGTACATGGCTGGGAAAAAATTCAAGCCATTTCCACCAAGGAGGATTACACATCCTTTCACAGAGGCACATGATCCCTACCATCGAACTAGACTATACAAAGGTAGTTTTTGTGCTCCATGTGGTTCATATGTTTGCCGGTGTTGTAGTGGTCTCAAACTTTTTCTCGAGCCTTTCACATGCAAATTGGGAAGCACCCACGAAGTTTGAGATTTTTCTGAGTTGGTTTGGTACTTTTTCCCGCTTTATTTGAATTTCTCAAGGCGACGCCACCTTGTAATTATAGTTTGAACCGAAAGGCATTCTACCTAAAAGAGCCTAATGTCGCTAGACTTTTCCACAGTGGTCTCATGTGCCCTAGGAGGCAAATCACCGCGGAGGTCCAAGAAAATTCTTGTGTTTCCATGGTTTAATTAGCCTTCTTTGCCGCTTTTAGGTAGAAGAAAATCATAGTAATTAAAATATTTATCGAAAAACCTAAGAACTTGTGTGGGGTCATATTTTGGGTGTACATGACTGAAAAAAAAATTCAAGCCATTTCCACCATGGAGGATTACACATCCTTCACAAAGGCACATGATCCCTACCATCAACCATGACTATACAAATGTGTAGTTCCTGTGCTCCATGTGGTTCATATGTTTGCCGGTGTTGTAGTGGTCTCAAACTTTTTCTCAGCCTTCACATGCAAATTGGGAAGCACCCACGAAGTTTGAGATTTTTCGGAGTTGGTTTGGTACTTTTCCCAGCTTTTATTTGAATTTCTCAAGCGACGCCACCTTGTAATTATAGTTTGAACTCGAGCGCACCTTAATGAAAAGAGCCGAATGCCGCTAGACTTTTCCACAGTGGTCTCATGTGCCCTAGGAGGCAAATCACCGTGGAGGTCCAAGAAAAAATTCTTGTGTTTCCATGGTTTAATTAGCCTTCTTGTCGCCAGCTTAGCTAGAAGAAAATCATAGTAATTAAAAATATTTATCGAAAAACCTAAGAACTTGTGTGGTCATATTTTTGGGTGTACATGGCTGGGAAAAAAAATTCAAGTCATTTCCACCAAGGAGGATTACACATCCTTCACAGAGGCACATGATCCCTACCATCGAACCAGACTATACATATAGTGTAGTTCTGTGTCTATGTGGTTCATATGTTTGCCGGTGTTGTAGTGGTCTTAAACTTTTCCTTCGAGCCTTTCACATGCAAATTGGGAAGCACCTAATGGGTTTGAGATTTTTCGAGTTGGTTTGGTACTTTTCCCCAGCTTTATTTGAATTTATGGCGCTACGCCTACCTTGTAAATTATAGTTTGAACTGAAGCTGCATCTACCGAAAAGAGCCTAATGCCGCTAGACTTTTCCATAGGGTCTCATGTGCCCTAGGAGGCAAATCACCGCGGAGGTCCAAGACATATTTTGTGTTTCCATGGTTTAATTGTTAGCCTTCGTCGCGCCTTAGCTAGAAGAAAAATCATAGTAATTAAAATATTTATCGAAAAACTAAGAACTTTGTGGGTCATATTTTGGGTGCAAAGCATGGTCGAAAAATTCAAGCTATTTCCACCGCAAGCGGAGGATTACACATCCTTCACAAAGGTACATGATCATCCATGAAGTGGCAAAGATTTTCTTTTATATTTCATCACGGGCTAAGTGCGGTAATAAATCAAAGTAAATGTAATAGGATTTCGTGGTGAAATTTTTCAAATCTATTCAAATCTCCTCAGCTATTTCGCTTCCCACCGCTCTTCAAAACCAAATTTCTTTGCTCTATATATATAGGTGAGTG
>JADLZK010002659.1:0-14067 GCA_015847255.1 Hyparrhenia diplandra | reverse complement strand
ATCTTGGCCACGAAAGCTACGCCTCCCGGGGTTTGCCACGGCTGGCGAGGCTTGGTGACAGACTCTGTGATCTCGGCGATACCCACTTCGGGCGGCGAATGCAGCTTATCCGGCCCGGCGGGATGCTCCGTCCACCGAGTCGCGCCGCAGCCGCTTTCATGCTCCTGAGCAGGTGGCCGCGAGATTGTCTGCGGGTCCTCCATGGGATCGGCCCGAGACCATGGCGACACGAAAATGCAATCTGCGCAAGCATGTCACGCGAAAGGTTTTCCATGGCGCGGCGGCCGGAAGGTTTTTGGTGGAAGCTCGGCGGCGGCTCTAGCTATTTTTGTGCGGCGAAAGTGGTGATGTCACCGGCGGCGGTGGTCGGCGGTAGCGCTCAGTGGCGGCATATCTGCGGGTCACGTATCCGTGCGGGGGGCGGACATAACCCATCGCGCAAGAGCAGGGGCAGCGGGCGTCCTAATAATTTCTCAAACTTGCATGCGTATCCTTTTGGTAGTATCCTACTACACACCTCTCGATCTAGGGATGGATGCTGCCCCACCATGAAAAAACGTGCCGCACGCCTTTTGCCAAAATACGCTTTTAGAGGTCATCCATGGGATCCTCTGGCGTCCCTTGTACAGCGGATGGCAACAATGCAATGGCCAAAGCACCTCGGTGGAAGCATTTGCATGGTTTGCCGCGGCGGGGCGGCCTTGGCGCCGCCCGGCGAAGTGGAGAATGCGTGGAAAGCGACACGTGAAGCTAGCGGCACACGGCGAGATAGATGTAGCCCGGGCGTTGAAGTGAGTTCGCCCCCAAATTGCTTGTGATCGAGAGAGGTAGCGAACCCACGGTCGGCGAATGTTTTTTACTGTGCGCATTTTGAGCAGCGAGTGCATAACAGGAATGGCATATTAATCCACCCGTGATAATATAATATATAATCCATGAATTTTCATCATATAATCTATGAGTTTAACATAATAATAGCCAAAGTGCCAAAAAATGATAACATGTGCTAAGATACACATAAATAAAAAGTTCGTTTTGACTTCTAAATCTACTGTAATCCGTCTTATTTAAATTTCTTATGCAAATAAAAAATAAGTAATTATGAAAAGTAAACTAAAAAATAAGTCATAACTAAATAACTAAAAATTTCTTAAAACTTTTTGAATAAGGCGAGCGGTCAAACCTAGATTATAGAAGTCAAAAAACGTACTTTTTTATTTTGTGGGGCGGAAGTCATAATAAAGCAATAAAAGCTACGTGATTTTTTGCCATTTTTTAATGATGAAGTAACGGCCGGCGCAAGCTATTTTTGGCTTAGTAGGAATAGCGGAAAATAGCGGGCGCTTATGGCGCTATTCGCGTTTATAGCGCGCAATAGCGCAAAGATATGACCCCGAGACAGACGGCCCACCACGCGCTTCTCCCCACCGCACCTGAAGTGGCGCTATTTCTCGGTATTTCCTCCCTTTTCCTTGTGCCCCCAACTTTCCACGATTTTACGCGCCGAGCTGCTAAACTCAAAAAACCCTCAACCGCCTCCTCACGCGCGATCCATTTCATATCTCATCCGCCTAAACTCATAATGCACGATCCATTTTCATTCCTCATCCGCCCCTCACAGTGATTCTAGGGTTTCCGACCGCCTCATCGCCCGCCGTCACCGCCGACGCATCCGCGCCCATTCTAGCCGACGCCGCCTCCGCCCTCGCGACCTCCTCCGACGGCGTCTTCCTCCACCGAGCGATTCTAGGGTTTGATATGTAGCCCATCAACCTTGTGCATTGCCTATTACATAAACTGTTACTTGAACTACATTTTGTTGATTCCACTATTCTGAGCTACTTTTTTTTTGGGGGGGGGCGAGGTGACTGCTCCCCCGAGACTGCTCGCTTGTTTAATATTATTCTCCGAG
Organism: Hyparrhenia diplandra; assembly: GCA_015847255.1. NCBI lineage: Eukaryota > Viridiplantae > Streptophyta > Magnoliopsida > Poales > Poaceae > Hyparrhenia > Hyparrhenia diplandra. The sequence goes on along the minus strand of JADLZK010002659.1, from coordinate 12,155 downwards.
AGAATAAGCTGAAAAACAAGCTGAAGTAAGCACAAGCGAAAACAAAGCTTGACTAGTCCTCATAGAGACATAGACGCCTATTACGGAATTGAACTATATAATTTTTTCTCCTAATATTTTTTTTGACCGAGACTCTACTATAACTATAAAATACCGCAAATATCGGCCGCTAATTTTCTTTATACATGAATATTGCAACTCAAGAACAATGACTCCTCAGAGTACTTCAACTATCTTGTTTACAGAATGTCCTTACAAAACAACCTGCTACCAAAGTACTTTCCCGAACTATATTTTTTTTTTGTTTACGCCCTCGTTGGTTTGTGTAGTCCTCATAGACTCCGCCCTTTAATTAAACCCAGATAATATTAGGGCCCCGCTAATTTTTAGGCGTGAAATTTTCAAATACGCTCAGGTGACAAAGCTAGCTACTTCGGTGATTTCCATCCAACGGCAGGCATCAACGCATCATCGGTAGGAAAGAGATAGAGAGCACGCCATTAATCGCCTCAATTTTTCGTCGCCTATAAGTGAGGAAAGGTGATAATTTGTCCTCGAGATGGATATAGAGTTGTAGATACTGAACAATACACCCGACCGCATGACGATCGGGTGGATACATGCATGTGAATCGTGTTCTTGTTTCCCTTGCCGCATGACGATCAAAATTTGGATACATGCATGTGAACCGTGTTATTTGTGTTGTGAACAATACGTGGGCGTGCCCCGAAGAACCGGGTACATCGTGAACAATCTGGAGATACACCTGAATTTGCAATTGCCGCTGCCTACGCTATTTGTTTGTGGATCGGACACATTACATCCCCGTATTATTTGTGTTTGCCGCTGTCTACCATTTTCAATTTCTCGGCCGCGCCAGTCAAACGGTTCGGTTATCTATGTACGTATTCACAACCGCGATGCGCGCCTCTGTAGGTTTCGTACTAAATGTCTGGCCGTGGTAACCGAAGAAACGCTCAAACACCGAACGAGCGTCCCGAAAAATACGTAACGCTTACGGCCGAAAGCGGAATCAAACGGCCGCCTCACGCAAAAGCGATAAATCCCCGCACGGATGTGGTTACAAAAGAACGCTCTGTAATAGCTGGAAAGGAACGCAGACGAAGCATTAAAAGCAGTTCGTACCTCGTGTGTTACTTGACACGTGTTGCGAACAACCGTCTCGTAACATCGGTTACCATTGCGCACGATCGTTTTTTAACATGTGACCGTAGCTGTCGAATTACAAATAAGCGACCTCACGGAAGCGTGAAGTGCATTAAGTTTCCTGAGCCAGGTAGTACAAAACAAGCATCGTGTGAACCCGGACTATAGTTCTGGTCGAGCAATCTAATCGCGTGTCAGAGCTTCAGAGGTGACACGTATTACGTGTACCCACAAAGTGTCAGCCAAGTACGAAGATATACAATCTTCTGCCCCACACGGGTCTCGTATTTGAATAACGGCTTACGCACCCTTATAGTGACGAGATTGTGTTCGTGGAGTGGATACTGGAGTTTGGCGCGCTTGATGCACATACAAGCGTCTGTCAGCGTGCGTTAGTGGCACAGGCGCCTTCTTGTACACGTGTTCTGCATGCGTTCAAATCATTACGATCGCATATTGGGTCTCGTCGTCGCTACTTTTGACGGTACGCCGACATCGATGCCGCTGGTCTGTGAGGTTTCCCGAGTACGATGGCATCTTAGACAGGTATGTCCCAGATACTGTAGACCACGGTCGAGCAAAACCCGGGACCGCGGGCGTTTTCTGCGGCAGGTGTAACAAGGGCTCACTACGGCCGGGGAAGTTTGAGGCGCATCGAAATCCCGTCAGTCAGATAAAGCTTTGCGCACGCCGCTACGGACAGTCTGTAAAGTCGACATTTAGAGACCTAATGGGCGCTTTGTACCAGCGGAGCCCGTAGAAGGCCTCAACGCTGACTGTAGAGGCCTTTTTTACATAGTCTTGACTTCCTGCGTTTTATTCGGGACATTTGTCCAACTTTTTTCTTTTTCTCATATTTTTTTACATTGCACAGATCTTCTTTTTAGCATGATACTTTTCTGATAATAGGAGATGATCATGGTATAACTTGGATGGAGTATTTATTTTTCTGGATGGTAAGGGTGCATGTTGTGCGCAATCTCAATGTGAGAATCGGCGTGTATATGTGGGTGTACGCATGTTTTCGATCTTGGGAGTATGAGCCTCTCTCAACCCGCATCACGAGAGCGACAAAACTCAATCTGATAGGTAGTAGCTATAGTGGATATTCATGTCATTATTCGGGCTTTGGTAGGATTTGTCTAAGTCAAACCCGGGAGCATGCTTTATTTGAATTTTTGAAATAAAACCAAGTCTCATTGCATAAGAGAGCAAGTGTCAAGTCATTCTACCATATCTCAAAGCTCAATTGTTTAGATGAACATGGGGTCCCTGTTGGTATAAATTAACGCACCTGTAAAAATCCGCAAGCGCCGCGGATACCGATGTAGCTTTCACCCGAGTATTCCAAGGTATCGATTTCCACGGGGAACGTGAAGTGCACTAATCAAGATAATAAGTTGTCCAAGGATAACTATGGAGTTGTGGGGGGAGAGAGAGAAAGTTTCTAAGGCTTCTCTAATAGATCTAGGAATCAAAGATACTTCAAAGATTTATTTATTATGGGACATGAAGAACACTAGCCACGGAAAGGGATGAGAAGGGGGCTAGGAAGCTCCGACTACGGTCCTACAAACACCAATCCGAACGTGGTGGAATACGTCGGCCGTCAGGGCTGTCACCACCTGGGGCTACCACAAACTATCCGTGGGATTGGGTGCAATTCCAGGTAACCACTAGACTAAGCACCACGCCTAATCTAATAATTACTACTCTAGCGTTATAAAGACTAGAGCACTTGATGCAAGCGGGAATCTAATAAATAAAGTAGAAGTAAATGTTGAATGAAAGTAAATAGAGAGCTTAGAATTAATAAATGAAGAACCTGGAGATTCGTTGAAGACGAACTAGTTGCTGCAAGATTACAATGTTGATGAAGATCCGACAAGTCCGGCTCTTCAACTCTCTCCTCTTCTCTCTCCTTGATCTAATTACAACTAGATGAACTAGTTGAACTAGATGAACTAGACAACTAGACAACTAGAGGGATCTCTCTTCTAATTGAAACCCTAACTTTTGCTCTGTAGATAACTAATGAAAGATAATGAGAGAGATAAGCCTTGGGGTCGACCCTGGGGCTGCTTATATAGTCCTTGGCGATGAACGATGACCATTGGATCAAACCGACCTTCAATAACGGTGTAGATACAACCTCAAGGACGGTTACAAACCGACCTAGAAAGATGAAGCTGATTGGCTACTGTAGCCTGGCGGTCGAAAAGGGCAAAAATAGGCCGGCGCCCGATTAGGTAGAACCCTCTCGGCCTCTCGTTTCTTCTGGTGTCTTACGGTACCTTCTAGAGTGTTTTAGTCCTCATTTTGGGTTGAGTTACTTCACGGTCAAGTCTTGTCATCGTATGAGATGTATATTCCGGAACTTTCTCCATTCTTCTCTGCATTTATCTGTTAAGTCCCTGAAAAGATATAAATCACCAAAGCTTGTGGAATTATGTTAGTAAAGCCCCTAGACTTATGTTGATATTCATTTTATGCCCTTATTTCATGTTTAGTTGACTATTAATATTATGCTATAGCGGTGTCAACAAGCTCCCCAAGCTTACCCTTTGCTAGTCCCTAGCAAAGCCAAACTTAACAATGGATCAGGAGTTGCTACAATGCTTTCATGCCTCAAAAGTACACATGCTTTCAAACAAGAATTCTCCTCAAAATATATTATTCTAACTTCAAAACTTTTTATCATCATCATGGGTCTTTATAGCCTTCACTTGAGTCTTAAGCAATTGAAAGATAGAACAATCAAGTGAAACACTATGTCTCAAGCTCTTAGATGAACTATTATCCTGGAGTTTTTGCAAGAATTTCAAAATATGAGAGTTTAAGTGAAAGTCATAAATGAAGCCCCATTTTTCTTTTGCTCCTTGAAACTATCTCTCCTTTGGATATGTTGAGGGAGAACCTGGGTTGTATACTCTTTTTTTTCAGAGGTGGGCTCTACTCACCCTCGGACTTGTGTCCCTTTTCTCTCTCTTTTATTATTTTTAGAGATGTGGGCTCTACTAAGCCCTCGAACACTTGTTCATTTTTTCATCTCTTAGGGAGGTAGGCTCTACTATCGCCCGTAGGACACTTGTCTATTTTTCATCTCCCTAGGTCTGTCTCTCTCTCTTTTTTTTTTTTCTTTTTTTTCTTTTTGAATACAACCCAAGCCTCATTTTTTTTCCTTTTTTTAGAGACAAGTAGCAAGAACTATGAGCATTATAGCAATGATGAGCTTTTTGTGGAATATGATGGATGCATACTTCCAAGATAGAAGTGGCATATATGAGTGGAGTGTAGGTTGTAAGAGGTATATATATGGTAAGAACACTCTGTCATACGAGAACTCATCATGTAGCACTTTTTAATTTTAAAGATAATTCTCCGGGACTCTAGTATCACTAGGAACAAGATAAATAGCAGTTCAACCTTTCATATATCATATCCGTCAATCACCTAGACTTAGATCAAGCATTTGCTACCTAAAAGTTTTCTAATTCAAAGTAAATCATGTGTCAAAACAGTTTTATCTGAAACTTGGGAGAAATTCAAGGTTGAAAAACTAGGTACGTGTAAGGAATTACGGCGAGCAACTATTCATCATTTCCAAACTTAAGGTTCATTTTATTTGAGCAAAAGCAAACTGGTGAATACTCCTCTAGATCATTTATTCTCACATTCTAACAAAGACTCTTTTTTAAACACTAGACTCTTATCAAACAAAGCAAAAAGATATATAGCTGGATAATATATAGTAAGAGATACTTATCGCTGATAATCGGGGTGCTCTCCCCAAGCTAGATTGACATGTCGGGATGTTGATGATGTGGAAGTTAAGGTAGACAGCGATGAGGGTGTCATCCTATCATGTCGTTCTCCCATTAATCCTGCAACACTCAAATAGACAACAAAGCTTGTGGAACTGATTAAAGGTTAGGCAATTAAGCATTAGTTGTCTAGAGTGTTCTAATATAATAATCATATAAACTCAATTACATCTAGCTCCTTGTTGACACCTGTTATAGCATACTATTACTAGTCAACTAAACATGGATAAGGGCTTAAAAATATATATCAACATAGACTAGGGGTTTAACTAACATAATTCCACGAGCTTTGGTGATTTATATCTTTTCGTGGACTTAACAGATAAATCTGAGAGAAGAATGGAGAAAGTTCCGAATATACCTCACATACGATGACAAGACTTAACCGTGAAGTAACTCGACCCAAAATGTGGACTAAAACACTCTAGAAGGTACCGGAAGACACCGGGAGAAACCCGGCTCGGTTTTAGCCACAAGACCCCGCGGCGCCGCCGTGGGATTTAGGCCGGCCGCCGAACTCGATGCCCGATCCAGCTCATCTTAGCGTAGGTCGGTTTGTAACCCGACCTTGAGGTTGTATCTACACCGTTATTGAAGGTCGGGTTTGATCCAATGGTCATCGTTCATCGCCAAGGCCTATATAAGATGACCCCCCACCCCGGTTAAACCAAATTCATTCTATCTCATTCTATTCATTATCTCTCGGTTGTAGAGGTGTCCCAATGTAAGGATAACCTCTCTCGGGATTAGTGAATTAGAAGTAGATTAGAAGTAGATTAGTCATGTAATTAGAAGTAGATTAGCCATGTAATTAGAAGTAGATTAGATCTAACTTAGATCTAATCAAGAGTAAAGGAGAGTGGAGCTATGCTCTTGTTCTGGAGATGTCTTCAGAGTATGGTATGTCTTTGTATCTTCTCTATTTACTTCCATTATTTCATATATGGTTAGTATAGTTGTTATGCTATTGCATGGGATCTCCGCTCGTATTGAGGGCTCTAGTTATGCTAGGTAGCTAGAGTAGTAATCGATAGTGTAGACTTGGTGTCTAGGCTATAGGTTACCCGAGGTTGCGCCCCAATCCCACGGATAGTTGTGGTAGCCCGGGGGGTGACAGCTTCTGTAAGGCCTTTGTAGTCCACCACGTTCGGATTGGTGTTTTCGTAGAGCTTTTGGCAGCCTTCTCCCAACTACCTTCTTCCCGTCTTCTTAGAGTTGGGACGGACCCTTTGCTCCCCAAAGTGCATTAGTATAATTGCTATCATAGAACCTAAGTAATAGAGAAGTACCAAGGAACCTTGATCTCTCTTTTGACCTCTTGATTAGTTTAATTATTCTTTGATATCTTAGGTTATTATTTTATGCTTTATTTATCCTTTAACAATTACCCCCTCACTATAGTCTAGTGGTTTTGCTAAGTTAGTGGATACATGATTGTGACTTATTAGAATTCTTTAGCCAAAGCTTCTCTCGTGGGATGCGATACTCTAGAAAACTCATCCTAGGGAAAAGCTACAATGGTAGGTGTTCTGCAATGCGCTTGCAGAATCCTTCATATTCTTTTAGCACTTAACAAATGCCAACAAGCTTTTTTGGCGCCGTTTGCGGGAAGCAATTGGCCTAAAGATTCTAATGATGATCATGATGTCTGCTAATTTAGTGTATCACTAGCTTTTAGTAGGATTATCCTTGTTCTGTTGAATTGTGGAATAGACAGGACAAAAGAAGTCGCTTCGCGACCTTCCGACAAGATTCCACAAGAAAAGAAAAGAAAAGAAAAGAAAAGATTGAAGAACCCCAGGGGTACCTGATCATTCAAGATTCATCACACATTGGAACCCTGCTATCTCAAGGTATGTATTTAAATATATATTATTCTAACCATGTATAGATTGAAGAAGAAGTCGCCATCACAAAATTCAACGCATACATCTCAAGTGACGTACATGAAGTCACACATTATGGTAAGTATGATCAATAAAGGTGAGAAAGTCTTGCTCATGGACTATAAATTGATTGAGTAGTTATCATTTAATTTCTTGCATTGCATTGCATGTTTACTTGATCAACTCATGCATTCACTCCGCTTAATTTATGTTTTCTCATAGTAGATCCATTGCATGTTTAGTCCTTTGCATACATTCATATCATTTGCATCTATAAAAAAAGAAAAAAATCTTCACCATGATCATGCTCTTTCATCTCTAATTGGATAAATCTCTATAGTGCTTTTAATGTTACCTTTGTACATTTATGGTATGCTTTGGTTTGGAAGTACTCGACATACTTCCATTGGCTTTTAAATTAAAGCGTGGTGCTTAGGTTAAATGGCCTTCCTTAATTAAATTAGACATGGAGTCTAGTTTGGTTATTGAACTAAGAATTGCTTTGCGTAGACATTGGTTATTGTGTTGGACTAACCCCTGTAGAAAACTCTCAAATCCAATTCGGGTAAGTCAAGAGATGAACTCAGATCAGAGATGAAGCAAGGCATATGATGAACTCCAACCTTGTGCAAAAGATACGGCTCATTCATCATTAATGGAAGAACTGTAAGTATCAAATCATTCGGCGTTCTCTTTTTGCTACAAGTTACCCCTGCCTTGATCCACATACTAGAGTGCAGCCATAAAAAAGTGTTATAAGACATGAATAAATAAAATTTGTGCTAAGAGTAATCAAAGAATCACCTTTTCATTAGCATAGATGAAATCTTATGAACTTTGGACAACAACCCTACTCAACTATGTTGTATTCCCTCGGTATGTGTCCATTAACATTTTGCAGGAAGGGTGCATTGCTATGTCCATTCGATGAAGAAGAGTGTCATATAACACGACCTAGAAAGGTAATCACTCTAAAGAAGTGGATGGACAAAGCTACAGGCCATAAGAACATCAAAGACAGGTAAGTGAATATAAATCACATATTTGTATACAACTTTTGTCTTATGTTCTAAAAAACAATAATAATATATATCTGAGCATATGAAGGCTTTAAAAGAAAACAACAACATATTCCAAGGACAAGTTCCCTTCGGGTATACTTGGTCACTAACCTTGCACCGCGAATAAAGGATGAACAACGTCTAAGGACATGGTGATTGCAACACACGATTAGGGATGGTTCAGCATTCACACTTAAAGTGTCGAGTGGCGGGGAAGGCTCTCAAGCATGGGGAGGAAGGTCGACTCTTCTAAAGATCACCCGACATTACTCTTCCTCTACTCAAGCTCCCATCACTCGACATGTTGGTTTGCAATCCCTCTACTCACTATTACTTTGTCTCTCTAAGTTTGTTTGGTTAACAAATGTCATTCATCAAAATCAAACTTAAGGTATAATAAAATTTCCAACTAGAGAGAAAGTCATGGTGAGCATATAAAATATCCAATCAAAACTTACGGCATAAAAGCAACCTTAAGCTCCATGACGCTTCTACCCTTTGTTTACAATTACTTGTATTCCTTCGGGTATCATTTGTCAACTAAAATTGTAGGACTAAAACCATCAGAGGAGCTAAAAGGTTCTAGCACAATTTGAAGAACAAGAAAGAAAGGATGATGCAATAAAGGAGACAAGTGAAGAAACGGGGATACACAAGAGTCCGAATAAGGAAAGCTTCAAGCGGATGGAAAGATCCAACACGAGGTGTTACGGTGCCGGCATGCTCTAACAATTAAGGTAACATCTTGAGGTAAGTTGTTAATAAATAGGCTTTCTCTCAACTATGGTGTGTTTATAAACAAATAGCCAAACATGTTAGAGTAACACCTTTGCATGATCCAATTTCATTAGCTCAACATGTTTTGTTTCTTTTAGTTGTTCCTACCACCATTCTCTTGATCTCTTAGTCCTCATCTTGTAAGCCATAATTTTGCTTGCCTTGTTTTGGAAGAACATAATCATAATCATGCCTTTGGTGTTTAGATAAGAAAACCCTTCCAAGAGTCAATGAGCTTGATTCGATTTGTCGAAAGTTTTAACCACAAACAATCATGCTCAATCTTCTGATCTTGTCACCCAAGTTAGGTTTAAGAAAAGTATATAATAAATCAACTCTATCTTGTTTGATGTGCGTATGGTTAGAGAAGAATAAATGAAGTTTGGTTACATTGGTGTTTTCCCACCAACAGCCCATGCACTTGATCTCTACCATGACTTTGCAAGCAGGACACACTTTGAGCAAAAAGGTGGAGAAGCCTATCAGTCTCTCCAAAATTCAACAAGTGAAAGTCTTGCAAGCATGTGTTGACGTTTCTTAACGTCGCAGAAGAATCCACAAGCGTACAGAATTGTCGTTGTAGCTTTCACCCGGAAATATTCAGGGTATCGTATTTTCCACAGGGAACGGAGGTACTCTCTCCTAACTAGTTCGCCCAAGGACACACAAGGCCAAAGATGGGGAGGATTTATTGAGAAGGATTCGTACACCTTTAAGATCTATGGTTAGCCTCACTTAGAGCTACTTGTTCACTTCGGGCACCGGCAATCGCCCAAACTGGGATGGAGACCGGCATTTAGCACTACGCCACACCCGAACGTGGGGGGATTACAAGGGACGGACAAGGCTGTCACAACCCAGCCGCCTACCCCCTCAACCGTGGGATGCGCCACAAAAGATAGGCAACCCCTAGCCCAGACACCACGTCTACACTAGTGATTATTACTCTGGCGTGTATACAAGGCTTACCCGTCCCCGGGGTCCTTCTACCAGAGCACCGCCACAAGGACGACTATCAATCCCGTAAACGAGTAGATAATGCTTGGATAAACATGAGACAATAAAGGTTATCGGAATCGTGGAAACTTACTTAGCCAAGATCCCATGAGGGAGCTGAGCACGAATCCACCGAGGTACAAGTTTGGGGAGTCGCCGACAAGTCCTAGCACTTCCCGCTCCCGCCCTCACATCTCTCCCTCCGCCGATCTCTCTACTACTAATGTGAGCCTAATCCCATTGGAGTGAGGTAGAAGAGTAGAGGGGAGAGCTCTCTTAGAGGAGAGGGAGAGACTCTTGCCCTTGGAATTGGTGTGTGTTTTACAATGAAGAGAATGGCCTCTATTTATAGGAGAGGGGAGGAGAGGGCCATCTCTATACAAGGCAATATTTCCTGGCGCCTCCACTGCATGCAACCGTCCTTCACAGGGTCGGCAACAAAGTTTCCTTGTGAATGGTGGCAAAACCGGAAGAGAACCGGCCAGGAAGGCCTCGAACCGGACCTAAACCGGAGAACTGGTGCCTGTTTTGCATTTCTGGAAAAGTAATCCGGCCTCCCGCGCAGCTGAACCGGCTGGTTTGGGCGGTCCACGCGCGCTGGACCAGCAACCGCCTCGGGCGACCCCTCCGCGCTCGCCACGTGTCCCGGGCGGGCCGGAAGAACCGCGTCCGCGCGTCCCGCGCGTGAGCGCGCGCGCGACTGCGCCTGAGCCGCCACGTGTCGCGCTGCTATTCGTCCGTTCGAATTCGAGTTCCCGCCCGTGTGCGTGCGCGCCCGTCGGCGTGGGGACAGGCAGCCGGGCCCACGCGGCGTCGCCTGATTGGCTGGCCCGGTCGCCCTGTCCCCCCTGCTGCTGACCGTGGAGGAGCAGGCGGGGCCCGCCTGTCAGCTGCTGTGGCAGCTGTGCGGGTACGCTGGTGCTGCTGCTTCTGCCACGTGTCGCTCGGTGATAGGCCATGCATGGTTCTGTAGCAGCAGGTGTGGATCCTCATTTCATGTGTACTTTTGTTTGTTCGATATCTTTTCCATCCGGAGTCTAAATATATCAAGTAATATATCCATTTCGATCAGCGCGACGAGCTCTCCGTGATGGTGTACTTTGTTTTGCCTTTTAAGATACCTTTTCTTTACGATAAATGGAGAATTCCTGCATTGCTCTTGAAAATACCAAAACTTGTGGAATGAATTAGTTTCAAGCCCTATCACTAAGTTTGGTATTTAAATATGAATGTTTTTTATGCAGGTGTTGACGGTATAAAAAATAGGTAGTTAACGACCGTCAACAAACTCCCCCCACACTTAGCCCTTTACTGCGTCCTCGGTGAAGGCACGCGAGGACTAAAGTGGTTCAATCTCCAAGATGTAGACCTGCATACAAGTTATTCCGGGCCTCACCGCGCTTTTGCGAGCATTCAAAGTGGCTATCAAGCTATCTTAGAACAATTGAGCAATGGAATAGCATGAACTTCTATCTTCTTGCTACTACTCATGCGCAAAGACTTGGTAAGTTTTTTGATATTTTTTTTTTCTCAAAAGAAATAGCATTGCTCTTTATGGTATTGACTCTCACAAAAAATCACTCTTGTTTGAATTTTTCCTCTCAAAGCACTCTTGTTTGATTCACTCTAACTCATCCTATTTTGTAGGGTTTTGTGGATCTTTGAATGGAGTGATGCATACGCATACCTCTGCATGTTACGCCGGGTCAAGCTACGGATCGTTGGAGGGAAGGGGCCATACCCTTAGATCGAAACGCGTGCAAAAAGTGTGTGGAAAGTTTTTGATCATATATATTTTCTTTGTGGTTACTCCTTGACTCATGATCTTTTTTCCTTTCTTTTTTTATGCTTATGGAGAGATACAGGCTACTTTTCTTTCTATCTTTCTTTTTCTCTTTTTTTTTTTGGAGATGTGGGCTCTACTCGCCCTCGGACACATGTCCATTATTCATCTCTTATTTATTATTTTTTTGCAGCCTGTATCTTTCTCTCTGCATTTTTCTTGATAACAGGAGATGATCATGGTATGAATGGAGTATTTATTTGGTGGATGGCGAAGATGCATGTTGTGCGCAATTCTCATTGTGAGAATCGGCGTGTATATGTGGGTGTACGTGTTTTTCGATCTTGGGAGTATGAGCCTCTCTCTACTCGGATCAATCGGAGCTGACAAAACTCAATGCAGTAGGGAAGAAGCTATAGTGGATATTCATATCATTGTTCGGGCTTTGGTAGGATTTGGCTAAGTCAAACCATGAGCATGCTTTATTTTTAAATTTTTGCGGATAAAACCAAGTCTTATTGCAAAAGAGAGCAAAGCGTCAAGTCATTCTACCATATCACAAAGATCAATTATTTAGATAAGCATGGGGTCCCTAATGGATAGTTGCTCAACAGAACGGCTTTTGGCGAGGAATAAAATGTATGCATGCCATATATCAATT
>JADLZK010002658.1:0-17196 GCA_015847255.1 Hyparrhenia diplandra | reverse complement strand
AGTCCTTATGCATGGTTTCTATGCACGGCTTCCAAGACAAAAAGAGAGTAATTAATTGACATAGAAACTAGTCTTCCCAACCCATAGACTTAAATGCAGTTTCTATACACAATAAGACTTAAATGCACCTAAAAAATGTGCTGGATCAACTGTGGCACAATTGACATGTTCCAGAGTACAACACAAGCTCGCAAAGAAACGGCAACCAAAACACTTCCAGAAAACACACGGTGCCATACATTTTCAGTACCACATTTTACTAATAATAGCAATCCAGAAATAAAGATAATAGGTACCACATTGTTCATAACAGATGGCAATACATTGTCGCAACAAGATTCATATAGTTGGGCAACAAGATAACTTATATAATAGTATCTAAAAATAGTAAGGTGCCATCATCAGGTTGCACTGCATCATCTATCGTGCACAGCATCATCTCAGGAAGGATCAAACGTCCTCCAGAAGCCATCAGACTGCAAAAAGTCCTCCAAAAGCCATCAGTTTTCATACAAATAACTATTCAGCTCCTACCTAGAAAGCCATCAGTGTCACCTAGAAACCCATCTGTTGACAAATAAGCTTCTGGACACCAAGTAGTTAAACTGCATATAGCAAATACCTGAATTAACACCAAGTAATTATCACAAAGTAATTGACAAACCAAGTATTTAACAAATACCTAAATTATCAGTAGCAAATAAGGCCAACCTCATACTCTCCAGTGCTTTCTCCCCTCTCAGCCAAAGCATGAGAATTCATATCAGTTGTTGGTGCTAACAGCAGCTCTCTGTATGTGTCCAACATTTTACACTTGAGTTGCTTCTCTGCTGCCTTATCAGTCAACCTAGCAGCTTCGACTTTACTTTTTGCCATAATTTGTTGTGTCTCTGCCATCTTCTCACGGTCCTTCCTAGCCAATAAGCTTACTTCAATGAACTTGTTTAGCTTGTCACTAAGCAGCAAAATATCTTCATGTGTCTTCTTTTTCCCATGGAGCTCAGCTTTTGCCTTCTTATGTCCAATAGGACGAACGTTAGGATTATCTTCCAAATTCAACACTTCAGACGACGAATTAGCTGCGGCAAACCTCTGTGGTTTTATTGTATTCTTTTGTAACATCAGTCCAATATTGATCTGACTTCCTATCGGTTCCATCGACCGGGTCCTTTGAGAGACGCAACCAAGCAGAAGCCTACATTCACAAAGCAACAGTTTACAACCATGCAGAATTGTCCATAAAGTTCAAACTCAAATGTCACAAACTAAGAAAGGATGCTTACCAATCTAACGTCTTCAGATTTCGACCAGTTCAGTCGCCGCCGGTCCTCTCGTCTACGTTGGTTTCATCGTCATCTAAATTGATTGTTTCTTCGTCTGCTATGGTTCTTTTCAAACTTGGAGCAGTTGGAGAAACTGTTGTGCTTGTTGCATTGCCAACTAAATGGAAATTTTCTAGACTACCATTTGATTGGAGAAAATTGGAAAACCCACCTGGTGGGTATAACCTAAACCAAAAAAAGAAGAAATGTTCAACTTATTATTGCCATACATATAGCCATTCCTATACAGAAGCATCAGATTGTCCACACAAGAGATATATCATGAATAAAAGATCCTACAGTCCAAGATCAAATACTACATTTGTACTACATTGAACAAGCATGTCTACAGCTCACATTGAACAATCATTTCAGCTTCAGCAAATCATAGTTTGCACACTACAACAGGTAAAGAAACATACCCTTCACTGGAGCCCAAGGGGGAGGAATTTGTGAACCACGCAAAACCAGCAGCTTGAGGCTTCCAAGTGTTGGATACGCTGTTGCAGCCCGGACAACAGGATTACCGGCAGGAGTAGCTCCAGGGGTGGCGGCGGCCGGAGCACCTCCAGGGGCGACGACGGCGACGGCGTGAGCAGCTCCAGGGGTGGCGGCGGCTGGAGCACCACCAGGGCGGCGACAGCGGGAGAAGCTCCAGGGCGGCGGCCATGGGAGCACCTCCAGGGGCGGCGGCTGCGGGAGCACCTCGGCCAACGACGGTGGCGGATCCACCCCTGCCTTGCCCTGCCCTCAATGGCCTGGAGGTTGAGGATGGTGGACGAAGGGGGTTCATGGCCGAAGGAGATGGGGAATTATTGGGTACGGCGATTTAGGATTTCCACGTCTATTAAGATGACGCGCCGCTGCGCGCGACGAGCGCGGAAGAGAGCAGGCGAGCGCGCGGGAAAGGGAATGCGAGCGCGCGGGGATGGCCTGGCGCGCGGGAGCGCGCACGCGGAATGGGGGAGGCGAGCGCGCGATTTGGCCATCGGCGGCGGCGGCGCAGGGATCGGCATTGATTGCTATAGAAACGACTCGTGTCTCCCCATCGGCGTTTTCGTGGTTTCTAGGTGCATCATTGCTAGCGTCGACCCAGTTTCGCCTGCGAGAAACCGATTCTAGCATTGTGCTCTCTCTCTCTTCATAAAATTTTGCACGCCACCTCATCAATTTACCCCTCTTAAATGAAGATGGAAACCACGTAATTATTAGCGTTGGGACTATCTCAATGGAAGAAACTGACACGTTTTCCATAAAGAAAAAATCACCTATGTAAACTATTCTTCACAAAGGGTAGTTTTTCTCGAAGAATAATTATTTTCTCTTTCTCTCCCAAATCCCACCAATGGGGAGAGTTGCATTAACCCCATGTAAACTACTTTGGCTTTCCCCCAAATTCAGAAATTCATTGCTTTCAGCAAGACGGGGTCAGAAGAGATACATGGTTTTCCACGAAGAAAACCATTTCTACGATTTTTTGCTTCTTTCCTCATTAATTAATACGCCACATCATCATTTTTTCTTGGCTATTAAAGCCATTTAATAAAGATAAAACTACCATCAATACACCATCGAAAGTGCCCTTAGTGGTTCGAATTCTAAAACGTGACATATTTTGAACACAGAACGGGTACAGTTTATATACATTAATTAATTAACACGGGACAAAAAGATAGAAGAACGTGATCTATTTCAGATATTCAGATAAGGACCATTTTTTTTTTTTTTTTTTTTTTTGACAACAGATAAGGACCAGTTGATGAGTGAAGATTTAGACACAGAATGACAAAGAAGCTGCCCAGTGCCCACGAGGCCACGAGCTCTTGTAACGTGATGTATATCAGATATTCAGATAAGGACCAATTGATGAGTGCAAGATTTAGCCAGAGACTGACAAAAGAAGCTGCCCACGAGCTCTTGTTTCCTGTCCACTTGACAGCTCCTGGACACACTACTAATGCTAATTGCTAAGTGCAGTTGAGAAGGCCCACTTGTTCAGTTGAGAAGGCAAAGCTCAAGTGCCAATACCAGTAACTAACTAGGATGAAAGAAGCCAATTCTGCAAAATGGCATGGAAGATAGCATCGACACGAACTACACAAGGAAGCTGTACAAGTGAGGAGGACCTTGCCAGATAGAACTGCATGCCTTCTAAACAAGACAAGATCACAGATATCTGAAATCAGACGTCAATCACCACCCTCTCATCCTTCTTCGACGATTTCTTTCTCTTCCTCTCACTGGCAGGCTCCTTTCCCTTCAGCTCTTGAGAGAAGGTCCGCAACATCCCCATAAGATGCTCATTCCTGTGAGCTGGAGTTATACACCAAAGATCAAAGTATCAAACTGAGAAAAAATTATTGAGAGGGCCAAAATGAGTGCCGTCTTTGTGCACATCGATCAACTAATCAAATGCTAGGAAAAGAGAGGGTACAGGTACAAGTAGTTCAAACAAGCCAAAAATATATAAGATAAACTACTAACTTCTAAGAAGCCAAATATTTTTTTTCCCTTTTTGTTACAGAATCAGCAGAAACAAGTTACTGCCAAGTACCTGTGAGTATGACATCATCTATCCTGACGGACTTTGCGACTGGCATGCTGTGCAAACAACTCTGCATCCTTTGCTAGCTGCTCTGTACATTGCACGGAAGATGTTAAATGGAATATTCATATTCGAGTAGTTCCCACAGGCAAAAATCTATTTAGTAGATCCATAGCCATTTTTTTTCTCCTTAAAGGTAGGAAGGATGCGATACAATTCAAAATAGCTACAAGCTAGTTAAGTGCCAAGCTTCAGAATGCTGTTGCTTTTTCAACTAAATGCACTTGTTCATCAACCCGATGCATCTATTTCACCATCACTAATCACTGTAGTTATGCACTCGCTAATTTGTGGCAAGACAAACAAAATCTCTGCAACAGTTCTAAGATAGAAAATCTATGTCCTCAACAATTGCTTTCTATCTGAATATGCTGGTCACTCCAACAATATGATTATGAAGTTTGCACTTCGCAGACATAATCTGGGACCATCTTCAATAAGCGTTGATGTCATAGAACTTGCTGAGGCATGTAAACTGTGAATCTTTGAAAATCAGTTGTCTACATGTGTTATGATTAAACAGGTGTGTTTCTGTCTACATCATGAGTAGGTATCACATTTATCAATTACTATACTGTACAATGATAGATGACACGAAAATGACATGTAAAAATAATAGCTACAGTGCAATAGATTTGGGGCATTTTGGGTCCAATTCTTAATACATCTTGGGAAGCAACGCAGGAAGGTTCTTTTCGTCCATTGACAATACGCATAACTACACAAGGGTAGAAGGAAATAAATAATCCTCCAAGTAGGTTTCAGGTCAAGGGCAGCACATCTCAAATAATGCAGTCATAACCCATATAAGCATGGTGCCACTTCTTAGCTTCAGAAACAAAAAAAAAAAAACTACATTATTTCAGCCTGCAAGTTCCCGATATGTGTAGCCTTATGTAAATAAAGCAAACTGAACTGTATTTTTTGTGTTTGTTGTGCTGTGTGTGTTTGTAAGGGTTCTTTTTCTTTTTAATTAATGCAAAGAAACAAAACTCTCCTGTGTTTTTGAGGAAAAAATTGTGAGGTCCCAATTCAGAGCATGAAAGACAAACTTTACACAATACAGGCTGTGATTATTAATTATTTGGTTGTCATATCAAATCCTAGTGGATATTGTGATAAGGAAATAAGGAATACGGAACAATTTTTCATACTGTTTACAATGCTATGCTGCCAGTTTGTCTCCACAAAAGTTTGGGATACTGAGGAAGAGCTATAAGAGAAGTGTGACAAACTTTACAAATCAAAGACTGATGGAGATCAAAAGTTGCAGCATCCATAATTAAACATTAATATTTTCTCCAGCACTGACCATATTCTACTAAACGCGTGCTAACTGCTAACTATTGGGACAGTAATAACAGAACCATTCTAGTCTTTAAGCACATTTTTCCTCTTTTTTTTTTTTTCCCTAAGAACCAATCTGCAAAATACTGAATAAGTTTTGTCTACTCCAAGCACTGCATTTCCTACAGAAACCAATTTTATTAGAGCAGTCAACTTGGCAACTCAAGCAGGTCGAGATAAACTGTACTCCCAAGAGGTTCAGAATAACGTGCACAAGCAGTTACTGGTTACAGAAAGAAATGGAGAGAAAGGTAGGTCCGGGGAAGGACCTGCGCTCTTGAACGCCAAATCGGCGATGCAGGCAACAACGGGGTCGGCGACCGTCATCCCGGCTTTCTTTCCTGCACAGACGCCGCATCCCAAGATCAGGAAACTGTACCGGACTCTTTAACTCCAAACGCGCGGGAGGATGGTAATGATGTACCTTCTGCGGTGGCGATGCTGATGACGGAGAGGCGGAACCGGTCGCGGAGGATGTCGGCCTCGGTCTCGGCTGCCTCGTATCGCTCGGCCTCCGCGGCCTCGTTGCGCTCGGCCTCGCCGCCGCTGTCGCCGGCGAGCACCGCGTCGGCGTCGTCGGCCAGCGTCTCCATATCCATGTCCATGTCGAGGTCCAGGTCCGGGTCCGGGTCCATGGCGGCGGGCGGCAGCTGCGGAGCTTCCACGAGCCGCAGCAATGGCGGCTGGAGCGGTGGTTGGCGACGGCAAGCAAAGCAAAGCGTTTCTCATGGCATGGGCTGCTTAGGGGCCCTCGTTTGGGTTGGGCCGCATAGTGGGCTACGAGATCGGCCTTAGAAGAAAAGGCCCAGATGACATGGGAGCTCCTTTCCTTACCATTTATTTGTACCGGGCCACTCCTTTTCAGGAGCATCATTGCTAAAAAACAATATTAAAAAGTCTTAACCATTTTCATTTTGTAGAAATAAAAGGTCATCAGTTTTTCGTTTCAAAGGCTGGAAATGTACATGATAGTGATTTTTTTATTATTCTTTTACACAGTTGTCAAACATTCTTCAAGTGAGTCCTTCAAAAGTTTTGCCGAAGTCCCAAATTGGCGTTAATCACAGACATTATTTATACACAGACATATGTAGTTGTTTGTTCCAACCATTCCGCCCGGTTTTGATAAAAATATATACAGCTTGGACCCAGAGGGAGATTCAGTCAAAACTGCTGATAGTGGATAATTCCCTTTTCCCTTTGTGGGTAGGGATCGAATAACCTGTTTGTTTTTTTTTTTAAAAAATACATAGTGTCATGCATTGTAATCTGAATTAGCTAATTATATTATCCAAAACAAAGGCAACAGAGAGAGAATCATGCAATAAAAATAAAGAAGGGCACTATATGTGTGTTATTCTTTTAGGCCTTTAACTGTAGGCCTCAGGTGTACCCATCGTTATCTAGAACAAATCATCATCTCATCTGAATGAATAATGGAGCGAGCGAGCGAGGCAGAAACAATTTTCTCTCTCTCTCTTTTATTTGCATTTTTCTGACCATTTCCATGTAAATCCAGTAGCCTGCAATGAGTCGAACTGATATTATACAGCTAATCTAACAACCGTGTTGCAAAAATAGCTGATCAAACTACTCAATAACAACAACACTCATCATCACGCAAGCCATCATGCTTACAGTCAGCAAGCCATCATGCTTACGCAAGGCGTACGATCGGCGCGCGTCATGTCATCGTCAGGCTCACAGGGTCGAGAAGAGGGAGATCATTTTTTTTTCATATATAAGGCGCAAGAGCACCATGGTCCACGATCACGTCATAGCTAGATAGTGGTGGTATGGCACATATATGTGTAGTGCCCTTTTTTATTTAAGCACATCAATGCATATAAGGGTGGCTAGGGCTCATCATCTTGTTCGTTCTGCTTGCATTGAATTGAAAGGGAAAGCAACTTTATAGAAAGAATTACATATAGGGACATACTCCCTCCCTCTTAAAATAGAGGATGTTAAGTGTGGGTTAAATTTTTCTCAACTTTTTACCTGGATTTGTAAAAAATACCTCCAATATTTATGTCTCAGTATAAGTTTGTTATGAAAGTATATTTAACGATCTACCCATGACGTTAATTATGTATTGTAAATATTAATAACTTTTTTCTATATCTAGTTAAAGTTAAAAGGTGTTTGACTTTATGGAAAGTGAGAATGACATCTATATCGGACGGAAGGAGTTCGCGTACTTTTCTCTAACCCCACCATCGTGCACTATCTTCGTGTTCTAACATTTGTCATGCTGCAACTGGTGCGGCTCAGCGGCTTCCACATTTGGTTTGTTTCTAATTACGTGCTACCAAGAATAGATAAAGTAGCATATAGAAGAACATGTAGTGTCAGCCTGTGCTTACAGTGAGTACATGCGTGTAGCGTGTGTGTTTACAGCGAGTTCATTGTTTGTATTGTATTTCAAAAACAAATTTGAAGTTATATATGAATGCTTTGGACGACAGAGGAACCAGGGTTTAGAGGTAAAAAAAAAATGACCAACTCTCTATATCCTAAATTATAAGATGGTTTAGCTTTTTAAATGCATTGCTTTTAGTATATATATCTGAGTGCATAGCAAAAAAGTATATGTCTAGAGAAAAGTCAAACATCTTATAAGTCAAACTAGCGAGAGTACAAAGAAATGCTCGAAATGCTTTTCCAGATCCGTCACACCGTACCCAATATGCCTACACCATGCGTGCTTTAGACCGCCTCTGATGTTTATATATGGATGCCTACGCTAATCCACCTGCCCCTTGCGTGTGGTGTGGTGTGGGGTACATACACGAGATGATGAGCTAGAGGGGTGATCCCTAAAGCACTTGCATGATATAATCTTTTCTTGATTATCATAACCAAGCAGGAATCAAATCTTTCCGACTCCATGGCGCGCAATGACATGCTTCCAAGTGCTGCATATATATATTCGCGCAATTTTTGTCCCACTTAGATGGGGAGTGTAAATAAAGTGTACTTCCAGTGTTGTTTGATGAGTAAATTATTTGCTTATCCAAACATAATATATCAATTTTTTGTCCCACTTAGATGGGAGAGTAAAGTGTACTTCCAGTGTCGTTGATGAGTAAATTTATTTGCTTATTATCCAAACATAATATATGTATAATGGTCCCATAGATGGTGTTAATGTTAAGATAACAAGATTGTAGGGTCTCTCAAACAATACTAATCTATGTGGAGGGTCTTTCTTGCCCCAAGGATATTATGATCTTAATTAAAATACATAGTGACAGATGTATGTGTATGCTGCTACATATATATGACGAAAGGGGAACAAGTCCTAGCTCGTTTGGCAAGTGCTCCGGGTGGTGGAGCTTCGGTCGTGGGTTCGAAAGTACCGCCAACTCACGATTCCCACCGAGGTTTTTCCCCATTTCCTTCTTCCATAGGTTCTACAACTGCTGCCTTTACGTGTCGATGCGCCACAATGGTCGTGGTGATATGCCCGTCATGTTCGAAGCCTCGTGGTCGACTTCGGATACCTCTCAGCCACATGAAGTTTCCTAGGTATATGTTGTAGGTCTAGCTTACACAAAACGTGTGTGTGTGTGTGTCTTGTGCTGCTACAAGCTCAGGGGCGCGTGAGTGTGTGTGGTGGTGTGAGTGTGTGCGTGAGTTCAAATACTACTGCTTGTACTTTTGAAGGGTTGAGACATAAAAAACATATATATGACAAAAATTAAGACTTCAAATCATCCTAATATGGCATATAATTAACCATCTTTAATTCAATTGTTCACCTATAACAAAATGATTACAACAATTTGTTTCGCCCATACTTATAATATGTGGTTCTGTACTAGATTAATAATATACCCTGTCTACATTTGTATTGATTGGAGATAACCAAAATCCCTCTCAAGACGAAGGTGATCACGGTTACATCAGCATCCTGTACTGTTGACCATTCCTTGAGAGAGGAGTATGAAGACATCTATCCATCGATTGGCTCTCCCATGTCCTATGGACACTATTGGCAAGTAAGCATCATCTATCCGTATATATGTAGGCGTCCATACCATAGGGGTTGTAATCTCTCATCTAGTGGCCCCCTTTGGTCACACGGAGAGGAGCTATAGGGTCCCCATAGGGGAGGTCGACATGAAAGCTACCCTCAAAGAAATTAACAAGTGGGAGCCTTTGGGCTCAACTCATGCCTTCCATACCGGCATCATCCGGTCGTAACGACGATCCTATCACACTTTTAATATCATTGTTTTTTATTTTTTATATGTTATATCTTTTATATTTGTTTTTAGTTCTCTATTTCCTTATCTTGAATAATTGTATTTTGTCTACCTTTATAGTAGCTTGATGGTTAGGACAAACAAATATTAGTTCATTCTTCTTGTTTGGGTGGCATGCTTGACTGCTCTACCGCGCTTGTAGTGTCAGCGAATGTGCCTCCTCATCAACACCTTGATTCCTCCTGCAGCCCTGCTCGATGCGTCAAGCCATCGGCAATGGATCTATCCTCTATGAAGGGAGATCTGATCCACCTTTGGAGATGCCCCAATGAGGTGAGATTCTCCTCTCTATCACTATTAGGACGCTTTGAAAAAGGTTTGGGCCAACATTGAAAAAACAGAAATCATGAATAACTTTTAAGTCGTTGAGTTTGGAAATGTGAAAACCATATCAACAGATTTGTCTTGGAAACTACTTTCATAAAAATATACATGTATAGCTTTCCAATAAATATTTTTATAGAAAAGAGAAGTCAAAATTATGCTTTGGAGACCGTGTAACGCCTTCTAATAGTGATACGGAGGGAGTATATTTCTAGATCAACCACCGGATATATAGTTATGTATGCAGTGTATTACCAACTCTTAATGATGAGTTTTTTTTTATGAAAATAAATATTTCATGCCAATTTTGTATTAAAAGAAAGGGGAGACCTAGGCTAGGAAAACAAAAGCAACACCAACCATGAGCATGGTGAACACTGCCCACTTCACTTCAAGGCATTAGATGGTACTCTGATGCATCTACTTTGCCTGACAACATAGCTAATCATCCTACAAATGCAAGCATTGGTATTTTCATAGTCAAACACAAAAAGGCAACCGCCTATGAGCATGTTCATTAAAGCTTCAATGTAGGTCTCCACTTCAGTGCTCACCGTGATATGAAAGACGGAAAAAAAAAAGCATTGATAGAGGTTGCCACGCTAGCGCTGCGCCCACCTTTACTGAAATCATATGCAATTTCGAATGTCAACATGCTAACAGACAATCAACAGCTAGCTCACTTCCTTATGGGGCTGATCTCTCAAAACCACCGGACCGGAGGATCAAACCTTTCACTCAGGTTGTGAGCAACATTTTGACAAAGTTCAAATAGCGGTGGTATTCAAGATCACCAGGAATCACAATCGATATACGATTCGCTTGCTAGGCAAGCCCTTTCTAGTCTTCAATCGCACCAACTTTCTTTTTCGTGAATGTGTACAAACCCAAGTCATGTTCATGGGTCCAAATTGTAAAGCATTAACTCAGAATGATTTTAACAAATCCGTGTTGTTAAGTAATGAATGAAGTGTCTTGTTGTAAAAAAAAAGCCCCACGATGTTTTAACATAGTAGTGTGACAAATGGTACGTTGAGCTAGAAAGTAGACATTATCAGCTTAGATGATCACACATGCATGCTTGTACATTTGTGTGTGTATATATATTTATATACTTGAACATATATGTATATATAATAACAGTACTAATATCCATACACGCACAAGGTAAACAAGGAAGAAAATTTTGGCAGATCGAGATACATCATACATACCATGCCAGCAGCATGGCTCCCACTTGTCCTAGGCGATCGAGAGAGTGGCCCCCGACCCAGCCGTCCCTGTTTGTTAGAATCTCCGCGTGATCGAGCTCGCATCATTGTTCAAACCACACTTTTCATAAACGTGTAAATAAAAGTTGGCTCATAATTCTTCTATGAATTATATGGGGAGCAATATGCTTCATGCATAATGACCACCTATTAGTTGTGCAAAACAAATAAAAATTATCCTTCGAGAAATAGATCCTTTTAGAGGATTATGGGATTAAATAAATTAATATTCAATATCTTCTAGATAGTGTATCAAACTTATACTAGAGTTTGGATACTTATAATTAATCCTTAGTGGATTTTTAAATTGTATTCTATAAATCTTGATTTTGATTGTACAAATTCAGCCTTGCATTTTGGCATTTTAGGGGATAATTCAATTGCAAAACCACCATTATTCTCATACCTTCTATGGTATTCTTAGAGGATATCATTAACTTCATGCTAGCTTTTCATACACTTTTCAGTGTTTTGATGACTCCTTCACGGTATTTAAGATTCCTCATTTTTCTTTCTCTCTCGGGTCTATATTCACTTCGAGGATAAATGGTTTTTTATTCAAAATTGGTGGTAAATCCTTCATGGATTAATTCCTTCAAGGATGTACATTCATTCTTAGTGAATTAACAATTCTCTTCTATGAGATACATTCTATCTTTGAATCGTAGATGAGTGATATACACAATGACATAGCGTTATTCATTTGTAAAATAATTCAATGATTGCGGTCCTTCTAGGATATGCTCTTCTTGAGACTTAAATATTCATTCGAGGAAATATATATATACCTTAGACTTTAATACCTAGTATGAGATTCCTACAAGTTTAGATTTATATTCTTCGGGAATTATATGGATTTTCATAATCCACTAATTAAAGCATATTCGATATTCATTCGTTTCATTTTGCGTAGAGAATCTGTGAACATTCATTTCTTCTTAATGGAGATTCAACCTCAATTGCATTCTTCATTGACCGATATATTAAACTACGGTGATTTTCCCATGGACTTTGTTTCGGATCCGGGGTTCTCATAAGAGAAATATTTTTAAATTAAAGAGGTAGTTTGTCGACAATTATTTTCTTTTCTCCCAATACCTCGTAATGTGAGAATATTCTATATCTGTCATTTCCCAAACAAGAGATGATATATTGTTCTCGCATACCCAACACTAGTGAGGTCTTGGCGCTAATTGTGTTTGATGTCATCTTCATATGATGATCCTCTTCATGAGGTGTTTAACCTTCTTAAGTGAGACGTTCTCTTCATGAGGATGGAGGAGATCCATTTTCTTTTCTATTTAACGTGTATACGCTAAACTAGAACCCGCAAAGGCCCCAAGAGATTTTTAGATTGATAGTATATAACATTTAGTTTACTACTAGTAAACACAACTTCTGGTTCATAACTTCAAGTTACTCCTCTCATTTCAAAAATATCCTGCATATACTCGCCGGGCTTCAAAAGAGCATTAGTCAAATTATTGTATGACTTGGTGTGTGATACTATTCCTGCTTCAAGCTCAAAGGAATATTTTCTCTTAAGATCATTTTCCTTCTATGGAAATAATATTTGGCATTCAAAAATATAGGCTTTCTCTCCCTAATGCCAATATTAGATCATTATAATAGCATACTTCAAAATATATCCCCTATCATTGGGCTTAATTCAAATTTATATATCTCCAACTTCAAGAGTGGAGGCCCATTTATGTATGCTATGATTAAATTTTATGGGAAATATTCACACACATATTTCAATATAAGGGGTTATTATTCGTTATGCGTGAGCTAGAATACCTAAAGTGTATTTAAGAATGTTCAAAGATTCCTATAAAATCGGGATGTTCTCCCTAATATGCACAAATCATAGTTTAGAAAACTATTTCATTCTCTAGCTTCTTTATTAGTTAGCCTAAAAAATTTGATCCAAGTACTCATACAAAAATGGATCATACACTTCAAATGTATAAAATCACAACATTTAAATTCACATGGAATCTTCTATAATTTTCTAATTGTCTTTAATGCAAAACTCCTTTGATGTCTTTTTCTCAGTAAATCCCAAATCATCATAATTGTATTATCCAATATCTTAGTTCCACAACTATTCATCCCATCAAATGGGTTTACTCTCCATTGAGCAAATTTTCATAAACTCACTCCCCCATCTTAGATCTTGGTACTTGGCCTAGATCAATCTATTACTTATGCATACGATGCATGCGTAAACAAATCATTCCCTTAGTTCAACGAAACCATATAGACATAAAGCATGCTAGCTAGCCAATTTACTTATGAGGGAAGCATAAAGGTAGCTACTAGCTACAAATGCCGGTTATGCTAATATTCATGCAACAATGAAGATGGTTTTGCTCAACCAATACACATGCGGGTGTAATGTGGAATGTTAGTATTGACCTAACATAATAGATAACAACAAAATGTAGAGCTACGAGCTTACATGCAATTAGTGGCATAGAGAGAAAAGTTAACTTCGGCCGAAGGGACGAGTATGAACTTCAAGTCCCGATACATGCACTTAAAGATCAACTTAGGAAGGCTATGCCTATTAAAATATTGCCCACATTTTTCTTATGCCTTTGCCCAAAATTTCTCCTTTTCATGCCATGACTACTTCAAGAGTGATTTGCTTCATGCATCATCTATGAATAGTCACTTCTAATGCTTCATAGAATCAATCATACTTCTAATATTTATTGATTATGGCACTAAATTCACATATCCATTGTATTATTCGCCAGGCCAACAATAGACTTAGGGCGGGATATAACTTTTGATCTTGGGATAAAATATCAAATACTTAGGATTATACAATTTCTAGGCTAAATTAATCCTTTCAAGATCAATTAATATGCGGTATAGTCAATTGTTCATGTGCTTTTAGAAAATTCAGTTTTCCATCTTCCTAAAATGATAGTGATGCACAAAGAACTATAACCTTCATAGTTAGCGAGGCTTCTCTCGTGGATAAATTAATGCAAAATTTATTTTTTGATAGGCAATAGGCAATTGTTTATATGTGAAACATACAAAAAACCAATTTATTCCATGAGAAAATTCAAGACATATTACTTCAAGTAATAAGGATTGCAACTAAGAATATAAAGTGTTTCATAGTAGTCTTCAAGCTAATAAATTAACCATTAACCACTAATTCAATAGGAATTAAAACTTAATGCACCACCACCACTACTATCAATACTTCGGCATATAAACTTCAAAGATAATAAGCACATGATTTAAGTTCTTCTTCAAGAGAAACTTTATATGTTCCAAAATAATATACATTCTACAAAGATGTCTTAACTTCTATACTTGACAAGCTGGTAACTTCATGCTTTATATTCAATAGTTATGATATGTAGTCACATGCCTTCAAGTAGTGTAACATATGCAAGCTACATATTCAAAATTATTGCAACTTAATATCCTGATTTGTAAAAGGTCTAAAAATTCTAACTCAATTTTTCATGAGTAGTTTTGATGGTAAATTCAAATACTTTTAAGTATTATTGCTCTTTTGATATTCTTATACACAAGAGACACTTCTTCAAGAATATAGTTTGATAAAATCTTATTTACCATCTTGTTCTAGACATTTACAAAGCCGAAGCTATTGTTTATAGAGCGGCGTTAAGCATACAAGCTTCAAAATTGACTTTCAATGCAATATGATATTCTATAATCGAATTTGGGATTTTTTTACTCATACACAATGAGTCCACGATACATTCATTTACTTCTATAAAGCCCATATATATACTTTCCATTCTAGAGTAAAATTCGGAAATATATATATTGAGTTTACTACACTTCAATGGTAGCAAAATATCCTACATGGATTTAGTAATGACCGTAACAAATACTTTTACTTTTCGAGTAATTTTTAGATATTGCTTCTTCTTTTTAAAGGCATGCATATTAACATAACATAGACCATGCATATAAGTCTACTACATGTAAACGAGTAGCAAGGTGCAAAAAATAGTGTGGATGGTTACTCAAAATATTCTTAGAAGCATCCTAGCATTTTCGATTATGGTATATGTAAATTTTTGAGGTATATACCAATTATTTCATTCATCTCAAAAATTCATATATGCTAGGGAAAAATAAATATGAATCTCTCAAAAGTGAAAGTGTCTAAGGTTCAGTTAGATTTAGAGAGCTCATACACCTTATACCATGTTTCTCTTGTAACCATTCAAGATTTTATTCTTATAATTGCGTGGTATAAAACTCATAACACATATTAAATCCCATGTGTAGCAAAACTTTCAAAAAAGCAATATCCATTAAATTTCAATTTTAATGTGTATATATAATACACACTCTTATACATACGGGTATAAGAAAGACAATAAATTTGCATAAATAAGATGGGTTAAATAATCAGGAAAAAAAAAAACTGAAAACACTCTGATTTCATAATTCACAGGAAAGTGCATGGACGACTCTACGAGAGTTTAGATCCAATTCATTACTCGGGCTACGTTCTCAATTGAATTAGAGTTAAAGCTCTAACCAGCCTTTTATCTTCAGGAATCCAGTCCACAGCGTTGTCATATAGACATATAACTGCTTGCTTAATGCGTGCAAATGACTGACGCTGTAAAGGCATGGCATGATGCTTTTGACAATGCGGCTGCAAACCCTCTGCGACATTCTGGTCGCGTTCTAGTGAAGGCCGGATGATGATACGTGGTACCATCTGCGGTGGCGTGCAAGCCACGTACAGGATTTGTAGCCATGGCGAACAGGGGGTCCGAGGCTGCAGGATCGGTGACCACGGTGGACGAGCAACGAGCATCGTGTAGCTGCGGCGCAGCAGGAATAAACCACATGCAGGTGGGGATTCACTAATAAGCGCCACGGATGCAAACCGACAAGATGCACCGGCAAGGCCTGTGTAAGTCTGCAAGATGCTTATGGTGATAGCCATAGTGATAGCGTGCGTACTAGCAATACGGTCCTGTGCGCTCATGCAGGAGCCTAGGTGTTCTCGTTTTTTTTTAACCCAGATGCAATTGAATGTATATATAAAATCATCGAAGAATACAGAGCGTAGAGATCCATATCTGCAGGATGTTACTGGTCTACACCTTCATTTGTGTACACTACAAAGTATAGATGCGGTGGGTTTGTAGTCCAACGGGTAGGATGGTCCGAGTGGGGCGCATTCCCAATTTGTTCAAATCGTGCTCGTGACCTTCTTGGGATTTTCCCAGGATTCCGTTATCGGTAAGTTTTAATGCCTCGTTAAAGGTCGACTGACAGGTGCCAATGGTGACTTCGAGAATTCCGCATCTGCCGGTGCTCGGTCCTTCTGAAAGTCCGTAGGGGTGTGGTTTTGCGTGACGCGGTGTTAAAGGGGTGGGAGGGGTCGTGCGTATGTTTTGAGCGCTACGTTGTACCGTGTCATTCTCAAAAACTACAAGTATAGATACACTTCATGTATATATATGCATACTGCGTGTACGCTCTATACGGGACAAAAACAAAACAATTGCCCAACTCGATCTCATATCCAGCATATGTTAGCCAAAGCTAAGGTGCATGTAACGAAAATACGTATCGTGGTGCATCTCAGATCTGTCTTCATGCAAATCGGCTTTTCGAAAGAATAACACAATACTGCGACATGGTTTCTTTCGCCCTGCCGCTTTTGATTCTTGAATTAGGTGAAGAAGCGAGGCTGTCCGCGTCAGGAGCGGTTCGGCTGAGCCGTGGGGACCTGCCAGGTGTGGCCGATGCAGGTCGATGCGGTGCGATCGTGAGTCGAGCTTGAGGCGGTAGCGGATCGTTCCGGCTAACAACGCCGAGAGGGATGTCGGCGGCGTCGACGTCGGTAGTCGCGGCGGGGCGTCGGCCGCGGCGTCGGTGGCGAAGATCGAGCGGCGAGCTTCAGCGGCAGATGTCGCCGAAGAGGCGTAGCCGTCTTTGATAGCGTGTTGTGAAAGCGGCGTGCGTCGTGCAGTTAAGGACTACTTCCCTCTCCGTCTCTCATGATCGCGTAGATGAAAGAAGTAGAA
>JADLZK010002657.1:0-24433 GCA_015847255.1 Hyparrhenia diplandra | reverse complement strand
TTTCGATGGAATTCCAAGATTTCACTCTAAACAAGTGCTACTTTGAGGCCTATGACAAGTGATTCTTAGAAAAAAACTCTCTAATGGTCCACTTGTTCAAATTTAGGTTCTCTAGGGTGAGGCATTTTGATTCCACAACCCGCGAAAAAGTCTAGCTCGATTCTATAGCGGATTGGAAACTTCTCTTTGTTTTTGAGTTAGCGTTGAAATCAGCGCCCGGCTGATCCCTAATGTCACATCGAAACATATATATATTAGCGGTTGGGCAGCGCAATATAGTGAATACCATCATCCCTAGCCTATCCACCTAACTTCCTATGTGTACCTTTCGTCGCGGTTTTACTCTTCTTGTTTAGGTTAGGTAAGGTGGACCGCGAGTGCTAGATGGAATTCAAGATTTCCTCTAAAGAGTGCTACTTTGGGGCCTATGGCCAAATTGATTCAATAGAAAAAAACTCTCTAATGGTCACTTGTTCAAATTTAGGTTCTCTAGGGTTAGGCATTTGATTCCTAAACCGCCAAAAAGTCTAAGCTTGATTCTATCACCGGATTGGAAACTTCTCTTTGTTTTTGAGTTCATCTTTGAAATCAGCGCCCGGCAGCACCCCAATGTCAAATCCGAAACATATATTATAAATTGGGGGCATGATGCTGGTTACGATCCTTATCATCTAACCTATCCACCCTAACTTCCTATGTACCTTTCGTTTGTTCCCCTTCTTGTTTTACCGTTAAACATTGGGTACGACGAGAGATTTTCGATGGAATTCAAGATTTCAAACTAAAGTGCTACTTTGGGGCCTATGGCAAGTGATTCATAGAAAAACTCTCTAATGGCCCACTTGTTTAAATTTAGGTTCTCTAGGGTGATGCATTTGATTTCCCACAACCGCCCAAAAAAGTCTAGCTCGGTTCTATGCGCGGATTGGAAAACTTCTCTTTGTTTTTTGGATTCGCTGAAATCAAGCATGGTTCCTAATGTCACATCTAGAATATTAATTGATTTTGGGAGCGCCAATGTAATTGATCCTACCATCATCCCTAGCGTATCCACCCTAACTTCTAATGTACCTTTTAAGTGCTGTTTCCCTTTCTTGTTTGGTTAAAGGACGACGGAGATTTTCGATGAAATTTCAAGATTTCCTCTATAGATGTGCTACTTTGGGAGGCCTATGGCAGAAGTGATTCATCATAGAAAAACTCTCTAATGGTCCACTTGTTCAAATTTAGGTTCTACTCCTGATGCATTTTTTGATTCCACAACGCAAAAAGTCTATCTCGATTCTATAGCGGATTGGAAACTTCTCTTTTTTTTTTGTTGTTCCGCTGAATTCAATGCGCCCGGCCGACTCTAATGTCACATCTAGAAACATATATTAACGGTTGGGGAGCGCAATGTAATTGATCCTACCATCATCTAACCTATCCACCTAACTTCCTATGTACCTTTAGATGTTGTTTCCCCTTCTTGTTTTGATTTAAAATTTGGGTGGACCTTACGCAGATTTTTTGATGGAATTCCAAGATTTCATTCTAAAGAAAAGTGCTACTTTGAGGCCTATGGCAAGTGATTCTTAGAAAAACTCTCTAATGGTCCACTTGTTCAAATTTAGGTTCTCTAGGGTGAGGCATTTGATTCCACAACGCAAAAAAGTCTAGCTTCGATTCTATCACGGTTGGAAACTTCTCTTTGTTTGTTTTATAGTTAGTTGCTGAAATCCAGCGCCCGGCCGATCCCTAATGTCATCGAGAAACATATATATTACGGTTGGGGGCAATGTAATTGATCCACTACCATCATCTAACCTATCCACCCAAACCCTATGTACCTTTAGTGCGTTCCCTTCCTTCTTGTTTTGGTTAAGGTGCGACCGCACACAGATTTTTGATGGAATTCAAGATTTCACTCTAAACAAGTGCTACTTTGAGGCCTATGGCAAGTTTCATAGAAAAACTCTTTAATGGTCCACTTGTTCAAATTTAGGTTCTCTAGGGTTAGGCATTTGATTCCTAGCCTTAAAAGTCTAGCTTCGATTCTATCACGGTTGGAAACTTCTCTTTGTTTTGTAGTTATTGCTGAAATCAGCGCCGGCGGTCCCTAATGTCACATCGAAAACATATATTAACGGTTAAAGGGAACGCAATGTAATTGATCTACCATCATCTAACCTATCCACCCCTAACTTCCTATGTATCTTTGCGTTATGGAATTTCCCCTTCTTGTTTCGGTTAAATTTGATTGACACCGCAATTTTTCGATGGAATTCCAAGATTTCCTCCCCAAACAAGTGCTTTCTTTGAGGCCTATGGCAAGTGATTCTTAGAAAAACTCTCTAATGGTCCACTTGTTCAAATTTAGGTTCTCTAGGGTGTGGCATTTGATTCCACAACGCCAAAAAAGTCTAGCTTCGATTCTATCGCCCGGTTAGAACTTCTCTTTGTTTTTTTAGGTTCATCGTTGAAATTATAACAGTCCCTAATGTCAAACTAGAAACATATATTATCGGTTCGGGAGCGCCAATGTAATTGATCTTACCATCATCTAACCTATCCACCTAACTTTTATGTACCTTTAGGTAATGGTTTCCCTTCTTGTTGTTTTGGGTTAGGTAGGTGAATCTGCGAAGATTTTGATGGAATTCAAGATTTCACTCCTAAACAAGTGCTGCTTTGCGGGGCCTATGACAAGTGATTCATAGAAAAACTCTCTAATGGTCCACTTGTTTCAAATTTAGGTTCTAGGGTTAGGCATTTGATTCCACAACCGCAAAAAATCTTCTCGATTCTATCGCGGTTGGAAACTTCTCTTTGTTTGTAGTTCGGGCTGAAATCAATGCGGCCTCCCTAATGTCACATCCGGAGAAACATATATTAGCGGTTTAGGAGCGCCAATGTAATTGATCCTACCATCATCTAACCTATCCACTAACTTCCTATGTACCTTTACGTGCGGTTCCCTTCTTGTTTTAGGTTAGTGGAGGTGGACCGCAGAGATTTTTCGATGGAATTCCAAGATTTCACTCTAAACAGAATGCTACTTTGAGGCCTATGGCAAGAGTGATTCATAGAAAAACTCTCTAATGGTCCACTTGTTCAAATTTTAGGGTTCTCTAGGGTGAGGCATTTGATTCCCTGACCGTGAAAAAAGTCTAGCTTTCGATTCTATGTCGGTTGGAAACTTCTCTTTGTTTGTTGAGTTCGGCGCTGAAATCAACGCCACTCCCTAATGTCACATCGGAGAAACATATATTAGCGGTTTGGGGAACGCAATGTAATTGATCCTACCATCATCTAACCTATCCACCTAACTTCCTATGTACCTTTCATGCTGTTCCCTTTCTTGTTTTTGGTTAAATAAGGTGCGACCCGAGATTTTTTCGATGGAATTCAAGATTTCACTCCTAAGTGCTACTTTGAGGCCTATGGCAAGTGATTCATAAAAAACTCTCTAATGGTCCACTTGTTCAAATTTAGGTTCTCTAGGGTTAGGCATTTGATTCCACAACCATAAAAAGTCTATCTTTCGATTCTATGGCGGATTGGAAACTTCTCTTTGTTGTTTTTTGTTATTTCATCTTGAAATCAACACCTTGCTGATCCCTAATGTCACATCAGAAACATATATTATTAACGGTTTTGGGAGCGCAATGTAATTGATCCTACCATCATCTAACCCTCCACCCCTAACTTCCTATGTACCTTTAGGTCTTTTTCCCCTTCTTGTTTTGGGTTCGTGGATTCGACCACAAGATTTTCGATGGAATTCAAAGATTTCACTCTAAACAAGGAAGTGCTACTTTGAGGCCTATGGCAAGTGATTCATAGAAAAACTCTCTAATGGTCCACTTGTTTCAAATTTAGGTTCTCTAGGGTTAGGCATTTGATTCCACAACCGCCAAAAAGTCTAGCTTCGATTCTATAGCGGTTGGAAACTTCTCTTTTGTTTTTAGTTCGCGCTGAAATCAGCGCCGGCAGTCCCCTAATGTCACATCCCAGAAACATATATTGCGGTTGGGGAAGCGCAATGTAATTGATCCTACCATCATCTAACCTATCCACCTAACTTCCTATTCTATGTACCTTTAGGTAATGGTTTCCCTTCTTGTTTTGATTTGGTAGGTGGACCCGCGAGGGGGTTTCGATGGAATTCAAGATTTCACTCTAAACAAGTGCTACTTTGAGGGCCTATGGCAAGTGATTCATAGAAAAACTCTCTAATGGTCCCACTTGTTCAAATTTAGGTTCTCTAGGGTTAGGCATTTGATTCCACAACCCGCCAAAAAAGTCTTGCTCGATTCTATGGCGGATTGGAAACTTCTCTTTGTTTTGTAGTTGGCGCTGAAATCAATGCCCGGCGATCCCTAATGTCACATCGAGGAAACATATATTAGCGGTTGGGGAGCGCAATGTAATTGATCCTACCATCATCTAACCTATCCACCTAACTTCCTATGTACCTTTAGGTAGTTGTTCCCCTTCTTGTTTTGTTTGCGTGGAGTGGACCACGGAGATTTTCGATGGAATTCAGGATTTCACTCTAAACAAGTGCTACTTTGGGGCCTATGGCAAGTGATTCATAGAAAAAACTCTCTAATGGTCCACTTGTTCAAATTTAGGTTCTCTAGGGTTAGGCATTTGATTCCACAACGCCAAAAAGTCTTGCTGATTCTATGGCGGTTGGAAACTTCTCTTTTTTGTTGTAGTTCGGCGCTGAAATCAACGCCCGGCCCCCCTAATGTCACATCCAGAAACATATATTAAAGGTTAGGGGCGCCAATATAATTGATCCTACCATCATCCTAACCTATCCACCCTAACTTCCTATATGTACCTTTAGGTAATGCGTTCCCCTTCTTGTTTTGGTTCGTAGGTGCGACCAGGAGATTTTTCGATGGAATTCAAGATTTCACTCTAAACAAGTGCTACTTTGAGGCCTATGGCAAGTGATTCTTAGAAAAACTCTCTAATGGTCCACTTGTTCAAATTTAAGTTTCTCTAGGGTTAGGCATTTGATTCCTGGCCGCCAAAAAGTCTGGCTTCGATTCTATCACGGTTGGAAACTTCTCTTTGTTTTGTAGTTAGTATTTGAAATTCAACGCCCGGATCCTAATGTCACATCGAGAAACATATATATTAGCGGTTGGGGAGCGCAATGTAATTGATCCTACCATCATCTAACCTATCCACCCTAACTTCCTATGTACCTTTTTCGTGTTGTTCCCCTTCTTGTTTTAGGTTAAGTAGGTCGACCACGGAGTTCCCCTTTTGTTTCGGTTCGTAGATGGAATTCAGAGATTTCACTCTAAACAAGTGCTACTTTGAGTTCAAAAAAAAAAAAAAAAAAAAAAACAAGGCCTATGGCAAGTGATTCTTAGAAAAACTCTCTAATGGTCCACTTGTTCAAATTTAGGTTCTCTAGGGTTAGGCATTTGATTCCACAACCGCAAAAAAGTCTAACTTCGATTCTATAGCGGATTGGAAACTTCTCTTTGTTTGAGTTAAACTGAAATCAACGCCGGCCGGTCCCTAATGTCACATCGGAAACATATATTAACGGTTGGGGAAGCGATGTAATTGATCCTACCATCATCTAACCTATCCACCCTAACTTCCTATGTACCTTTCATTGTCGTTCCCCTTCTTGTTTTGAGTTCGTAGGTGCGACCGCGAGAGATTTTCGATGGAATTCAAGATTTCACTCTAAACAAGTGCTACTTTGAGGGCCTATGGCAAGTGATTCTTAGAAAAACTCTCTAATGGTCCACTTGTTCAAATTTAGGTTCTCTAGGGTTAGGCATTTGATTCCACAACCCGCAAAAAGTCTACCTCGATTCTATCGCGGATTGGAAACTTCTCTTTGTTTGTAGTTCGCGCTGAAATCAGCGCTAGCGGTCCCTAATGTCACATCGAGAAATATATATTAACGGTTTGGGAGCGCAATGTAATTGATCCTACCATCATCTAACCTATCCACCTAACTTCCTATGTACCTTTAAATGCTGTTCCCCTTCTTGTTTTGGTTAGTAGGTCGACCGCGAGAGATTTTCGATGGAATTCAAGATTTCACTCTAAAGAAGTGCTACTTTGAGGCCTATGGCAAGTGATTCATAGAAAAACTCTCTAATGGTCCACTTGTTCAAATTTAGGTTCTCTAGGGTTAGGCATTTGATTCCACAACCGCAAAAAGTCTAGCTCGATTCTATAGCGGATTGGAAACTTCTCTTTGTTTTGAGTTCAAGCTGAAATCAGCGCCCGGCCCCGGTCCCTAATGTCACATCCGAGAAAATATATATTAGCGGTTGGGGAGCGCAATGTAATTGATCCTACCATCATCTAACCTATCCACCCCTAACTTCCTATGTACCTTTAAATGTTGTTTCCCTTCTTGTTTTGGTTTTCGTTAGGTGGACACGGAGATTTTTCGATGGAATTCAAGATTTCACTCTAAACAAGTGCTACTTTGAGGCCTATGGCAAGTGATTCTTAGAAAAACTCTCTAATGGTCCACTTGTTCAAATTTAGGTTCTCTAGGGTGAGGCATTTGATTCCACAACCGCGAAAAAAGTCTAGCTTCGATTCTATCACGGATTGGAAACTTCTCTTTGTTTTGTAGTTCGGCTTTGAAATCAACGCCCGGCGGTCCCTAATGTCACATCGAAACATATATTAGCGGTTAGGGGCGCGCAATGTAATTGATCTTACCATCATCTAACCTATCCACCCAAACTTCCTATGTACCTTTAGTGTCGTTCCCCTTCTTGTTTTGATTTAGTAGGTCGACCGCAGAGATTTTGATGGAATTCAAGATTTCCTCTAAACAAGTGCTACTTTGAGGCCTATGGCAAGTGATTCTTAGAAAAACTCTCTAATGGTCCACTTGTTCAAATTTAGGTTCTCTAGGGTTAGGCATTTGATTCCACAACCGCAAAAAAGTCTACCTCGATTCTATAGCGGATTGGAAACTTCTCTTTGTTTTGTAGTTCGGCTGAAATCAACGCCCGGCGGCAGTCCCTAATGTCACATCGAGAAATATATATTAACGGTTGGGGAGCGCAATGTAATTGATCCTACCATCATCTAACCTATCCACCTAACTTCCTATGTACCTTTAAATTTGCTGTCCCCTTCTTGTTTTGGTTAGGTAGGTGTTGACCGCGGAGATTTTCGATGGAATTCCAAGATTTCACTCTAAACAAGTGCTACTTTGAGGCCTATGGCAAGTGATTCATAGAAAAACTCTCTAATGGTCCACTTGTTCAAATTTAGGTTCTCTAGGGTGAGGCATTTGATTCCACAACCGCAAAAAAGTCTTGCTCGATTCTATGGCGGATTGGAAACTTCTCTTTGTTTTTGAGTTAGTTCGCTGAAATCAACGCCCGGCCGGTCCCTAATGTCACATCCAGAAACATATATTAACGGTTGGGGGGCGCAATGTAATTGATCTACCATCATCTAACCTATCCACCTAACTTCCTATGTACCTTTAGTGTTGTTCCCCTTCTTGTTTCGGTTCGTAGGTGGACACGAGAGATTTTTTAGATGGAATTCCAAGATTTCACTCTAAACAAGTGCTACTTTGAGGCCTATGGCAAGTGATTCTTAGAAAAACTCTCTAATGGTCCACTTGTTCAAATTTAGGTTCTCTAGGGTTAGGCATTTGATTCCCTGGCCGCCAAAAAAGTCTAGCTTCGATTCTATCACGGATTGGAAACTTCTCTTTGTTTTGAGTTCGTTTGCTGAAATCAACGCCCGGCCCCTAATGTCACATCGAGAAACATATATTAACAGTTAGGGAGCGCAATGTAATTGATCCTACCATCATCTAACCTATCCACCCAAACTTCCTATGTACCTTTTAGTGTCGTTCCCCTTCTTGTTTTAGGTTCGTAGGTCGACCGCGAGAGATTTTGATGGAATTCCAAGATTTCACTCTAAACAAGTGCTACTTTGAGGCCTATGGCAAGTGATTCATAGAAAAACTCTCTAATGGTCCACTTGTTCAAATTTAGGTTCTCTAGGGTTAGGCATTTGATTCCACAACCGCAAAAAAAAGTCTAGCTTCGATTCTATGGCGGATTGGAAACTTCTCTTTGTTTGTAGTTCGCTGAAATCAACGCCGGCCGTCCCCTAATGTCACATCGAGGAAACATATATTAGCGGTTGGGGAGCGCAATGTAATTGATCCTACCATCATCTAACCTATCCACCCTAACTTCCTATGTACCTTTAGGTCTGTTCCCCTTCTTGTTTAGGTTTAGAAGGTGTGACCGCGAAGATTTTCGATGGAATTCAATATTTCACTCTAAACAAGTGCTACTTTGAGGCCTATGGCAAGTGATTCATAGAAAAACTCTCTAATGGTCCACTTGTTCAAATTTAGGTTCTCTAGGGTTAGGCATTTGATTCCACTACCGCAAAAAAGTCTTGCTCGATTCTATAGCCCGGATTGGAAACTTCTCTTTGTTTGTAGTTCGCGCTGAAATCAACGCCCGGCATTCCCTAATGTCACATCTAGAAACATATATTAACGGTTGGGGAGCGCAATGTAATTGATCCTACCATCATCTAACCTATCCACCCTAACTTCCTATGTACCTTTAGGTTTTGCGGTTCCCCTTCTTGTTTTGGTTAAGTAGGTCGACATAGAGATTTTCGATGGAATTCAAGATTTCACTCTAAACAAGTGCTACTTTGAGGCCTATGGCAAGTGATTCATAGAAAAACTCTCTAATGGTCCACTTGTTCAAATTTAGGTTCTCTAGGGTTAGGCATTTGATTCCCCAACCCCCAAAAAGTCTTGCTCGATTCTATAGCGGATTGGAAACTTCTCTTTGTTTGTAGTTGGCTGAAATCAGCGCCAACAGTCCCCTAATGTCACATCCGGAAACATATATTATTGCGGTTGGGGAGCGCAATGTAATTGATCCTACCATCATCTAACCTATCCACCCTAACTTCCTATGTACCTTTAGGTGCTGTTCCCCTTCTTGTTTTGGGTTAAATTGTAGGTGGACACCGCGAGATTTTTTCGATGGAATTCAAGATTTCACTCTAAACAAGTGCTACTTTGAGGCCTATGGCAAGTGATTCTTAGAAAAACTCTTTAATGGTCCACTTGTTCAAATTTTTGGTTCTCTAGGGTTAGGCATTTGATTCCACAACCGCCAAAAAGTCTAGCTTCGATTCTATGGCGGATTGGAAACTTCTCTTTGTTTGTAGTTCGCGCTGAATTCAAATCAGCGCCGGCCGATCCCTAATGTCACATCGAGAAACATATATTAACGGTTGGGGAGCGCGAATATAATTGATCCTACCATCATCTAACCTATCCACCCTAACTTCCTATGTACCTTTAAATGCTGTTCCCCTTCTTGTTTTGGTTCGTAGGTAGGTCGACCGCGAGATTTTTGATGGAATTCCAAGATTTCACTCTAAACAAGTGCTACTTTGAGGCCTATGGCAAGTGATTCATAGAAAAACTCTCTAATGGTCCACTTGTTCAAATTTAGGTTCTCTAGGGTTAGGCATTTGATTCCACAACCGCAAAAAGTCTTGCTTCGATTCTATAGGCGGTTGGAAACTTCTCTTTGTTTGTAGTTCGCGCTGAAATCAACGCCCGGCCGATCCCTAATGTCACATCGAAACATATATTAGCGGTTTGGGGAGCGCAATGTAATTGATCCTACCATCATCTAACCTATCCACCATAACTTCCTATGTACCTTTAGGTAATTGTTCCCCTTCTTGTTTTAGTTTAAGTAGATTCGACCTAGAGATTTTTCGATGGAATTCAAGATTTCACTCTAAACAAGTGCTACTTTGAGGCCTATGGCAAGTGATTCATAGAAAAACTCTCTAATGGTCCACTTGTTCAAATTTAGGTTCTCTAGGGTTAGGCATTTGATTCCACAACCGCAAAAAAAGTCTTGCTCGATTCTATCGCGGATTGGAAACTTCTCTTTGTTTTTTGTAGTTCGCTGAAATCAACGCCAGGCCGGTCCCTAATGTCACATCCGAACGCATATATTAGCGGTTGGGGAACGCAATGTAATTGATCCTACCATCATCTAACCTATCCACCTAACTTCCTATGTACCTTTTCAGTGCAGTTCCCCTTCTTGTTTCGGTTCGTAGGTCGACCTGAGAGATTTTTCGATGGAATTCAAGATTTCACTCTAAACAAGTGCTACTTTGAGGCCTATGGCAAGTGATTCATAGAAAAACTCTCTAATGGTCCACTTGTTCAAATTTAGGTTCTCTAGGGTTAGGCATTTGATTCCCCAACCGCCAAAAAAGTCTTGCTTTCGATTCTATCGCGGATTGGAAACTTCTCTTTGTTTGTAGTTCGCCTTGGCTGAAATCAGCGCCAGCGGTCCCTAATGTCACATCGAGAAAACATATATTAACGGTTGGGGAGCGCAATGTAATTGATCCTACCATCATCCTAACCTATCCACCTAACTTCCTATGTACCTTTAGGTATGCGTTCCCTTCTTGTTTTGGTTAGGTAGGTCGACCTGCCGATTTTTCGATGGAATTCGAGATTTCACTCTAAACAAGTGCTACTTTGAGGCCTATGGCAAGTGATTCTTAGAAAAACTCTTTAATGGTCCACGTGTTCAAATTTTGGTTCTCTAGGGTTAGGCATTTGATTCCACAACCGCCAAAAAAGTCTAGCTTCGATTCTATCGCGGATTGGAAACTTCTCTTTGTTTTTGTAGTTCGCGCTGAATTCAATGCCGGCAGTCCCCTAATGTCACATCCGGAAACATATATTAGCGGTTGGGGAAGCGCAATATAATTGATCCTACCATCATCTAACCTATCCACCCTAACTTCCTATGTACCT
Source organism: Hyparrhenia diplandra (assembly GCA_015847255.1). Lineage (NCBI taxonomy): Eukaryota > Viridiplantae > Streptophyta > Magnoliopsida > Poales > Poaceae > Hyparrhenia > Hyparrhenia diplandra. The sequence continues at coordinate 13,584 of JADLZK010002657.1, read as the reverse complement.
TTAGTAGCCGTTCCCCTTCTTGTTTTGGTTAGGTAGGTCGACCACGAGAGATTTTTGATGGAATTCCAAGATTTCACTCTAAACAAGTGCTACTTTGAGGCCTATGGCAAGTGATTCATAGAAAAACTCTCTAATGGTCCACTTGTTCAAATTTAGGTTCTCTAGGGTTAGGCATTTGATTCCAAACCGCAAAAAGTCTTGCTCGATTCTATCGCGGGATTGGAAACTTCTCTTTGTTTGTAGTTATTTGAAATCAGCGCCCGGCGGTCCTAATGTCACATCCGAAAAACATATATTAACGGTTGGGGAATGCAATGTAATTGATCCTACCATCATCTAACCTATCCACCATAACTTCCTATGTACCTTTAGGTAATGGTTTCCCCTTCTTGTTTTGGTTGCGTAGGTCGACCGCATAGAGATTTTCGATGGAATTCAGGAGATTTCACTCTAAACAAGTGCTACTTTGAGGCCTATGGCAAGTGATTCATAGAAAAACTCTCTAATGGTCCACTTGTTCAAATTTAGGTTCTCTAGGGTTAGGCATTTGATTCCACAACCGCAAAAAAGTCTTGCTCGATTCTATCGCGGGATTGGAAACTTCTCTTTGTTTGTTTGTAGTTGGCGGCTAAATCAAATGCCGGCGAGTCCCTAATGTCACATCCAAAACATATATTAGCGGTTGGGGAGCGCCAATGTAATTGATCCTACCATCATCTAACCTATCCACCCTAACTTCCTATGTACCTTTCGTGTTGTTCCCTTCTTGTTTTTGGTTAGGTAGGTCGACCGCGAGAGATTTTTTTCGATGGAATTCCAAGATTTCACTCTAAAGAAGTGCTACTTTGAGGCCTATGGCAAGTGATTCATAGAAAAACTCTCTAATGGTCCACTTGTTCAAATTTAGGTTCTCTAGGGTTAGGCATTTGATTCCTGACCGCAAAAAAGTCTTGCTCGATTCTATCGCGGATTGGAAACTTCTCTTTGTTTTTTTGTAGTTGGGCTGAAATCAATGCCCGGCCGGTCCCTAATGTCACATCGAGGAAACATATATTAACGGTTGGGGGCGCAATGTAATTGATCCTACCATCATCTAACCTATCCACCTAACTTCCTATGTACCTTTCATTGCGGTTCCCTTCTTGTTTTAGGTTAGTAGGTCGACCGCGAGAGATTTTTTGATGGAATTCAAGATTTCACTCTAAACAAGTGCTACTTTGAGGCCTATGGCAAGTGATTCTTAGAAAAACTCTTTAATGGTCCACTTGTTCAAATTTTGGTTCTCTAGGGTTAGGCATTTGATTCCACAACCGCAAAAAAGTCTAGCTTCGATTCTATCGCCCGGATTGGAAACTTCTCTTTGTTTGTAGTTCGGCTGAAATCAAGCGCCCGGCCGGTCCCTAATGTCACATCGAGGAAACATATATTAACGGTTGGGGAGCGCAATGTAATTGATCCTACCATCATCTAACCTATCCACCTACCCTATGTACCTTTCTATGTACCCCTTTTAGGTTAAATGGAGGTCGCCGAGGAGATTTGTTCCCTTCTTCTTGTTTCGGTTCGTAGGTCAACGCGAGAGATTTTTAATGGAATTCCAAGATTTCACTCTAAACAAGTGCTACTTTGAGGCCTATGGCAAGTGATTCTTAGAAAAACTCTTTAATGGTCCACTTGTTCAAATTTAGGTTCTCTAGGGTGAGGCATTTGATTCCCACAACCCAAAAAGTCTACCTCGATTCTATCGCCGGATTGGAAACTTCTCTTTGTTTGTAGTTAGGCGCTGAAATCAGCGCCCGGCGGATCCCTAATGTCACATCGAAACATATATTAGCGGTTGGGGGAGCGCAATGTAATTGATCCTACCATCATCTAACCTATCCACCTAACTTCCTATGTACCTTTAGGTATTGTTCCCCTTCTTGTTTTGGTTCGTTGGTCGACCGAGAGATTTTTTGATGGAATTCCAAGATTTCATTCTAAACAAGTGCTACTTTGAGGCCTATGGCAAGTGATTCTTAGAAAAACTCTCTAATGGTCCACTTGTTCAAATTTAGGTTCTCTAGGGTTAGGCATTTGATTCCACAACCCATAAAAAGTCTAGCTCGATTCTATAGCGGATTGGAAACTTCTCTTTGTTTTGAGTTCGCGCTGAAATCAACGCCGGCCAGTCCCTAATGTCACATCGAGAAACATATATTAACGGTTGGGGAGCGCAATGTCATTGATCCTACCATCATCTAACCTATCCCCCAACTTCCTATGTACCTTTAATGTTGTTCCCCTTCTTGTTTTTGATTCGTAGGTGACATAGAGATTTTCGATGGAATTCAAAGATTTCACTCTAAACAAGTGCTACTTTGAGGCCTATGGCAAGTGATTCATAGAAAAACTCTCTAATGGTCCACTTGTTCAAATTTAGGTTCTCTAGGGTAGGCATTTGATTCCACAACCGCAAAAAGTCTTGCTTTCGATTCTATAGCCGGATTGGAAACTTCTCTTTGTTTTGTAGTTCGGCTGAAATTCAGCGCCCAGCGGCAGTCCCTAATGTCACATCGAGAAACATATATTAACGGTTTGGGGAGCGCAATGTAATTGATCCTACCATCATCTAACCTATCCACCTAACTTCCTATGTACCTTTAGTGCTGTTTCCCCTTCTTGTTTTAGGTTAGTTGGTCAACCGCGAGAGATTTTTGATGGAATTCCAAGATTTCACTCTAAACAAGTGCTACTTTGAGGCCTATGGCAAGTGATTCATAGAAAAACTCTCTAATGGTCCACTTGTTCAAATTTAGGTTCTCTAGGGTTAGGCATTTGATTCCACAACCATAAAAAAGTCTAGCTCGATTCTATAGCGGATTGGAAACTTCTCTTTGTTTTTGTAGTTCGAGCTGAAATCAGCGCCCGGCGGTCCCTAATGTCACATCGAGAAACATATATTAACGGTTGGGGAGCGCAATGTAATTGATCCTACCATCATCTAACCTATCCACCCTAACTTCCTATGTACCTTTAGGTGGATTTCCCTTCTTGTTTTTGGTTAAGTAGGTCAACACGCAGATTTTTCGATGGAATTCAAGATTTCCTCTAAACAAGTGCTACTTTGAGGCCTATGGCAAGTGATTCTTAGAAAAACTCTCTAATGGTCCACTTGTTCAAATTTAGGTTCTCTAGGGTGAGGCATTTGATTCCCCAACCCGAAAAAAGTCTAGCTTCGATTCTATCGCCCGGATTGGAAACTTCTCTTTGTTTTTTGAGTTAGATTGCTGAAATCAAGCGCCAGCCCGATCCCTAATGTCACATCGAGAAACATATATTAGCGGTTGGGGAGCGCAATGTAATTGATCCTACCATCATCTAACCTATCCACCCTAACTTCCTATGTACCTTTAGGTGTTGTTCCCCTTCTTGTTTTACGGTTGTATTGGTCAACGCGAGATTTGTTCCCCTTTTGTTTCGGTGGAATTCAAGATTTCCTCTAAACAAGATTTCCTCTAAACAAGTGCTACTTTGAGGGCCTATGGCAAGTGATTCTTAGAAAAACTCTCTAATGGTCCACTTGTTGAAATTTAGGTTCTCTAGGGTGAGGCATTTGATTCCACAACCGCAAAAAAGTCTAGCCTCGATTCTATAGCGGATTGGAAACTTCTCTTTGTTTTAGTTGGCGCTGAAATCAACACCATCAGTCCCCTAATGTCACATCGAGAAACATATATTAACGGTTGGGGAGCGCAATGTAATTGATCCTACCATCATCTAACCTATCCACCCTAACTTCCTATGTACCTTTAGGTATTTGTTCCCCTTCTTGTTTTGGTTCGTTGGTGCGACCGAGAGATTTTTGGATGGAATTCCAAGATTTCATTCTAAACAAGTGCTACTTTGAGGCCTATGGCAAGTGATTCTTAGAAAAACTCTCTAATGGTCCACTTGTTCAAATTTAGGTTCTCTAGGGGGTGAGGCATTTGATTCCACAACCGCGAAAAGTCTAGCTTCGATTCTATCGCGGTTGGAAACTTCTCTTTGTTTTGAGTTCAAGCTGAAAATCAGCGCCCGGCGTCCCCTAATGTCACATCAAAAAACATATATTAACGGTTGGGGAGCGCAATGTCATTGATCCTACCATCATCTAACCTATCCACCCTAATTTCCTATGTACCTTTAGGTGTTCCCCTTCTTGTTTTGGTTCGTTTGGTGCGACCGCGAGGATTTTCGATGGAATTCAAGATTTCCTCTAAACAAGTGCTACTTTGAGGGCCTATGGCAAGTGATTCTTAGAAAAACTCTCTAATGGTCCACTTGTTCAAATTTAGGTTCTCTAGGGGAGGCATTTGATTCCACAACCGCAAAAAAGTCTAGCTTCGATTCTATCGCGGATTGGAAACTTCTCTTTGTTTTGAGTTCGCGCTGAAATTCAAATCAGGCAGTCCCCTAATGTCACATCGAGAAACATATATTTAGCGGTTGGGGAGCGCAATGTAATTGATCTACCATCATCTAACCTATCCACCCTAATTTCCTATGTACCTTTAGGTAATTTGTTCCCCTTCTTGTTTTAGGTTCGTTGGTGCGACCACGAGAGATTTTCGATGGAATTCCAAGATTTCACTCTAAACAAGTGCTACTTTGAGGCCTATGGCAAGTGATTCCTAGAAAAACTCTCTAATGGTCCACTTGTTCAAATTTAGGTTCTCTAGGGTGAGGCATTTGATTCCACAACCATAAAAAAGTCTAGCTTCGATTCTATAGCGGATTGGAAACTTCTCTTTGTTTGTAGTTCGGCTCTGAAATCAGCGCCCGGCCGGTCCTAATGTCACATCGAAACATATATTAACGGTTGGGGAGCGCAATGTAATTGATCCTACCATCATCTAACCTATCCACCTAACTTCCTATGTACCTTTAGGTATGGATTCCCCTTCTTGTTTTAGGTTCGTTGGGTCGACACAAAAGATTTTAGATGGAATTCAAGATTTCACTCTAAACAAGTGCTACTTTGAGGCCTATGGCAAGTGATTCATAGAAAAACTCTCTAATGGTCCACTTGTTCAAATTTAGGTTCTCTAGGGGAGGCATTTGATTCCACAACCGCCAAAAAAGTCTGGCTCGATTCTATCGCGGATTGGAAACTTTTCTTTGTTTTGAGTTCGCTGAAATCAACGCCCGGCGGTCCTAATGTCACATCGAGAAACATATATAGCGGTTGGGGAGCGCAATGTAATTGATCCTACCATCATCTAAACCATCCACCCTAATTTGCTATGTACCTTTTAGGTATGGTTCCCCTTCTTGTTTTGGTTAAGTTTGGTGATTTAGACGCCAAGATTTTTCGATGGAATTCAAGATTTCACTCTAAACAAGTGCTACTTTGAGTTCAAATAAAAACATGTGGTACTTTGAGGCCTATGGCAAGTGATTCTTAGAAAAACTCTCCCTAATGGTCCACTTGTTCCTAATTTAGGTTCTCTAGGGCGAGGCATTTGATTCCACAACGCGAAAAGTCTAACTTCGATTCTATCGCGGATTGGAAACTTCTCTTTGTTTTGAGTTCGAGCGAAATCAGCGTCACCTAATGTCATCATCAGAAACATATATTAGCGGTTGGGGAATCCTACCATCATCTAACCTATCCACCCCCTAACTTCCTAGGTACCTTTCCTTTGCGTTTTCCCTTCTTGTTTCTATTAGGTTTTTTCGGGAATTCACTCTAAACAAGTGCTTTTGATGCATTCAAGACTTCAAAAAACTCTAAACAAGGTCCACTTGTTCAAATTTAGGTTCTCTAGTGTTAGGCATTTGATTCCACAACCACAAAAAAGTCTAGCTTTCGATTCTATCACGGATTGGAAACTTCTCTTTGTTTTTGAGTTTCGGCTGAAATCAATGCCGGCCGGATCCCTAATGTCACATCGAAACATATATTAGCGGTTGGGAGCGCAATGTAATTGATCCTACCATCATCTAACCTATCCACCCTAACTTCCTATGTATCTTTAGGTAATGGTTCCCCATCTTGTTTTGAGTTCGTTTGGTCGACACGGAGATTTTCGATGAAATTCAAGATTTCCTCTAAACAAGTGCTACTTTGAGGCCTATGGCAAGTGATTCTTAGAAAAACTCTCTAATGGTCCACTTGTTCAAATTTAGGTTCTCTAGGGCGAGTATTTGATTCCACAACCGCGAAAAAAGTCTATTTCGATTCCATAAGCGGATTGGAAACTTCTCTTTGTTGTTTTGAGTTCGCTGAAATCGTGCGCCGGCCGATCCCTAATGTCACATCGAGAAACATATATTAACGGTTTGGGGAGCGCCAATGTAATTGATCCTACCATCATCTAACCCATCCACCCTAATTTGCTATGTACCTTTAGGTGTCATTCCCCTTCTTGTTTCGGTTCGTTGGTGCGACCTGGAGATTTTCGATGGAATTCCAAGATTTCACTCTAAACAAGTGCTACTTTTGAGGCCTTTGGCAAGTGATTCTTAGAAAAACTCTCTAATGGTCCACTTCTTCAAATTTAGGTTCTCTAGGGTAGAGGCATTTTGATTCCACAACCGCCAAAAAGTCTAGCTCGATTCTATCCGCGAGGTACCGGGATTGAAACTTCTCTTTGTTTTGAGTTACTCTAATGCTCCACTTGTTCAATCCCCTAATGTCACATCCGGAAACATATATTTAACGGTTGGGGAAGCGCCTCTTTGTGTAATTGATCGTACCATCATCTAACATATCCACCCTAATTTCCTATGCAATTGACCTTTTCATCTAACCTATCCCTTCTTGTGTTTCCCCTTCGTTGGTGCGAGGTCAACCTTTTTGCGATGGAATTCAAGATTTCCTCTAAACAAGTGCTTTACTTTGAGGCCTATGGCAAGTGATTCTTAGAAAAATTCTCTAATGGTCCACTTATTTCAAATTTAGGTTCTCTAGGGTGAGGCATTTGATTCCACAATAGAAAAAAGTCTAGCTTCGATTCTATGTCGCGGATTGGAAACTTCTCTTTGTTTTGTAGTTCTGGAGCTGAAATCGCGCCGTATTTGATTCACATCTAGAAACATATATATTAGCGGTTGGGGAAATGTAATTGATCCTACCATCATCTAACCTATCCACCTAACTTCCTATGTACCTTTAGGTTTAGAGTTGTTGTTTCAGTAAATTTCTTGTTTGTCACGATCCGGATTTGACTTTGGGCCTATGACCATTCGAAAACTCTCTAATGGAATTCCAAGATTTCGTTCTCTAAACAAGTGTTCATTTTGATTTGAGGCCTATGGCAACCAGATTCATAGAAAAACTTCTCTCCGCTAATGGTCCACTTTGGGGCGAGGTATTTGATTTAACTCTGAAAGTCTAGGCATTTGATTCTTACCTAAAACTCTAAAAGTCCTTTAGCTTTTCTTTTGTTTTCTAGGTGGCGAGGCATTTGATTCTATTCAACATTTTCACTCTAAAAAGTGCTACTTTGATTCTATCAAATCGATTCATAGAAACATCTCTAATGGTGTTTTGGGAGTTTACGCAGTCTGGGTATGCTGAGTCTACCATCATCTAAACCATCTCTTTGTTTGGGTTCAGGCTGAAATGCGGTAGCCGGTGAACCTAATGTCATTTCCCCTTCTTGTTTCGGTTAGGCACATCTAACCTATCCACTAACCATTTTAGGTGGAATCCTTTTTTTTGATGCTCTCCCAAGTGCTACTTTGGAATTCAAATTTCTAAACATGTGGTACTTTGGGGCCTATGACAAGTGATTCTTAGAAAAACTCTCTAATGGTCCACTTGTTTTAATTTAAATTCTCTAGGGGTGAGGCATTTGATTCCACATCCACAAAAAAAGATCTAACTTCGATTCTATAGCGGATTGGAAACTTCTCTTTGTTTTGAGTTCGAGCTGAAATCAATGCCCGCCGATCCCTAATGTCATCCAGAAACATATATTAGCGGTTGGGGAACGCAATGTAATTGATCCTACCATCATCTAACCTATCCACCTAACTTCCTATGTACCTTTCGTGTCGTTCCCCTTCTTGTTTTAGGTTCTATTAAAGACCCTTGTTTTTGGATGGAATTCAAGATTTCACTCTAAACAAGTGCTACTTTTCTATGGAAAGTGATTCATAGAAAAACTCTCTAATAGTCCACTTGTTCAAATTTAGGTTCTCTAGGGTTAGGCATTTGATTCCACAACCCACAAAAAAGTCTAGCTTCGATTCTATCGCGGATTGGAAACTTCTCTTTGTTTTGAGTTCGCTGGAATCAGCGCCAGCAGTCCCTAATGTCACATCCAGAAACATATATTAACGGTTTGGGGGAACGCAATGCAAATTGATCCTACCATCATCCTAACCTATCCACCTAAATTCCTATGTACCTTTAGGTAATGGATTTCCCCATCTTGTTTTAGGTTAGGTAGGTCACCACGAGAGATTTTTAATGGAATTCAATTTCCTCTAAACAAGTGCTACTTTGGGGCCTATGGCCAAGTGATTCATAGAAAAACTCTCTAATGGTCCACTTGTTCAAATTTAGGTTCTCTAGGGTTAGCTATTTGATTCCACAAGCAATAAAAAAGTCTAGCTTCGATTCTATCGCCCGGATTGGAAACTTCTCTTTGTTTGAGTTCAAGCTGAAATTAATTCGCCAGGCGGTCCCCTAATGTCACATCGGAAACATATATTTAGCGGTTGGGGGTAGGCGCAATGTAATTGATCCTACCATCATCTAACCTATCCACCCCTAATTTGCTATGTACCCTTTAGTGTCGTTCCCCATCTTGTTTTTCGGTTAGTTGGTCGACCGCAGATTTTTGGATGGAATTCCAAGATTTCCTCTAAACAAGTGCTACTTTGAGGCCTATGGCAAGTGATTCTTAGAAAAACTCTCTAATGGTCCACTTGTTCAAATTTAGGTTCTCTAGGGTGAGGCATTTGATTCCACAATCGCCAAAAAATTCTAGCTCGATTCTATACATCCGGTTAAAACTTCTCTTTGTTTTGAGTTCGAGCTGAAATCAGCGCCCGGCCGATCCCTAATGTCACATCGAGGAAACATATATTAGCGGTTGGGGAAGCGCAATGTAATTGATCCTACCATCATCTAACCTATCCACCTAACTTCCTATGTACCTTTAAGTTAATGGTTCCCCTTCTTGTTTTGGTTGCGTTGGTCAACGACAGAGATTTTGATGGAATTCAAGATTTCACTCTAAACAAGTGCTACTTTGAGGCCTATGGCAAGTGATTCTTAGAAAAAAACTCTCTAATGGTCCACTTGTTCAAATTTAAGGTTCTCTAGGGTTAGGCATTTGATTTCACAACCGTAAAAAAAGTCTAGCTCGATTCTATCGCGGATTTGAAACTTCTCTTTGTTTTGAGTTCGCCTGAAATCAAAACCAGCAGTCCCTAATGTCACATCTAGAAACATATATTAACGGTTTGGGGAGCGCAATGTAATTGATCCTACCATCATCCTAACCTATCCACCCTAACTTCCTATGTACCTTTTAGTGTTGTTCCCTTCTTGTTTTACTTCGTTGGTCGACCGCGATTTTTCGATGGAATTCCAAAGATTTCACTCTAAACAAGTGCTACTTTGAGGCAAAAAAAAACAAATATGACCTATGGCAAGTGATTCTTAGAAAAACTCTCTAAATGGTCCACTTGTTCAAAATTTAGGTTCTCTAGGGCGAGGTATTTGATTCACAACGCAAAAAAAGTCTAACTTCGATTCTATCGCGGTTGGAAACTTCTCTTTTGTTTTGAGTTAGCTGAAATCAGCACCGGTCCCCTATTGTCACATCTAGAAACATATATTAGCGCGGTTGGGGAGCGCCAATGTATTGATCCACTACCATCATCTAACCCATCACCCCTAACTTCCTATGTACCTTTAGGTGTGGATTTCCCTTCTTGTTTAGGTTCGTTGAATCGCGACCGCGAGATTTTTCGATGGAATTCAAGACTTCAAACTCTAAACAAGTGCTACTTTGAGGCCTATGACAAATTCTAGAAAAAAATTCTCTAATGGTCCAGGTTCAAATTTGGGTTCTCTAGGGCGAGGCATTTGATTCCACAAAAAAAGTCTAACTCGATTCTATGCCGGATTGGAAACTTCTCTTTGTTTTTGAGTTTGGCTGAAATCAATGCATCAGGCCCTAATGTCGCATCTAGAAACATATATTAGCGGTTGGGGAGCGCAATGTAATTGATCCTACCATCATCTAACCTATCCACCCTATTTCCTATGTATCTTTTAAATTGTGGATTTCCTTCTTGTTTTCGTTGGATTTGAGGTCAACGACCGCGATGGAATTCCAACATTTCACTCTAAACAAGTGCTACTTTGACCTTTGGCAAGTGATTCTTAGAAAAACTCTCTAATGGTCCACTTGTTCGGTTTAAGTTCTCTAGGGTTAGGCTATTTGATTCCACATCACAAAAGTCTAGCATTCTATCGCGGTTGGAAACTTCTCTTTTGTTTTTGAGTTCAGAAGCTGAAATCGCCGGCCGGACCTAATGTCACATCGAGACACATATATTAGCTGTTTTGGGAGCGCATAATGTAATTGATCCTACCATCATCTAACCTATCCACCCTAACCATGTACCTTTCATATGGTTCCCCTTGTTTTAGGGTTGGTTGGTGCGACCGCGAGATTTTTCGATGGAATTCAAGATTTCACTCTAAACCCCAAGTGCTACTGAGGCCTTTTGGCAAGTGATTCTTAGAAAAACTCTCTAATGGTCCACTTGTTCAAATTTAGGTTCTCTAAGGGTGAGGCATTTGATTCCACAACCGCAAAAAAGTCTAGCTTCGATTCCATAGCGGATTGGAAAACTTCTCTTTGTTTTTAGTTCGCTCTGGAAATCAAGCGCCAGCCCGGTCCCCTAATGTCACATCGGGAAAACATATATTAGGGTTGGGAGCGCCAATGTAATTGATCCTACCATCATCTAACCTATCCACCTAATTTCCTATGTACCTTTAGTGGTTTCCTTTCTTGTCGTTACCCTTCTTGTTTTTATGGTTCAAGATTTCACTCTAAACATAGTGCTACTTTTGATGGAAGTGATTCTTAGAATTTCTACCCTTGTTCAAATTTAGGTTCTCTGGGGTGAGGCATTTGAGTCCTCGCAAAAGTCTACATTCCAGTGCTACTTTTTGGTTGGCTCACGAAAATCAAGCGCCCGGCCGGTCCTAATGTCGCATCGAAGCAGGATATTGAAATGTAATTGATCCTAATGGTCCAACCTATCCACCCAAATTTATGTTACTTGTTCTCTTGGGTTCAGGCACATAGAGATTTTTGATGGAATTACAGATTTCACTCTAAAAAGTCTACTTTGATTCAAAAAACAAGTGCTACTTTGCCCCGGATTGATTCTTAGAAAAACTCTCTAATGGTCACTTGTTGTTCAAATTTAGGTTCTCTAGGGTGAGGCATTTGATTCACAACGCGAAAAGTCTAGCTTCGATTCTAATTGGAAACTTCTCTTGGGGAGCAGTTAGTTGAAATTGATCCCTAATGTTGACATATCTTATTTGCCTTGGGACAAAAGGATGGATCTAAGACCCACTCTCTAAGACCCACTCTTGGGACAGCTTATAAATGGTATCTATCTAATAAGTTAGCTTGGATGTGGAGTTAATCTCACATTCAATAAAAGTCGAGGCCGGAGAGTTAATAAGTTAGGCACGGTGTTGGTTATGGTGTGTGACTACGTAACGGAATCTATGGTGGGTTAATCTCACCAAGATAGGCACAAAAGTTGTACCACACATTCTAGCATTGCCCTCTGAGAAACTAGTCTGTCACCCTAGCTCCTGGCAGCTAAAGAAATCGCGTGAGCAGGGATATTCTTAATATGACACTTGAATCTCTTCGTGATATAATATCTATTTGGTATGCGCAAAGCGCCACCGGATAGAATAACCCATTGTAGCACTTCACGGGGAATCTATCCGGGTATCGTATTTATATGTTCCTGTGAGGAAGGGGGGTAGGATATGGGTAGATTGATTGAGGGTCACATGCGGTGTGGTAAAGTAGAATAACCATATGTAATCTAGCTGCTGAGCAGGGGGGTAAGTCACATAAAGGAATGTAAGATAAATGATAAGTGCCAAGTCAAAGTCTCGTATGCCACTAGAATGCGTCATAAAAAGGCAAATAGATGGTATGGTAGAATAGATAGAATATTCCTATGTTACTCTATTTATATGTCAATGCATACTAAGATTAGTGCAATACACCTAGCAATCATGAGGGAAAGCAATATATATCTACACATGGTGCGGGGCATATTACTAAGGAAGATTAGGAACAAAAGCCAATCTACCATAGTAATAAAGCTCAACTACCCCTACATTAGGGGTGGACTCAAAGGGACTCAATAGAGTGTCACATCCCACGATCTACCACCGTCCGGAGCAGGGTGGTGATGTCGCGGGTAGCGTTGTATAAACACCGCGTTTACACATTGTTGACCACTCACCCAAGGTACCATTAAGTGGCGCTACTACGACTCCATGCTTGAATATAAAGACAATCTAGCTATACTAAGCATATAATCATAATAGACATTGAAACATATAACTAAGAATATAATCATTAAATAGAATAAAAGTCATGGCAATTGGGCTGTATTCAAAAATGCTTACAAATGAGATACAAGAGAGAAAGCCACGCGAAGCTTCGCTGCCCCCTACTTCTTGACTATCAGAATCAAGACAAACCTTGACTTCTAGAGACTTACCTAGATAGCTAATGCTCTAATATGGTGGAACTAGGGCTTGGGATCTTGACTTGATGACTTGGAGTTGGAATGAATTGAGTGAATTAGGGTTTCACCCGTGGGTCGTGGGGTCTTGCTATATAGCCCCGTAGGATACCCGAGCCCTCGATCAAACCTACCTTGATGGGTGGACTAGATTGTTCTCATAGGCGTAGTGAACTACTTCCTTGGAATGGGAGGTCGCATGGGGCCCCATTGCGGGCGGCCATGCTCTAAGTGGCCACCGCTCTACTGTGGGCCCCATCCTCTTCTCGGGTAATTCTCGCCTCTTCCGAATGTTCTATGGGTTACGCCACGGATACGTCTTATGTCGTAGGGCTTGCAATCTCTTGGGCATTTTCTCGTTTAATCCCCGAAAAAAATATAAATCACCAAAAACTAGTGGAATCATGTTAGTCAAGCCCCTATACTATGTTGATATTCATTTTAAGCCCTTATTTTTCGTTTTAAAAAAACCTCTATATTTTATGCTATAAGATATACCAACAATAGGTTAGATGATGGTAGGAACAATAACATTGCCTTCCCCAACCGTTAATATATGTTTCCGGATGTGACATTAGGGGACTCGCTGGAGCTCATTTTCAGCTGAACTCAAAACGAAGAGAAGTTTCCAAACCGGCCATAGAATCGAGCTAGACTTTTTTTCGTGGTTGTGGAATCAAATGTTCACCCTAGAGAACCTAAATTTGAAGAAGTGGACCATTAGAGAGTTTTTTTCTAAGAATCACGTGTCATAGGCCTCAAAGTAGCACTTGTTTAGAGTGAAATCTTGGAATTCCA
>JADLZK010002656.1:0-125590 GCA_015847255.1 Hyparrhenia diplandra | reverse complement strand
TCGCATCATGCCAAGAGCTCGTGACGCTTAGTTCCTTTCCTCTATCGCTGGCACGCGGGCTTGACATGTCATCCCTCCCCTATCCTTCTCACTCCCCTTCTGTTGGCGATGGACAGCAGGCACCACGCTATAATAGTGGGCCGCCCCATACTCACCCTGCCACACGATCGTGCCATCTATTAGGTGGAAGCCCAGATGAGCCCCACATGTAGGAATCACTCTACAAGGGCAGATCGGCGCCCGATAGGGTCACACCCTAGGCGTGAACCCTGTATCAGAGCGCGTTGCAGCCATGGTAGAGCCATGAGTGTGTCGCCCACTTCCTTGACCACTGTTTGAATTGGATGGCAACCGTGCGCTCACGATCACGCTGCGATGCCCAAGACCCCAGCCACGGCTCTCCATTGCCACCCGATCGACCGTCTCCCCATCATCCACCGTCTGTCGCCCAACAAGCCATGGTCGGCCTATAAAACCCCAAGCCTCAGACCCAAAGGATTTCCAACTACCGCATTGGGAGAAGGAACACTGCCGTCCACCGGAGCTGCTGGAGCGCCGTCCACCACCTTGGACCCTAAACTCTTTGCTCTGCACTTGCCCGAGCCAGGAGAAGGAAGAGGAGGAAGAAGAGGGAAGGAGGAGGAACACTGCCAACCGTCGGAGCTGCTGGAGCGCCGTCAAATTCGTGGGAGTGGAGGAATGACGCCTCGATCGACAACATCGACGGAGCAGCTCGGCACTCTACAACTCTTCCTCATCGTTGCCTCACCACGTCCTGCGTCGCTACTCTACCTCCCTTAACACCGCCGGAGTTCTTCCGCCTTGCCAACCTTCCACGATCGCCGTCATAGCCATGAGCGCCACCACGTTATCCAACTTGCATGAGTGACGGGCCCTACTTTTGCCATAGATAAAACATGCACGCACATGGACAAAGTCACGGCCATGCCGTGATCTAGTATCTTAGGAACGCTGATGTGTTTTTTCCACTCATGAGCACGGTCACCATGGCCATGTGCCAACTATGGAGTTGTTTCGTTCCAACTAGTAGGAGGTTGTATAGGTCACCCTATCCACTGATTTGCGGCCGCCACGCCAACGATCGTAGGAAGTCGCCGCCTTTAGCCCCTACGAACTCCTAACCACCACAAGCTTCTACCTCGCCGATGCAGGCACATGACATCGACACCACCGTATCAAGCGTGCCCCCGTTGTCTCCGACCACCTCGCTCTTTGGGAACATGCGGATAAGCATCGCTCGACCAGTAGAGCCCCACTATCTAGTTGGATACGGTAGAAGCCTCCGCCTTGACCTAGTTCACTGGGAACTAGATCTCGCCCATGGAGCCGCTCGTGGAGCACCATAGAGGCGCCACTATTCTCATTTGTTCTAGTCATCTAGACTTAATAGGAATAATACAAGCTCTGGGTCTAAGCTCGCCTCGCCATGGGACGCGTAGTACATCCAGCTTCAAGGCCTGGTATCCCTATATGGTCCAGCAAATTGTGGTCGTTAAGGTTGCTAGTGGACATGATTTCATGTCCTTAGTGAGGTTTTCTTTGGAAGTGAGTATTAGATGATTTGTAGATAAGTATCATATCTTGTTGTTGTTAAAATTTCATAGCCATCGGCCTTATGGTTTACATATGGCAACTGTTTTGGTGGTGAGTGCTAGCTGCAAAAGTGTGAACTAGCAAATGCGCGTCACTTTTGATGTCCTGTGCCAAATTTTTCCTTTTTTGAAATTCAAAATTTGGATTGTTCGAACTTTGTCAAATGCAAAAAGGTGATATATAAAGTTTGTAGATCTTAATAAGTTATGAATTTTTGTATTCATGACTGTTTCATTTTACATCATGTATTACCCCCTAAAACTAATTGAATTCCTCAAAATTTCAAATTCCAAAATTAAATAGTTCAATCTAACTCAAAGGTCAAATGACCTTTTTTTAGAAAAAGAAAGTTCAAATGACCTAGATAATGTTTGTAGATCTCGGGGAGTTCTACAATTTTTTGTATTGATAACTTTATCATTTCAAATCATTTTTATGACTTAAAATTTAATACATTTATATCACTAAAAGAAAACGAAAAAGAAGAATGATGTTGTTATAGACTTACGCTTTGGGCCATCATGCACCTCGGCCCAAATAAGTAATCTGGCGATGTGATTTGTCCAAATCCATGCAATGGCCAAAACCCTACCCCCAATTCTTCCACCCTGCCACCGCCGTCCACCCTTCTCCTGGTGCTGCACTTCCCCAATGCATCCTCTCACTCTCCTCCTCCTCTCCTCTTCCTTGCGTCGTAGCATGACGCCTAGTGAGCACCGACGTGTCACATGTGGGAGGCACTAGGCCTTGTTGGTAGCTAGTGTAAACCCTAGTCTCCGACCATGTGTCCCCACTCCTTTGTTGTTGACATGATCTAGGGATGCAACCCTAGCATGGTGAAATCTCTTGTTTGGTTTTGGAAATTGATGACACACTTGTGGCACTAATCCTTTGCTCTAAGTGATGACTATGAGATAGGATTAGATGGATGACAAGGAGCATGATGATCATGAACATGGACGATGTTGGTGGACATGATGGATTGTCAAGCTCGGTGATCGGCTTGAGAGGAACCCAGGAGATCAAGGCAAAGGTATCTTGATAGGGTTTTCCTTTCGGTGATCAAGACACGATAGAGCGTGTGATCACATTATAGGATAGATAGCCGTCTATCAAGAGGGGATGCCGTGACAATCCTTTGGTGAAGTGCTTCTAGGTCCAATTGACTTGCATATTGCATTTAGGACAATGAGAGCACTAACTTCGATCTTGCCTAACCGTTCGATAAGCTCACATGCATGATAACGTGATCATCTTTGACGTGTTGGCAACTTGAGGTAAGAAGCGAAGCAAGGTTGAAGCAAAGGGCGACAACAAGATGAAGAGCACGCTGGAAATCTCGGCCGGGGCGATCGACCGGTGGCTCCGGTGGTCGGGTTCGATCAAAAATTCCAGAGAGCATGTTTTCGACTTCGACCCAGGAAAGTGACCGGACGCATGGACCGGAACCATCGACCGGAAGCACGAAGAGCATCTCACCGTGGGGCCAAGGAGCTTGTCGGTTGTGACCGGACGCATGAAATGGTGCGACCGGACGCTTGACCGGACTTCGGTGAGTCCTGTCCGGTCGGTCCGGCCGCAAATACGGCGAAAACCCATTTCTTTGCTCAACGGTTCTATCTTGTGAGTGGGGCTATATATATTGGATTGGCCGATTCCTAGCCCCCTCCCTTGCACATTTGAACACTCTAACTTGCTAGTGAGCTTGTGAGACTCCTCTCCACTCATCTCTCCATCCCCAACTCAAATTCTTGGTGAGATTGAGAGTGATAGAAGTGCATTGCTTGCATCGGTTGCATTTAGAAGCACTTCATCCTTGGAGAAGCCGCGGGATTCTTGTTTTCTTGGGAATTTGCCCGGTTCCCTAGCGG
Source organism: Hyparrhenia diplandra (assembly GCA_015847255.1). Taxonomy (NCBI): domain Eukaryota; kingdom Viridiplantae; phylum Streptophyta; class Magnoliopsida; order Poales; family Poaceae; genus Hyparrhenia; species Hyparrhenia diplandra. Next base: position 122,105 of record JADLZK010002656.1, on the reverse strand, counting down.
CTTGGAGCAAGAGGCGGTGTTGAGCTCGATTGGAGCTTGTTCGAGGCCACACCGGTGGTTTGTGAGGGGTCGTTCCTTACCCCGTGGGAGATTCGTGAAAGGAGCACTAGTGGATTGCTCGTGGCTTGTTGTACCCCCTCTTGTGATTGGTGTGCTTGAGCTCCCACCGGGGATTTGGCACCGGCCATTAAGTTTAGCAAACATCAAGTGGGTGTGTCGCCACAACGGGGACTAGCGTGCCGGCAAGCACGTGAACCTCGGTGAAAAATTATCGTGTCTTGTGTGCTAGCTCGTTGGAGATTTCTTGTACACGGTGATTGGCTTCAACCTCGACACTACACCGGTGGTATTGTATCCTAAGCACTCCTTCGCATTACTTTGGTAGTATATTTTGTTAGGGTGCTTAGCTTGGTAGCTTGAGTAGTTTGTTTAGCCTTGTTTAGCTCCTAGTGGTAATCTTAGTTAGTATATCTTGTCCACCTAGGTGTAACTTAGCAACCTAACCATTGCTTGTGATTAGAGATATTAGAATTGCTAGGTGGCTTGCATAATTAGCTTGAAGCATTTGCTTATTGGCTACGCCATCTTATTTACTAACCGCCTTGCTTAGTGTTGTTTGTAGAATTTTTAATAGGCTATTCACCCCCCCCTCTAGCCATTAGGACCTTACAAGTGGTATCGGAGTCGAGGCACCGTATTTGAGTGGCTTAACAACCAACGGTGACAAAAATGACTACATTCCATGTCAACAACACCAAGAAGGCACCACCTTTCGATGGCACCAACTTTGCCTATTGGAAGGTGAAGATGACCGCACACCTCAAGTCAATCAATAGAGAAGTGTGGGTTGTGACCGAGAACAAGTTTGAAGTGGCAAAGCCAAATGAGCCAACCGCGGCCGAAGAGAAGAAGATCTATGCAAATGATCTTGCCGTGAGTGCATTCCATGAAGCATTCAACGATAGAGTATTTGAGCAAGTCAAGTCACTCATAATTGCTCATAAGATATGGAAGAAGCTAGAAGAGTGCTATGAGGGCACCGAAGGCGTCAAGCAAGCCAAGGCATATATAAAGCTTGAGCAATTCAATAGCTTCAAGATGGAAGAAGATGAGGGTGTGCCGGAGATGTTCCACCGCATGCAAGTGTTGGTGAACGATCTCAATGCACTTGGTGAAGACATCAAGGACAAGACCTTCAACATGAAGTTCTTGAGGTGTTTGCCGGAGAGGTTTGGGATGTTCATCACGGTGCTCGTGAGGACAAATTTGAAGAATTTGACACCCAACCAATTGCTTGATGAGGTGATGACCAATGATTCATATAGAGATGACAAGAAGAAGCAAGAACTCATCAACAAGGCAAACAAGAAGATCAAGGAGGAAGAGAAGAAAGAGGACAAGAAGAGCTTGGCACTCAAGGCTAGCTCATCATCCAAGGGCAAGAAGAAGAAAGAAGAATCAAGTGATGATGAGAGTGGCACTTCTACTAGTGAAAGTGAAGTTGATGAACAATTGGCCCTCTTTGTGAGAAGATTGGGCAAATATGTGAAGAAGACATACATCAACAAGAAGAACAAGAAGCAATCATCCAAGAAGACCAAGGATGGCAAGAATGAAGGCAACATGAAGTGCTTTTGGTGTCATGATGATTGTCACTTGATTGCCGAATGCCCATATGAAAGTGATGATGAGAAGGGCATCAAGAAAGCTAGAAAGAAGAATAATGCCAAGAATGAGAAGGAGAAGAAGCCCAAGAAGAAAAATGAGTCACATGTGGCTACTTGGGATAGTGATGGCTCATCCTCTTCAAGTGATGAAGAAGAGGAGAAGAAGAAGAAGAAGAAGAAGAAGAAGAAGAAGAAGAAGAAGAAGAAGGGACAAGCTCACCTTGCCATGCATGACAAGATCTCCCTCTTCGACACTCCTTCCTCATGCTTCATGACTAAGGCCACAAAGGTACAATCTATCACTAATGATGATGATGATGATAGTGATAGTGATAGTGATGATGAGGAACCAAAGCACACTAGGGAAGAATTGCAAATTATGCTTGATGATTGCATTGACATGTATAAGCAAAGTAGGAAGGAGGTCAAGGGCTTGCATAAGGAAACAAAGAGCCTTAAGCAAGAACTTGATGAGCTTCGGACATCTTATGAGAGTCTAAAGGTAGACCATAAGAAGCTTGAGAAGTCTCATTCTAAGTTAGAGAAAGCTCACTCCTCTCTACTTGAAGAGCACAAGTTGTGCTTAGTTGTTGAGAATGTTGATACATGCAATGCTAGCATCATGTGTGATATTTTTGTTGATGAATCAACCCTCAAGTGTGAGACCTCCACTAGCTCTATCACTAGCATATCCATCACTAGTGAAGATAATGACAACCCTATGCTTATTCATGAGAATGCTTGTTTAAAGAGGAAAGTAAAGGAGCTCAATCACTCCTTGGCTAAGGCCTATGGTGGTGAGAACCGCTTGCTTATGTGCTTGGGTAGCCAAAGGGCATCCTTATACAAGGAGGGCTTAGGCTATATCCCCAAGAAAGGCAAGGCTGCCCTTGTAACTCACAAGACCCATTTTGTGAAGAACAATGGTAGCTATTGCAAAGGTTGCAAGCAAGTTGGTCATTTAGAGCCAAAGTGCATGAACAAGAGAACCAATGTCTCTTCCATCAAGCTTGATCATTCATATATGCTTGTGAAGAAGGACAATGGTGTTCGTGCTAGGTTCATTGGTACACCATGGATGGGCTCAAAGAAGAAAGCCATTTGGGTACCAAAGGCCTTGGTGACTAACCTTGAAGGACCCAAAAAGGTTTGGGTACCTAAGAAGAATTGATCTCTTTTTGTAGGTCAATTACCGTGCCGGAGGAGAGCATTGGATAATGGATAGTGGGTGCACTCAACACATGACCGGGGACTCTCATATGTTCAAGTCAATTAGCATCAAGGGCATTGATGAATATGAGTCTATCACATTTGACAATGATAAGAAAGGCAATGTGTTGGGGCTAGGCAAGATTGCTATCACTCAAGAGAAGAGTTTGTCAAAGGTGTTGCTAGTTGATCATCTTGATTACAACCTATTATCGGTCTCTCAACTTTATGATCTTGGTTACAAATGCATATTCACAAGCCAACAAGTTGAGATGGTTAGTGGTGATGGTGCCAATATGATCTTCAAGGAATTTAGATATGGTGATCTCTACCTTGTTGATTTCAAGTCAAAAGAAGCTAAGTTGACAACATGTTTACTCTTAAAGGCTAGCAAATGGTGGTTGTGGCATAGAAGGCTTGGTCATGTTAGAATGAAGCAATTGAACAAGTTGATGAAGCATGACTTGGTTAGGGGCTTGAATGATGTGAAGTTTGAGAAGGACAAACCTTGTGGAGCATGTCAAGCCGGCAAGCAACATGACAATGCACATCCAACCAAGAGTACAATGAGTACAAGTAAGGCATTTGAGTTGCTACACATGGACATGTTTGGGCCAACATCATACTCTAGCATTGGTGGCAACAAGTATGGTTTTGTCATAGTTGAGACTACACTAGATACACATGGGTGTTCTTTTTGCATGATAAGAATTATGTGTTTGAGCTTTTCAAGACATTTGTCAAGAGGGTTCAAAATGAGTTTGAGACATCCATCAAGAAAATTAGGAGTGACAATGGAAGTGAATTCAAGAACACAAGAATTGAAGAGTTGTGTGATGAGCTTGGGATTGGACATCAATTCTCACCAACCTACACTCCTCAATCTAATGGTGTAGTTGAAAGAAAGAATAGAACCTTGATTTAAATGGCAAGATCAATGCTTAGTGAATACAATGTTAGCCATTCCTTTTGGGCCGAAGCTATCAACACGGCTTGCTATTGTAGCAACCGTCTCTATTGCCATGGGATGCTTGGCAAGACACCATATGAGTTGTTGAATGGGAGGAAGCCCAACATTGGTTACTTTAGAGTCTTTGGATGCAAATGATACATTCTCAAGAAAGGCACAAGATTGGGCAAGTTTGACAAGAAATGTGATGAAGGGTTCTTAGTTGGATATTCAACCACAAGCAAAGCATATAGAGTTTGGAACTTGGGTAGTGGCAAACTTGAAGAAGTTCATAATGTTGAATTTGATGAAACCCAAGGATCTCAAAATGAAGTTGAAATCATGATGATGTGAGTGGTTCCAACTTGGAGAATGCAATGAAAAACATGGATGTTGGTGACATTCGGCCAAGGCAAGTGGATGATGATGATGACACTCCATTGCCTACCACTACAATTGAGATTAATACAAATGAGGCAAGCACTAGCGGTACTCAAGATGAAGATCAAGAGCAACAAGCTAGTCCATCCACTCATCCTAGTCATCAAGTGCAAGTGATGCAACCATCCAACATAGCAAGAGATCATCCAATTGATCAAATTGTTGGTGACATCAATAGTGGAGTGATCACTAGAGGAAGATTGGCATCATTTTGTGCTCACCATGCCTTTGTAGCACAAGAAGAACCGGAGAACATTGAAAAGGCACTAAAGAAGGAGGATTGGATCAATGCCATGCATGAAGAATTGAACAACTTTAAGAGAAATGATGTATGTGAATTGGTGGAAATGCCAAAGGACTATAATGTGATTGGAACCAAGTGGGTCTTCAAGAACAAGCAAGATCAAGATGGAATTGTGGTTAGAAACAAGGCAAGGCTAGTAGCTCAAGGGTACACTCAAGTAGAGGGTCTTGACTTTGGAGAGACCTATGCACCGGTTGCTAGACTTGAAGCAATTAGAATCTTGCTTGCTTATGCATGTGCTCATGATATCAAGCTCTATCAAATGGATGTGAAGAGTGCATTCTTGAATGGCTTCATCAATGAATTGGTCTATGTTGAACAACCACCGGGCTTTGAAGATGAGAAGTATCCCAACCATGTCTACAAATTGAAGAAGGCCTTGTATGGATTGAAACAAGCACCTAGAGCATGGTATGAGAGGTTGAGAGATTTTCTCCTCTCTAAAGGGTTCAAGATGGGAAAAGTGGACACCACTCTCTTCACCAAGAAGATTGGCAAAGACTTGTTTGTGTTGCAAATATATGTTGATGACATTATCTTTGGGTCAACCAACCAAGAATTTTGTGAAGAGTTTGCTAAGATGATGGCCAATGAGTTTGAGATGTCAATGCTTGGAGAGCTCACATTCTTTCTTGGACTTCAAATCAAGCAATTGAAGAATGGTACATTCATTAGTCAAGGCAAGTACATCAAGGATATGATCAAGAAGTTTGATCTTCAAAATGCCAAGTCAATGTCCACACCAATGGCAACCAATGGAAGCTTAGACCCCGACCCTAGTGGCAACATGGTTGAACAAAAGAAATATCGGTCCATGATTGGTAGCTTGCTCTATGCAACCGCATCAAGACCGGACATTGCATTTAGTGTGGGCATGTGTGCTAGATATCAATCTGATCCTAGAGAGAGTCACCTCAAGGCAACAAAGAGAATTGTGAGGTACTAGAAGGGCACACAAGATGTTGGACTATGGTATCCAAAGGGATCCAAGTTTGATTTGATTAGATATTCGGATTCCGACTATGGAGGGTGCAAGATCAATAGAATGAGCACAAGTGGCACATGTCAATTCCTTGGAAGGTCACTAGTATCATGGTCTTCAAAGAAGCAAAATAGTGTTGCTCTTTCAACCGCCGAAGCCGAATACATAAGTGCGGGAAGTTGTTGCACTCAATTGCTTTGGATGAGGTCAACCTTGAGGGATTTTGGATTCAAATTTGACAAGGTTCCATTGTATTGTGACAATGAAAGTGCTAGAAAGATGACTCAAAATCCGGTTCAACATCCAAGAACAAAGCACATTGATATAAGGCACCACTTCATAAGAGATCATCAACAAAAGGGTGACATTTGTATCATGGGCATTGGCACCAAAGATCAACTAGCCGACATATTCACCAAGCCACTTGATGAGAAAAGGTTTTGCATGCTAAAGGGAGAATTGAACATTATTGACTTCTCCAACTTGAGTTGATGCTCCCCACTTATATGACATGCCTCTCCTTCAACAAACCCAAGGTAAAAGTTGGTTGTCATGGCATTCATATATAGCTAAGGACTTGTTAGTGCATCTAGCCATCATGCATGCTAAATAGGCTCAGTCATGGAAAATAAAATGTTTTCAATGTATGTGTGGCACCACTATTGTTTTGAATGGTTTTATGAACTAGTGGTGGCATATGACATGTTTATGTGCTTGCAATCCTAGTGTCAATTCTAGAAAATGCGCTATTGATGTGTATTCTAACATGGTGCAAGATAACCCTTATGCATATGAGGTGTGAAAAAGCTTGCCCTTGGTTCAAACTTGAATATATGGAAAGGCAAGTGATCTAGATGAGACCACATGTGATACTTTGATTGACTTGATTTCTCTCATTTACACCTTTTTGGTGATTGTTGACAAAGGAGGAGAAATAAGTCACAAAGATGTTGGAAAGGATCACACAAATAGGGGGAGCAAGCTCATAGACTATTTGTGCATTTGTATGTGCATGATCATAATGAAATGTTGCATTGGCAATTTAAATTCAATATACATGATTGCTTGGTGTATGCTAGTTGTTGAAAAATTGATTGGTGATTGAGCAACTAGCATGCATAGGATGTATCTAGACAAAGCTCACATTTTAGCCTATAATATTGATCTCATGGGGTATGTTGAGTTTTGATGTTTGTCTAGTTACATTGATGCTAAGGACTCCGATGGTTTCACGCTTCAAAGGTCCAATTTCTAGAACCTTAGCATCTCTTTTGGTATTAGTATCTCTCCCCAAGGTTTCTATCCATACATATGTGCCAACTTGATCAAACACATGGAAGCACATATGTAGGGGGAGCTACTACTACCAAAACTGAACCTTGAAATGATTGTCCATTCCTTGAGTCATGATCAAAACTCTATGGGCAAGCAATTCAAGTTCAATTGAATTTTATTTCAAATCTTTGTGAGTTTGGTTGTCATCAATTACCAAAAAGGGGGAGATTGAAATCTCTTGTTTGGTTTTGGAAATTGATGACACACTTGTGGCACTAATCCTTTGCTCTAAGTGATGACTATGAGATAGGATTAGATGGATGACAAGGAGCATGATGATCATGAACATGGACAATGTTGGTGGACATGATGGATCATCAAGCTCGGTGATCGGCTTGTGACTCGCTGGTGAGTCCGATCGGTGCGTCCCTGTCCACAAATGCCTTGAAAAGCCCATTTCTTTGCTCAACGGCTCTATCTTGTGAGTGGGGCTATATATATTGGATTGGCCGATTCCTAGCCCCCTCCCTTACACATTTGAACACTCTAACTTGCTAGTGAGCTTGTGAGACTCCTCTCCACTCATCTCTCCATCCCCAACTCAAATTCTTGGTGAGATTGAGAGTGATAGAAGTGCATTGCTTGCATCGGTTGCATTTAGAAGCACTTCATCCTTGGAGAAGCCGCGGGATTCTTGTTTTCTTGGGAATTTGCCCGATTCCCTAGCGGCTTGGAGAAAGAGGCGGTGTTGAGCTCGATTGGAGCTTGTTCGAGGCCACACCGGTGGTTTGTGAGGGGTCGTTCCTTACCCCGCGGGAGATTCGTGAAACGAGCACTAGTGGATTGCTCGTGGCTTGTTGTACCCCCTCTTATGATTGGTGTGCTTGAGCTCCCACCGGGGATTTGGCACCGGCCATTAAGCTTAGCAACCATCAAGTGGGTGTGTCGCCACAACGGGGACTAGCGTGCCGGCAAGCACGTGAACCTCGGTGAAAAATCATCGTGTCTTGTGTGCTAGCTCGTTGGAGATTTCTTGTACACGGTGATTGGCTTCAACCTCGACACTACACCGGTGGTATTGTATCCTAAGCACTCCTTCGCATTACTTTGGTAGTATATTTTGTTAGGGTGCTTAGCTTGGTAGCTTGAGTAGTTTGTTTAGCCTTGTTTAGCTCCTAGTGGTAATCTTAGTTAGTATATCTTGTCCACCTAGGTGTAACTTAGCAACCTAACCATTGCTTGTGATTAGAGATATTAGAATTGCTAGAATTGCTAGGTGGCTTGCATAATTAGCTTGAAGCATTTGCTTATTGGCTACGCCATCTTATTTACTAACCGCCTTGCTTAGTGTTGTTTGTAGAATTTTTAATAGGCTATTCACCCCCACCCCCCCTCTAGCCATTAGGACCTTACACATGGGCCATCGTGCAACCCTTGTTTCTCGTCCCTAGCCTCGACCTCGCACACAACTTTGGCCACTGTCACCCGTGACCCCGACGTTGCCATCGTCCTTGACCTCGCGCCACCCCGATCGCCTACTTCCTCTTCATCCGTGACCCCGGCGCCACAGTTGTCCATGACCCCGGTCCACCCCGGCCGCCTACTTCCTCTTTGTCCGTGACCCCGGCGCCACCATCACCGAAAGCACCTCCGCCCGAGCTCAGACTCCGACACCCGACCCCTAGCGCCAGGCATCTCCTCTGACCGACAGCCCCCTTTCCGCTATGACCTCCTTGTTGACCTCCTCACCGATGAATCTCGTTTTGATTACATGCTACCTGTGATGCTGCCCTATTAACATTGTGATGTTGCCCTATTAATCGTGGTCTAACCGAGCACAATGTCACCGTCTATGAGGTCGAGATGAATTTGACTAAAATATTCCAAAAATGCCAAACTAGCAAAGAATTGTGGTATAGATGCATGCCTTTATATCTAAGCACTTTTCTTGTTAATTTTCATCTCAGTCATCAAATAATCTGAAATCATCAAGTATTTAGAAATAATTGGGTCTAACTCAAGGTGATGGCAAACAGTGAACGATTTGTACCATTCCATGCCTGCCACGTTTTTGGTTTCAAACCACGTTGCCTATATATGATGTTTCTTATTTTCATTTGTAAGGTAGCCATCAATGACATGAGTAAAAGAATGAACCCACCACATTCATGTCTTTGAGGCCTCAACAATAATAAGTTAAATTAGTAGATCAATTCGGATGTTTTGAATCAAGTATTGACAACATTGATTTGCTTGGATTTCGTAGCACAGGTGGTACAAATGGGGAAATGGCTAGTGATGCACAACTTGACATGCTGGTTAACATCCATTCCTTTTCATTCTGGTGTTTGTCATGGTTGTCATCGAACATGTGGTTGTTGACACCTACTATAGCACAATATTACTAGTCAATTAAACATGAATAAAGGTTTAAAATGAATATCAACATAAGTCTAGGGGCTTAACTAACATAATTCCATGAGCTTTGGTGATTTATATATTTTCAGGGACTTAACAGATAAAAGCAGAGAAGAATGGAGAAAGTTCCGGAATATATATCTCATACAATGACAAGACTTGACCGTGAAGTAACTCAACCCAAAATGTGGACTAAAACACTCTAGAAGATACCGAAAGACACCAGAAGAGACGACAGGGCGAGAGAGAGACAATGACCTGGCGGCCGCCAGGGCAATTTTAGGCCTACCGCCGGGCATTTTTGGCCAATCAGTTAGTCTTTTTTATGTCGGTTTGTAACCGACTTTGAGGTTGTATCTACACCGTTGCCAAGGTCGGTTTGATCCAATGGTCATCGTTCATCGCCAAGTCCTATATAAGAAGACCCCCTGACCCCAGGGCTAAACCCTAATTCATTATCAATTCATTCTATCTCATTATCTCTTAGTTGTAGTGGGGTCCCATGTAAGGATCATCTCTCTCTAAGGGATTAGTGAATTAGAATGTAATTAGAACTAGAACTAGAAGAGTTAGCATTTAAGAGAGGGTTAGAACTCATTAGTTCTAATCTTTAGAACAAGAGAGATAGAGAGAGGGAAGGGATCGGAGGAAGCACCGGCCTGTCGGTGCTATCTTCATACTTGTACCTCGGTGGAAGTTAATCTACACTTGGAATTATTCTGGTAATCTACTTCTTCTTTTAGTAAGTTATATTGTTTATATTTATTCTTATTGGTCTACGAGTCTCTTTTGAGTGCTTTAATCTGGTACCTAGATTAGAGTAATATTCACAGTGCAAACGTGGTGTTTGGACTCGGGTATCTCGTAGATACACCCTACCTTCCGGAGCGTGCTAGATCGTGGTAGTGACAGTACCATTAATTCCTTTGGATTCCACATCCCGTTGGATAGGACACGTAGGACCTAGTTACTGGGGGAATAGTATGTTTCGACCTTACTTTCCTTTGAGTACATCCCCATAAGAATACTATCAACATCACTTACCAAATTAAGATTTAGCTATCTTAGTAATCCTCTCTATACCCTCAACCTTCTTAAGTCTTGTGCTACTCCGGGTTAAGATTAGATCGTAGTCTCCCTCACCCGTTTCCCTGTGGATTCAATATTAAACCCTCTTCCGGGTGAAGTGCTCACCGGTATCCGTGCGCTTGCGGATTATACAAATTATAAATATTTCTGTGGACTTAGCAAATACCAACAAGCATTTCTGGCGTCGTTGCCAAGGAAATGGTTGCTGAGTTGACTTCAAATCTACCTTATCCTTGTATCATATTATTTTATTCTTTTATCTTCTTATCTTTTCTATTCTTTTCTTTCCCCTTTCATTATGAATTCCACGCCTATCTATAAATATCTTATACCCGCAAGCAAAAGCTTTAGGCAACCAGAATCTTCAGAGCCTATCTTAGTAAAGTCCTACGAGCTACGCTTGGGTTATATAAGAATGGTTCAAGAACTAGCCTTCTCGGGAGAAGGCGAGGCCAACCCACACTCACACCTATGAAAGTTTGAGGAAATTATGGGTTGCTTTCGTATGAAAGGCATATCCGATAATACCTTACGCTGAAAGTTCTTTCCGTTCTCTTTGACGGGAAAAGCAAAACAGTGGTATTACTTGAACGTAGAGAGAGTGAAAGGAGATTGGGAGACATTAATGTCCAAATTTTGTACCTATTTCTTTCCCACCTCCAGAGTAGCCCGTCTTCGTATAGAACTTTTAACTTTTAAACAAGAAAAAGAAGAGTCTCTTAATGCATCATGGGATCGTTTTAATGACCTTACCTACATTGGCCCAAACCTTGGTATTCCAGACCCAATCCTTCTTCAACATTTTTATCTGGGTCTTAATAAGAAAGATGCAAGGGACCTTAGTGCAGCTTCAGGAGGTGCATTCCTTTCTCTATCTGCTAGAGAAGCAAGAGATGTCATTGACAGATGTTGTGGATACGCCACCTCCACTAGAATTTTTCTCGAGAAAAATAAAGAATCACCCTCCGATCTAAGAGAGAAAATCATGATAGCTAATTCGCAACAATTCCAAACCCAAGACCTAGCTATCCATCCCGAACCACCATCATCCCAAAATCTCCCAAAGAAGAAGAAATTCCACCTTTGGAAGATCCTTATGAACCTATCCTTAGTGATTTTGGGAGAACAATAAATTCTCATCCAGACAAGAGACCTCTAAGTGAACACAATTTAGATTATTTTGAGATGTCTCTTATTGAAAGTGTTTATAAGAGATCTCGAAGTGATTATAATTCAGATTCTTTTAAGGAGAAGTCTCTTATTGAATATGTTTATCCTTTCAAAAGACATTGGGAAGAACCCAAGGATGGCATGTCTGATCTTGCCATAGAAGGAGAGCAAAGCTATCTAGAAGACAATCTTATCTTCTCCCCTTCTATGCCTAGACAAGATGATTTATTCGAACCCATCTCTAAATCCATCCTTGTCCCCGATGAATCCACATATGCTTCCCTCTTTGAAACTCATGATGACCCTAGAAATTTACCACAACAACCTAAGCATTGGAATCATCAAGACTATCAAGATCACCAAGAAGACCCACAACAATGGCTTGAGAGTGTTAATGACCTATGTACCTCGGCCATTGATTGGATGGACGACATTGTAGATATTATTAGCCTGAGAGACACAAACCCAAGAGATCCTTTAGACAACCATGATGAATTAACCTTAGAGTTTGAGAAGGAGGACAACATCAGTGAGTATGAGAGCTGCTTCATAGACACTTTATCTAGCCCATGTTCACATGATCACCTTCCTAAATTACCTAGTCTCTCTATCACTATCGTACACGAGATCTTCAACCCCCTCATTCTTTCTCCTCCTATAGATTTTGAAAGGGTGGTTGTAGATGCATACATCTATAATAAATATTCTAGATCTCGTTGGCATAAAATCTTGAGGAAGATTGATGTTGGAAGGGAAACCACTTCATCATCATGAATCTTAATTCAATAGGTTTCCCAAGGACGAGCTTGCTGTCCTTAAACAAGCACTTCTTGAGAAATAACATGAGTGTTACTTTATTGCTATAATAGCCTTGTGAAATGTGCATAGAGATATGAATAAGGAAATATTCCTTCGGGTATTTTTTGTTGCTAACCATTTCAGGTCTAGAGCAAGAAAAGCGAAGGATGACAATGTAAGGTATGACCAACCAATCATCTGTGCAACATGAAATCACATGCATAGAAATATTTCCTTATCATGTTGCTACATTGTCTTGGTTGCTGCTACCTTTTAAAATATGTTTAATCTGCAAAATAACTGTCATGCTCTTAATCTCTCTGTTTGAGTCAATCTCTATAATGCCTTCATGCTACTTTATCTACCATAGTATGCTTTGGTTTGGAAATACTGAGAATTGAGTACTTCCAAAGGCTTTTAAATTAAGCGTGGTGCTTAGGTTAAATTGCCTTCCTTAATTGAATTCGACATAGAGTCTAGTTTAGTTATTGAACTAAAAGTTGCTTGTGTAGACATTGGTATACTTTGTTGGACTAACCCTTGTAGATAAGAAGAAACTTTCAAATAAGCTTGGGAGAAGTCCTGAGATAAACTCATACTAAAGATGAAGCAAGAGAAACAAGAGGAGTACCACAAACAAAATCTACAAACAAAAGCACTTGCTCAAGGATCAACTTAAGGATGATTGGCACATGGAGAAGGAAGACCAACTCCACCAAAGATAATCTAATCATGCTCTTCCTCCTCACATGCTCCCATAACATCCCACATGCTGGTTTGCAGCCTCTCTATTCCTTATTGCTCTTTTCTACAAGTTCGAATGGTTTTGATGCATGAAAATCAAACTTAAGGTTTCATAAGATCATTCCTTTAGAAAAGCAAAGTGAATATTAAAAGATGATATAAAAGATCTATGCTAAAATTTTCAACCAAACTTTTCTCAAGCATAGAAAGTAAGCTTAGCCCTGTAACAACACTATCTTGGTATTACTTGCATATTCCTTCCTTCGTATGTGTTGTTAACTAACGATGCAAAAAAAAAACCATGAGAAGAAGCAAGAACCAACAAATCTTTCACAAGGAGGACACGCTTGTACATAGAAGAACCTTATGGAATAAAGAGAAAGAAGACAAGTTAGGAAAAGCTACACAAGAGGCTAAATCAAGAAAGCTTCAAGCAAAAGGAAAGCACCATCACAAGTTGCTACAATGCCATAAGGTAACATCTTAAGGTAAATCATCAATAAATAAGCTTTGCTTAATTATGGCATGTTCATAAATAACGAACCAAACATGTTAGAGTAACACCCTTGCTTGATCGACTTCATTAGCTCAACATGTCTTGTTTCTCGCTATTGTTCCTAACACTACCTTCTTGATCTCATAGTCCTAATCATATTAGCAAATGTATTGCAACATTCATGATCCATCTTCTGATCTTATCACCCTTGTTATAGAAAAGGACACCTAAACATTAACTTTATCTTGTTTGATGTGCCCGAGGTTTTAGAGAAGAATGAACTTTTTGGTTCTCGTTGGTGTTTTCCCACCAACAGGGCCCATGCACTTGATCTCTGCCTTATCTTTTGCACGCAGGACACACTTCGAGCAAAATATGGAGGAGTCTTCACTCTCCCCAAAATTCTACAAGTGAATGTCCTGATTCCACTAAGCATGCGCACAAAACAAGAAGCTGCCAACCCTCACTATCAAAATTTCAATTCAAAATGTTGGATCAGCAAAAGAACATGGGTGACAAAATTTACGAAATCACCATCTTCGAGAGATGCATCTATCAAGATCGATGATACACTCAAGGAGTAACCAAGGTAAGTAGTCTTGTTCAAAGGACTTAAAACATTGAACTTTCGCCGAAAGGTAACTCGGTAGTTATCCATATTTAATTCCTAGCATTGCATATCATATTTATCTTTTCTCGCAACTTGCATCAAAGATATTTACTTCTTGGCATAATCATTTCCCTTTAGCATATTTAATTTCTGCATTAGCATTGCATTGAAAAATTCTAAAGCCCCATGTGAATTCTTGTGGTGTGTAACAACCCGTAAGGATATTCACCGTGGTGGCATAAAAATAAGTATTCATTCATCTAGTTGCATTTGCATCATAATTCTTTGCTTGCATATAAATTTATAAACTCTAAAAATATTTTCCTGTTGAAGTCTTACATAAAATAATCATGATCCATCTCTAGACACATGAAGCTAATATGGCTAACCCCTAATGCTTAATCAAGTTTCACTAGCTTTGTTGTCTATTTGAGTTCAGCAGATTTGAAGGGAGAGAGACATGATAGGTCGACATCATCGCCATCTACCTCAATTTCCTCATCATCAATGACCCTACACTTCAATCCAGCTTGGGGGAGAGCACCCCCAGTTATCCCGATAAGTATCTCTACTATATTATTATTATTAGCTAAATATTTAGTTTGCTTGGTTTGCTAGAGAATTTGTTAGGAGTCTAGTTTTATAAAAATTGAGTTGTTTAAAAGAGTCTTTACTAGAGTTTAGGAATAAATAAATAGGAGTGTACTAGAGGTTTTCTTTTCCACCTATATAAAATGATCTCTAAAGCTAATTCTCATGCATGGAAATGATGAATAGTTGCTCCGTCGTAATTCCTTTTTAGTACCTAGCTTTCAAGCTTAATTTCTCTTGAGCTTTTAATGCAAAACTGCTTTAACTTGAGACTCACTCTGAACCTGAAACCTATGGGTTGCAAAAATTGCTTGCTCTAAAGTCTAGGTAATTGATGGATATGATATATGAGAGTCTGAGCTGCTATTGATCTTACTCCTAGTGATACTAGATTTCTGGAGATTTATTTTGAAACTTTAAAAGTGCACATGATAAGTTCTTGTGTGACAAAGTGTTGAACCTCCTATCACAGCCATATATACATGCTCCCTAGATTAGGAAAACTCTTTGACATATATAAAGGCTGCTTGCTTTACATTGAGTTTGTTCAATCTTTGTCGACCCTTAGAAACTTGTCATGCTGATCATGTACACTCCATCACTATTCCACCTTACTCCACCACCATTCCATCTCATTCCACTCCACTTGACTCCATTCATGCATATGCTGCTTCCACACTGGAAGTACGCATCCACCATATATATACCACTATCCATTCACTCTAGCCACTAAAAATGTTCTACTCCTATCCTGGGATAGAGCAACCAAAAATATTTCCTACACCCTTCCACTCTTCCATATCCAGCCAATGTCTTACAAAGCTCCATTACTCTTGTCTATCTCTCAAAAAGTTATTGCAAAAGAGATTTGGGTTGTATTTTTAAAAAAAGAGAGAGAGAGAAAGAAGGGAGATGAAAAATGGACAAGTGTCCTACGGGTGAGTAGAGCCTACCTCCCTAAGAAAAATAAAGAATAAAGGAGAGTTAAAAAAATGGACAAGTGTCCGCTGAAAACAATGGGTACTTAGATGCTCGCCTCTCCATAAAAGAAAAATAGAAAGAAAAAGATAGAACCCAAGTTCTCTACAATTTCCAAATTCCAAAAGAGATGATTCCTCAAGGAGCAAAAGTAGAATTAGGCTTCACCTTCATTCATTCCTTACGCCTTACTATATTCCCTACCATCACCTACTACCATACACATGCACCACTTGATCAGTGTGACTCGTGACTTTGGATCCATTGCTTGAATTTACAATATATGCTTAGTAAGTAGATGTAGTTTTCTCCCACCTCTGAGCTCCAAATATAAGCCTTAGATATAGGGTGAGAGAGAAGAAGGCATAGTGTCCTACTGCCTTAGTCCAAAAATACTACATATCATGAGAGAAAGGCAAAACAACCTTGCTGCCTTAGTGAGGATCCACCAATACCACAAATGAGAGACTAGAGAGAGTCACATCAAAAGGAACTTTGAGTTTTATTTTGAAAACTTGCAAAAACTCCAGAAGGACAGTTGAACAAAGAGTTTGAGAGATAGTGCTTGACTTGATTGTTCTATCTTTCAATTACCCAAGATCCCAAGAAAAGGCTATAAGCTCCATGGTTAAAGGTAATATGGGTAAGTTGAAAGTTGAACAAGTTTATTCTTATCTGGAGGAGAAATTTTGTTTGAAAGCATGTGTACTTTTGAGGCGTAAAGGCATTGTAGCAACTCCTGATCCATTACTAAGTTTGGCTTTGCTAGGGACTAGCAAAGGGTAAGCTTGGGGGAGCTTGTTGACACCTATTATAGCATAATATTACTAGTCAATTAAACATGAATAAAGGTTTAAAATGAATATCAACATAAGTCTAGGGGCTTAACTAACATAATTCCATGAGCTTTGGTGATTTATATATTTTTAGGGACTTAACAGATAAAATCAGAGAAGAATGGAGAAAGTTCCGGAATATATATCTCATACAATGACAAGACTTGACCGTAAAGTAACTCAACCCAAAATGTGGACTAAAACACTCTAGAAGATACCAGAAGACACCAGAAGAGACGAGAGGCCGACAGGAGACAATGACATGGCGGCCGCCAGGCAATTTTAGGCCGACCGCCAGGCATTTTTGGCCAATCAGATTTGTCTTTTTATGTCGGTTTGTAACCGACTTTGAGGTTGTATCTACACCGTTGCCAAGGTCGGTTTGATCCAATGGTCATCGTTCATCGCCAAGGCCTATATAAGAAGACCCCCTGACCCCAGGGCTAAACCCTAATTCATTATCAATTCATTCTATCTCATTATCTCTTAGTTGTAGAGGGGTCCCATGTAAGGATCATCTCTCTCTAAGGGATTAGTGAATTAGAATGTAATTAGAACTAGAACTAGAAGAGTTAGCATTTAAGAGAGGGTTAGAACTCATTAGTTCTAATCTTTAGAACAAGAGAGATAGAGAGAGGGAAGGGATCGGAGGAAGCACCGGCCTGTCGGTGCTATCTTCATACTTGTACCTCGGTGGAAGTTAATCTACACTTGAAATTATTCTGGTAATCTACTTCTTCTTTTAGTAAGTTATATTATTTATATTTATTCTTATTGGTCTACGAGTCTCTTTTTTGAGTGCTTTAATCTGGTACCTAGATTAGAGTAATATTCGCAAATGCAAACGTGGTGTTTGGACTTGGGTATCTCGTAGATACACCCTACCTTCCGGAGCGTGGTAGATCGTGGTAGTGACAAGTACCATTGATTCCTTTGGATTCCACATCCCGTTGGATAGGACACGTAGGGACCTAGTTCTTGGGGGAATAGTAAGTTTCGACCTTACTTTTCTTTGAGTACATCCCCATAAGAATACTATCAACATCACTTACCAAATTAAGATTTAGCTATCTTAGTAATCCTCTCTATACCCTCAACCTTCTTAAGTCTTGTGCTACTCCGGGTTAAGATTAGATCGTAGTCTCCCTCACCCGTTTCCCCGTGGATTCGATATTAAACCCTCTCCCGGTGAAGTGCTCACCGGTATCCATGCGCTTGCGGATTATACAAATTATAAATATTTACGTGGGCTTAGCAAATACCAACAAAGTTAACATCCATTCTCATGCAACATTAGAACTAATCTAAATGATGGTAGGGGCCGGATGTGACCACAATTTTCATGGTTGTCATTTAGTTGAGGCCACATTGATGACAACTATGGGATCTAATTATGGCCAATGATGTAAACTTTAGTAACTGAGATAATGAGATGGTTGCCTTTATCAAAGCATCTTCTTGTTGTTTTTCATGTTAGTTAGCACCAACCACAATTTAGCAAAGAATTGGGTCTAACTCAAGGTGATGGTAAACAATGATGATTTTGAACATTCCATGGTTGTCATGTTTTTTGTTATAAACATTCATATGCTAAAGCCTCTACAAGTAAAATTACTAATGATGCAAACTTGACTGTCATTGAACCCGAGTGGTTAACATCCTCTTGCAACACTAGAACTGATCTATGTGATGGTAGGGGATGGATGTGAGCATGACTTTTATGGTTGTTAAAGCTGAGGCTAATTTTTTGTTGATCATATGATGCCAACTGTTTATCTGATCCTATCATACCTAACCCTATCAATGCGGTCCAACATTACCTAATTGTATCGGTGTTGTGTTCAAGTGAGCAACTTACTAAGTCCTATCTATGATATCTTGGTCATTCACTCGACAATGTTGTAGTCAAATATAAGTTATGAATTCACTCTGTTGGTTTTAAATTCAGTTGACATACTCTATAATAGTTGGAAGGACAGATTCTTGCTCAATGAGTGAACAGGGCTCCCTTGAAGCAAGCCAAGCAACATCAATTTTTGTATGTTTGAGGATTTTGTTAGGAGTGTTGGTAACTTGGTAGACTGGTCATAGATGATTTAGTGTGTCTCTAGAATGTATGTGAATGTGTAAACTTCTATGTGACATTATTAATTGAATTAAGTAATAGATAAGACACTCCCACATTTGTCATTAGACCGTGATGTCATAAAGTATTCACTGTAGTCACAATAACTAGTTTAAATAGATTTCCCAAAATACAATTTGTGACGGCTTGCGTATTTTTGTGACACGTTGACTGACCAATATGTGACACTGGTTGTCGTCATTAAATGGTACAATGCATTACGATAGAAAATAACGTCACAAAAGGTATAGACATTTTGTGACGGTTTGCCCGAAAGCTTCACATGGTACATTTTGTGACTATCGCCTTATGACAACATGCGTAACGCTTCTGTTTCATCACAAATTTCATTTTGTGATAATTTCTGTACTTTTACATGACAATTCCATTTTGACCCTTTGTGTCATCCTAGGATGGAGTTAGTCCTTTGTTAGCACTTTATGGTTCAAAGCTATCTTTATAGTCATCCATCTACGATTTACTCTCTGTGCCACCCATGGTTTCAACAATTGCACGTTCAAATAAAATCTGTAGTGGAAATTGAGTTTATAAGAGAATTGATTCCTCCTAACACCGCAACCCCCACCCCCCCCCAACATCCAAGAGAGTGTAATTAAGTCCTATCCACCACATTTTAGCAAAGCGATGTTGAAATTATTTTCCACCAATTAAGTTTTGTTGTGTTCGGTTTTTCATATTGGATCGCAGCGTACCATGTGTGCTTCCTCCATTTAAATTATAGATTTTATTCTTTAGTTCATTTTTAGTTTTGATTAAGTTCATAAAAAATACATCAACAACGATCATATATCAGTTGGTAAGGTCCCTTGTGGTTGAACATGCCCACCGGGTTAAAGTCCTCGAATCAGTTGGTAAGGTCCCTTGTGGTTGAACATGTTCACCCGGGTTAAATTCCTCGACAACAATGCGGCAATGGTGACTTTGGAAATCTCTAGATCTGTCGGCCCAATTCTTCGAGATGCTCATAGGGGTAGGTTTTGCATACGTGTGTGCGTGCGTGTTTGTGAGCGTTTGCATTGCACTGTGTACTAAAACAGTTATGTTTATTATTAATAGATATTTTATGTCTACAAAATATATGTTCATAATGCCTATATTTATTTTAATAGATTTTAATATATATTTTTCTAAAATCTTGAACAAATTCTGAGAAGTTTGGAAGGAATGGAATCGAAATTATAGGTGCTCTCTTTAGTTTTCCTTGTTTCCTGTATTAACATTTGTTTTAATTTGAATTACACAAACATGTTTGTCCACTAGACAACAGACTAATTAATCTTCTATATCTGAATTCAAGATGATGACAACATTTATTTGAGCTGTGTGTCGTTAGCAAATTTTTCTAACAAGGTTCAGAGCCTATTGGTTTCATCTGTCCTGGAGGATTTGTTCCTTGATGCGTCTTAAGTACTCAATAATTTTCTATACATAAAGCAATACAAAACTCCTCCAGCACAAACGCGTGGGTAAATTATTTAGTTCTGACAAAGAACAGACCTAACCACCAAGTTGTTGATAAGTTATTATATACAAGAAAAGTTAAACATCATGGTAAACACCTGCTCCACCATGCGCAATAGACTAATTCCCTGTCACTTTTCGCCAGCACTGAACTCCAAAAATGTGTGCCGTGAAGTTTCAGAAAGCAAAGAAATGCAAAACTCAGCAAATAATTTGAGGAGTCGTCTGCACCACCACAATATGTCTTTTTGAAGATTAACATTCATGGAGTTTTTTTTGATACAGAAGGCAAGAAAAACAGCCTTGGGTTTCGTGGCCAAAGACAACAGAGGTCACACCGCTTGTTAGCTGTGCATGATGCTCTGTTGTGTGCTGAAACTGAAGCCTGCCTATTAGCTGCGCTTGCTGCTACCACCAGGCCTGAATGGTATGGCCAAACTTATCCACGAGATAGACTCAACTACATATGTAAATGCTCTGAAGTCAGGTGCCTTTGATCAAGCTCGCTCTGAGTAGAATGATGTTGAAAGAGCTTATGTTAATGTTTATATTGTCACGAGAATGTAATTTGTGTGCACATTGGGCTCTGGTTTGGAACCCAGACGAGTTTAACATTTGGCTCGACACCTAAGAATTTTGTAATATAGTACTTGTGGACCGCGATCTTGCTGGACCCCATATGAAAGAGTAAGTGAGTAATTATTGAGATTTAAAAAATAATTCCACTGCCACTATAAAGGAGCAGATCAGAGCGTCCTCCTTTGTTTGCGCGTTCTATTTGCAGACCAAAATATGCTTACAAAACTTTTAATTAATTTGCTTCGGCCCATCACCCGTTAGTCGAACAGAATATACCTGGCACTATCTGACAGGATTTTTTCAAGGATTGGGGTGATGGCCGAAGCAAATTCTCGTAACCATCCCTAAACCCTATTGTCAAATACAAATTGTCATCTTTCCTAAGTCAGGCCGAGAAGTCTAAACCTTCCATGAATCTGGCCAACACATCATCATCCTTAGATATCTTGGTTACAATTTTTGACAGCCGAAATTGTTCATAGTGACGGGATGAAATACACCCCCCCCAAACCGACCCGACTCTCCGCCCCCACGGCCGGGCGGCGGATCCTCCAACCCCAGATCCTCGCCCCCGTCTCCGGATCTACCAAGACTCCATATGGTTTCCTTTGGAGACCTCGGGTCCTAACCCGCCGGGAGGAAGGCCGGCCCCGTCGGCCACCACCACTGGTCGCAAGGTGCCGCTGCCTAAGATGACGACGTGTCTGCCGGAGAATGGGGTCGTCGTCGAGGGCGAGGACATGGACGGCGAGAAGGTGAGGACGAAGACGACGGCGACATCACCTGCGGTCCTGGCGCCACTATCACAACCGCACTAGCGGCCCATCTCTCGAGGTCGTCACCCCTCCCACCACACACGCTGCCCCTTCCATCCTGGAAGCAGCTCAGTGGGGCGTTCAAAGTCTAGGCGCTGGGCGGACACGGACCCTGGCGCTAGTAGCTCCAACGACGAGCCCAATCTTGCTGCTTCGCGCCCGTCCAACCTAGACGTTGCCCGCAAGGCTCTTCGGGCCACGTCTCCACCATCGGTCGGGGCTGTGATTGCATCGCAGAGCGTCAACACAATGGAGGGTGCCCATTGGAGGCCTGCTGGGGAAGGCAGCGTCAATGGCGGCGGCGGCGGCGTCAGTGCCGCAAGTCTTGTGCACCACCACCGACGCAGCTTGCGCGAGTGCCCGCGCAACGTTGCCTTGGTCTACAGCAGTCGGCAAGGGTCCCGGTGCTCTAGCGGCTTGGCCCGCGGTGGCGGACGTCGGGTCCTAAAGCGGCTAAGCGGCCTCGTCAGCGCCCCAACGTTGATGCTGATGGTTTTCGGAATGTTGTGAGCCGTTGTCTCTGACACGGGACGGGGAAAGCGGCACCCAAGCTCCGCCGCCCTATACCACCAGAGCTTGTTGGTCGCTACTTCAACTTCCTCGTGTGCGACCACGTCACCGTTAAATGTCGATCTCCGCCGCGATTCCTTCGTTGTAGCGATACAGGCCATCGAGCAGGGACGTGCAATCGGGGTTGCTCATCGGCGCATGCACCTTCGGCGTCGGTGGGGCAGCACCCCATTGGGGGTGGCAAGGTGTGCCGCCCAACCGTTCGTGGGGAACCGAGATCGTTGGGAGGCTGTGACGCGGCGGTTGCGAGTGATGGTCCTCTGCCTTGCCCGCGCGTGCCACTCAGTGGTTCAAACAAAGTCAGGCGCCATCGTCCGCACCAACACAGGTTGGCGGGGAGGATCAGCGGTGTCTACAACACCGCCACTTCTCACAACCCACTTGAGCTAGGGCTATGTAAGGGCACTGGGCCTCCCGTATGGGGTGACCCTATGATCGGTGAGCTCGCTGCCTCTTGTCTCACAGGGTGGAGGTCCAGGCATCGCTGGTGGATGCTCGTTCGCCACTACGGATGGGCGAGCTCGCCCTTGCGGATGCAGAGGGGCACCCGAGGACGGATGGCGTGGATCCCTCTCAAGTCGCCGCGGTCGCGCCGAGAACTGCCCGCCACCTTGGTTGGCTGTCTCTGGCCCCATGGACCTGGTGGCACTACAGACACGACCACAGGGTCTCGCCAACACCCCCCGGCTCATGCGACCGGGAATGCGGCTGCTATGCTCGCCCGTGACGATCCTGATGGAGAAGATGACGGATTCCGCTCATTTCATGATGAAAGTGAGTGTCAGGTCTGTCTCCCCCTCCACACCCCGCTCCTTCATGCCAGACTGAGGCTGCGACACATACGCCGGTTTCCATTCACTCATTGAGGAGGAGCGGCGCGACAGCGCCAAGCCGTGAGTACCCAATGCGACGAGGCAATCACAGAATGTG
This sequence comes from Hyparrhenia diplandra, assembly GCA_015847255.1. Classification (NCBI taxonomy): domain Eukaryota; kingdom Viridiplantae; phylum Streptophyta; class Magnoliopsida; order Poales; family Poaceae; genus Hyparrhenia; species Hyparrhenia diplandra. The sequence continues at coordinate 99,047 of JADLZK010002656.1, read as the reverse complement.
CTACTCATGAAGCTAGGAATGCATATGCATGAGGACGCTCTTGATGCGGAGATCGCGGGCCATTTCATACGGGCGTTCCGTGGGGACATGTCCTTCAAGAAGCAAAATGTTCTCAGTGTCCTGCTCAACGGAGAGTTTAACCCGAGAACACGACTGGGCTGGGTGATGGGATGGCATGAGTGCTAACTGCATGCTACCCTCTTGTCACCAATTGCCTTATGTAATCACAATATGTTGTATTCCTAGGTTTCGAGGTTTTGTAATCCTGCGACTACCGTCTCTCGTTTATGTGTAACAAACTCTATTCTGCTTAATGAAATATGTGCCTAGGCGTTTCGTGAAAAAAAATAAGAAATTGTCCATAGCGTGTAACAGCCACCATCATGTTCCATCGTCGAGATGATTAGAAAACATACATAGATAATTTAAATTAATGCTGGGACAAAGAAAATAACTTTTCGAGGACAGACCCAGCCAAACTAGCTAGGCCGATTTTATTAACTGCCTCAAATGGAAGAATGGATTGCACCATTTCATTCATCTCATGAGTTGATAAAAAAAGTATATATGGATCGCATTTTTAGGAGCCAGCATCAATTAATTTTAATTTTCAGAAGGTTTCTGCTCTAGCCCACAAAAACCGGACTAAGTCGAGTTTTGATGTATCACTACCAGACTCGCCCCCATTGCCGAGTGCGCGACACACTCGGCAAAGGGCCAAATCCCGTCGGCAAAGACTTTCCCGAGAGTTGCTCTCGGCAAAAAACTCTCGAGAGAAGTCGTGGGCAAATGCTCTTTGCCGAGTGCCAGCATAGCTCTCGGCAAAGAGGGACAGCGGGGGCAACGGTGGCGGCAGCTTTGTCGAGAGCCGCCCTGTTTTTTTAATAACTGTGTACTCCATTTTTTTTTCATAAATTTCAATCACTTATAGTTCAAATTTGGCTTGATTTAAAAATTGCCATAGAAGAGATTAATTTTCTAAATATATCAAATAAAGTAAAAAAAAACTCAACAAACCTGAACATCGAGTACCATGTGATGTATGTCAAGAGCCGAAAAAGTTTGAAGGTCGAAAAACAAAAAAAAAAAAATTGCCAAGTGCCGGAGTTCTAGCACTCGCAAAGGGACCCCCTTTGCCAAGCGAGGCACAGATGCTCGGCAAATGCCTACACTTGCCTCGCCTATGTCGAGTCGGATGGCAGTGCTCTCGGCAAAGGCAGACGACGGCGGGCCAGACCTGACGGCTTCTGTGCCGAGTGTCTGCTCTTTGCCAACAGTCAAGTGTGTGCTCTTTGCCGAGAGGCGCCGCCCGCGATATCCTGCTCTCGGTAAAGGGTTACCCACTCAGCAAAGGTGGAAAATCCGGTAGCCTATTTTGGAGGGGTTGTCGATCCCATGAGAGATAAGATCACTTCCTCCTTACTATATTTTCTTTGATATAGCAGTCATGAAATGTTTTTTTAACAAATTAGTAATGATATATGCAATAAATTATGTAAGTGCTTGCTTTTGATTTTTAGATAATGTAAGTGCTTGCTTTTGATAAATTTGTTTTTCTTATATGTACGCACATCCTAGAAATTTGGTTGGCATATATGTGTGCCCATCAAGGCAAATTTTGCACGCGTACTCCGCGGTCTCCTTCGTTCGATGGGGTCGCCGCACGTAGCCGTGGTGTGCTTCCCCTTCAGCTCCCACGCGCCCAAGCTCTTGATGGTCGCGCGCGCCCTTGCCACCGCCGCCCCGTCCGCCGTCTTCTCGTTCCTGGCAACCGCTGCCTCCCTCGCGAAGCTACGCGGCGCCGCCGTCCCGGGAACTTGCGGTTCGTGGAGGTCTCGGCGGGAGGAGCAGACAACGATGAGCTGCCGGCATGGCGCCGGATGGAGATGTTCGCGGAGGCAGCAGAAGCTGACGGGCTCAAGCAGGCGCTTGAAGCGGCACGCGCCGCGGCGCCTGGTGCCGCAAGGGTAACCTGCGTGGTCGGGGACGCCTTCATGTCCATGGCCGCCGAAACCGGCGTGCCATGGGTGGCGGTCTGGACGGTGGGCCCCTGCGCGCTCCTGGCGCACCTCCGCGGCGACGCGCTCCGCGAGGACATCGGAGACGACGGTACGATCGATGCCACATAGATACCAGCATCTGATCTTTAGCATTTGCTACATGGTTGCCTATATCTTCTGAACTGATCGATGATGCATGCTTGCGTGTGCAATGCCAGCCGTGAGCCGGAGCGAAGAGCTTCTGACCTCCCACCCGGGCCTCGGGTGCTACCGTGTCCGTGACCTCCCCTTCGGCGGCGCCAACGCCAGCGGCGACATGCACCGCGTCATGGCTCTCCTCCTCCACCGGGTGGCGCAGAGACTGCCTCGCGCCGCCGCCGTCGCGCTCAACGCGTTCCCGGGCCTCTTCCCGTCGGACGTCTTGGCTGCCCTCGCCGACGTGCTCCCCAACTCCTTTCCCATCGGGCCGTACCACCTCATCCCCGGCGCCACCACGGAAGCCGAGGACCACCATGGCTGCCTCGCCTGGCTCGACGGCCGTCCCTCTGGCACCGTCGTGTACGTCAGCTTCGGCACGGTCGCCGTGCCGCCGCCGGACGAGCTGCGGGAGCTCGCCTCCGGGCTGGAGGCCAGCGGCGCATCATTCCTGTGGTCTCTCCGAGAGGACTCGTGGCCGCTGCTCCCGCAGGGGTTTGTGGACCGCGCCAGGGCCAAGGACTCAGGGCTCCTCGTGCCCTGGGCCCGCAGGCCTCCGTGCTGCAGCACCCGGCGGTTGGCGCCTTCGTGACCCACTCCGGCTGGGGTGCGGTCGTCGAGGGCATGTCGGGCGGCGTGCCCATGGCCCTGCCGCCCCCTTCTTCGGTGACCAGCAGATGAACGCACGCGCCGTGGCGCACATGTGGTGCTTTGGCACGTCGTTCGACGACGACGACGGCCCCATGACACGGGGCAGCGTGGCGATGGCAGTTTCGTCGCTGCTCTCCGGCGAGGAAGGAGGCCGGGTCAAGGACAGAGCGCGTGAGCTGCAGGCCAAGGTGGTGGAGGCATTCAAGCCCGACGGAGGTTCCACTAAAAACTTCCGCAAGTTCGTCGACATAGTTTCTGCTAATGTTTGAGTTTGATGTATGGGGTGATATTCTTATTTTGCGCACTAGTTACATACAGTATGCCATTACGTACTTTGGTAGTCTGGCTTGTTAAAAAAAAAAGGCACTGCACATGCATGCCAACCTTGCTTGATCTTGGAGCATCTTCAGAGAAATCTTGATTTATAATAATTTGTTCAAGAGAAAATATATATGTGATAAACACAAAGTAGACCCATGGATCGAGATCACGCCAAGGAGAGCCCTGATCCATGGAGCCTCTCTTCCATGGCTGTGTCTAGACATGCGCCATCTCTAGTGTCATGTGATTTGTCCAGTCTCCGGCCTCTCCTCTCCTGAAGTAGGAGTTGTTGACAAAGGCAACTTCACGAACGCCTTGCAGGGAGGATGACAATCCCGAGCCAATCCGGTTCACCTCTAGATCTCTCAGCTTCTCAAAGCTGCACCTCACCACGTCCATGGCAACCCCTGCTTCCACCTCTGCTGGTGAACGGCCGTCCGAGAAATTGCGCCAGCTTGATGACGTTGCTGACTGGATCGTGCGCCAGCTTGATGACGTTGCTGACTGGATCGTGCGCCAGCTTGATGACGTTGCTGACTGTATCGTGCAGCATTTCTTCGTATCTCAAGAACAGCACTGTCTCTGGGCTCGCCTTGCTAGCATTCCAGTACCCAAGTCTGTAAACGGAAGGTCCGGTTGAATCTTCCTGGCAAAGTGCCACATAGATACATGTCAAAACACTGTAATGAAGGTTTATGTGACCGGTGACTGTATTTTCTAGATCATATCACTTGATCTCTTTGTTTGATACATACCATGTCAACAAAACTAGCTTGAAAAGTCCTTTGAATTAAGGAACCTTAGAGACGAGGGACACAAACCTTCTTAACAAAACACGACTCATGTTCCAACAATTTCACGACGCAAACCTGCAAAACCCTAACCATTGCCCCCGGACGGCCCTAGCTCACAACAATCTGCAGCGAACTTTGCCATCAGACTTCCCCAACTCACCACCTAGCCGCCAAACATCCACATAACCAAAAACAGTTTCAAACAGAAAACCAAAATACCAAAATAGGCAGCTGAAGCAGATCTTTGGAGTTGGCTGTCAATCCAGCTGTCAGACTTCAAGACAGAAGATTAAAGTTATGATGGCAAACCTAATCACAGATCAATTAGAGCAACTCAAAGAGATGTGCTTTCCTTTTCTGAGACCACAATCACCAAAGGCTCTCTTCCACAGTAGAATGTAAGCACTAAGAGCAACTTCAAATAAAAAACGAACAAAACGGACGACGACACTCATCCAGGCACGAGGACAGATTAATGTGCTTAAAACTCTCTATTCAACAAAGATGTGGTAGTAACATTGAGGTCTCTCACAGGATAACACTAACATAGCTAGACAAAAATAGATGGGATCACAATGCAAGGCAAGGCACATCAACAGCAAGAAGAACACCACCACTTCCGCACCACCAATGATAGTCTCCTTCGATGCCTAGTCTGCATAGACAACAAATGAATGTAAGACATCAATCACATGTTGAATCTCATGATAGAGCATAAGCACTGTTGTTTGACTTTAGACATTCCACAGATGTCAAATTGACCATTAACAGGGCATCCCAATACATTGTTGAACAGGAAGCGGTGAAATTTGGGCAACCACTTGTCTAAACAAGGCAAAAACATTAATCAATCTTGGCCAAATTGGCAGCCTATCTATCTATCTATCAACATTTAAATTTAAGGATATCCATTCATTTCCTCTGTTAACTGACAAAACGAATCACATTGATTGGATTATTGATCAACTAAATGAATCTCTGGACCTCAATGAAAGACTATTGCAAGAACAAACAGTGCTCACTCCACAGGATATTGAAACTGTTTCCAAAAAGAAAAACAGGATATTGAAACAGATGGTGTAATTACGAGAACTTGGCTATTATAGGACTTTAAACAATGGGTTTCTTTATAGTAGGACTCCAAACATGTGTTTCTTTATAATAGGATTCCAAACATTGGTTCACAGCAGGACCCAAATGTTTGCTTCTCTCTAACATTTGGAGTCCTATAATAGACAATTTATGGAGAAACACAATGTTTGAAGTCCTATTATACTACACATGTTTGGAATCCTATTATGGAAAAACACAATGTTTGGAGTCCTAATAGCCAATTTCTCTGTAGTTACAAGCTACTCAATAACAAAAAGTAATAGCACAGCAGACCCTGGTAAACTTTTTCTAGCAGTGAATCAACTACAGATGCACGATGAGACGCACCAAACAATCCAAGAATGAGACAAATCAATAACATTAGCATCAGCCTAATCTATTATTTGTTCATCAATCCAAGAATGATCAAACCATAGTAGTATACTAATACACTAATAACAAGAGAGGATGAGTGAATTTCACCTTTAAGCGGATGGGATCTCGACCTCGCCGTCATCAATCTCCTGTTGCAAATCCTTCGGGTCCTTTCCATCAACGGTGCATCCGACGCTGACGCAGGTGCCAAGGATCTCCTTGACGGTCCCGGCCATCTCCTTGGCCATGGACCTGGGCCTCATGGTCTTGGCGATCTCGACGACGTCGTCGAGGCTGATGTTGCCGCTGTGCTTAATGTTCTTCACCTTCTTCCTGTCCCTCTCGGGCTCCTTGAGCGCCTTGATGACGAGCGCGGCGGCGGAGGGCACGACGGAGACCTTGGCCTGCCTGTTCTGGACGGTGAGCTTGACGGTCACGCGGAGGCCCTTCCAGTCCTTCGCCGTCTCCTTGGCGATGTCCTCTCCGATCTTCTTCGGGGAGAGACCCAGCGGGCCGATCTTGGGTGCCAGCGACGAAGCCGCGCCCACCTCCCCGCCCGTCACGCGGACGAACACCTCCACCACCTGCGACGGGTCGAGCTTCGGCGGCATGGCTGCTTCCTCGGCGGCGGCGGATGGGAAGGTAGGGTTTGGGAGAGAGTTGAGGACTTGCGGCGGCGCGGGATGGGTAGGGTTTCGGCAGGCCGCGTTGCCCGTCGTTATATATATGTCTTGTTGCCCGTCCAGTTGGGCTGTTTGTGCTATGGGCCTTGGATCACTTTGGAAGCCCACCTAAAAAAAAACTCCTAGGTCACTTAAATTTCGTCGCCGCCAAGTCTCAAAGTCTGACTTTTATCCCCTGGAGACAAAATACATCGCTCAATTTTTTTAAGGTTTTTTTGTATTTTTCTTTTTTATTTAATTTGGATGAACTTTGAATAATCATAGCAAATCATAAAAAATTATAAAATAGAAAATACAGTTTTGTTGGACAAAAACTGAAAGTTTCAAACGCGTCAAACATGAGTTTTACATCAAAAAAATTGGGGGTGGGTGGGTGTGTTTGTTGCGAAAAAAATCTACCACAAACTTTTTGTTGTAAAAGTGGCACGAACGGTCATCCCCGTCAAGTCTCGCACCTGAGCTTGACATGGTCCGCTGCGCATGGAGCTTGACGGCGAATCATGGTGGGCAACCGTTCGTTCGTGAATGCACCCTGCTTGGTCTTGTACAGTACTCTCGTCACTACTCTCGTCACTGCTCTTCTTTTCTTTTTTGACAACAATGCTCTCCCTTCCTTAAGGTTGGAGCACATGACAAGGTGAGTGCTTGTAGATTAGGCATGCTATAGAATAAATTAAAATGGAACTTGTTTAAATTTGAATAGGAGAGGTCACCTACTTAGACTATAATTATCATTGGTAGTGATAACGATAGGATCTATGTTATTTTCTAAATGACTACGCAAATATGTGAACGTGTAAATTAGTATAAGGTATAATCGCATGAAACTTTATTTGATACATATAATATATGTAACCGTTGAATAGATCTACATAGTAGACATATAATATGGTATGCTTTAGTACAAAAATTTTGTTGTAACTTTAGATCTATGATTTTCTGGAATTAGTTAGAATTATCCATAGCTACAGTTTCTATGGTCTAATTATGGTGAAATTTTTATTATGGGCTTATTCTTGTATGCTTGAGCTGTAGTAAAAAATTTCATACTCATTAGATCATGTATAACTTAGTTGTATAGTATTTGTCTAGATTTAATAAGAACCTAAATCAATCTATAACTAAGTTGTACATAATCCCACGGGTATGAAATTTTACTACAACTCAAGCATACAATTATTAGGACACAATAAAAAATTCACCACAATTGGACCATACAAAAAACAACTATCAACTATTCCAATTAATTACAAAAATCCATAGATCCAAAGCTACATTAGCAACTTTTTACTAAAGCATATTATATTATATGTCCACCGTAGATCTACTTATCTAGAGCCCCAAAAAGTTTGGATTTTCCATTTTATGATTTAATATGACATTTTAAATATTTAGCCAAAATAAATAAAAATAAAATTACAAAGCCGTCTTCAAAACTGCTCATAAATCAGGTAAGAGACATAATCTACATGTAGTTTCAAAAAATAATTGAGGATATGTTTTTTTCTGGTTTTGGAGTTTAAGGATAAAAATTGGGCTTTTCTTGAAAGTTGAGGGAGGACATTTTCCTTCGGCCCTTCCCTCTTTTGAGCTTCAACGATATGGGCTGGTGCCAGTACTCGTTTCCCGGCCCATGCCGATCAGGATTCAGGAACAGAGAGCGCGCGGGCGGCGTCTCAGTTTCGTCGGCGGTGGCTGCGCTGATTGATGCTTGCCATCGCGAGTTGAGGCAGCAGGTGTGTAGCTGCTGAGCTTCATCATCATCCACTAAAGTTGTAACCACAAACGAAACGTATTACGTGCAGGAGAAAGGAAGCAACTGATGGAGCACAATGATGAGAGTTTGTGAATACGCTTGTGTGTGGTCGATTCATCAGCAGGGCAAAGCTTGCACTTGTGGCATTCGATTTCTGCTCCGATCGATCACTCACAAGACAAGATTCTTCTTCTGGTTCCATCCATCTCGTCAACCATGGCTGAGTTGTCGAGTTGTTGTTGTTCACTTGACAAGGCAATAGATAGAATGCCTTCACCACTCACTCACTCACATCGCCATGGATTCTCCTTCTCCAACCTAGCTTGGAAGCAATGATGAGGTGACGACGATGAGGACGACGACACCGACGCGTGCTGCTGCTGCTGGCCATTGCATGGATCCCAAGCAATCACCTCAGCATCGATCGATCAGCTGGTGCGCTGTTGCCGCTGCACCATCAGCTTCCCCAAACAGTGCGTGTGAGTGTGACTCCGAGTCCGAGACGAGACGACGCCATGGATCAAGAAAAAGTCAGCCCGGCCGGCCGTTTATTCTCCTCCTAATCCAATCCGATCGACATCACAAAGCTTATATTAGCAAATAAATAGCCGATATCTGCAGATTTGCCGAGTGTTTTTGTCAGGCATTAAGTTTGAGCTGCTACCACTTGCCGCAGCTCCAATTGGATTGGTTGCAAGTAGCATGGGACTGGGAGCTGATGCAAGGTCCTTATCTGTCCAAGACAATCCACCTTAACTGACACTGTTCATGGCCTGCTTGGTTGATTACCAGCATCAGTGGCCTGTGCTTTATTTTCCTCATCATGCAGCTAGCATCAGGGCACATTTAGCATGTGTGTGATTAGAGTAGCTAGTTTAATTCGTAGCAGTTAGTTAGCTAGTGTGCAAGGAGACCTCCAATCAGATTGTCGTGCTGCAATTGTTGAAGAATCTCATCTAATCTTCCTTATTCTTTTCGGTGCAACACGCGCATGAGTAGTAGTCAGCGTTGCGTTTCTGCAGCTTCATGATCATTACACATGGTCATCCTCCTCCTGTATTAAAACAACACTAGGAATCGACCGACAACGTACCTGCCGTTGAAGTATGAAGCTTGGGAGATGATTTCATTTCATTTCAATTCGTCCCTGACGAGCTGGAGCTGGATGATGTCAAGCTTACCTGGGCTGATGCAGGCAAATACGCGTAGCCTGATGGCATTGATCGAAGACGCACACACGCCAAGGAAAGCTTGAATTTACAGGTACACTTCGTTTTCAGGGATTCTCCTCCAACTCCAGCCCTACATAAGTACATATATATCCTTGTAACGTCTATTCTAAGCGCCGCTGCCACGTTCTGAATTCTGAATTCTGATGCAGTCGTAGTAGGTGCTACGAGGAGAAGTAGTGCAGCCTTGTTATGATTATCCTTAATACCCGTGTGTGCCAGGTGACGGATGGGTTGTTGAGGTGCTGCTGTCAGGGCTTGTACTTCCATGCATTCCAATATCGATCGATCTAGAACAAGAGCGTCATCATCTGTAAACCTCATCATCCTCAACTCCAATTATCTAGAAGAAGATGAAGAGATTGTCAATTGCACTAGTATCCTCTTCCCATGGATTTTTTACTGACATTTTTCTTGCGAGTGCAAAGAAAGGCAACACGCGTGTCGAGAGTGAAGTGTTGCTTGGAGGCCTTGACCTCACCTCAGCATCACCCTTGGCTCAGCTTCAGGCTTGAGCTCCTAGTCCTTCTCATGACGGCGACCTGCTACTGGCGCACGAGAGTGGCCTCTGCCCTCGGCTGCTACCACAGTCCAGTGGGGGGGTATTTGGTGACACTTCGACGTCTGATGTGTGGCGTTCCATCTGATTGATGCATTCGCCTTGTTAATTTGTTGCTGAAATATACAGTTATTACCTGTTCTGGCTGCTTGTTTTGTTGAAATAAATAAAAGGTGAAGAAAGCTAGTTTCTTTTTAGATTTTATATATTGTTGTTATGCAGAGGTACTCTGTTTGAGATGTAGTAAAAGTAGGAACAGCCTCAAGGAAAACAATGACCTCCCTAACATAGAGAGACCTCCGACTTTTGGTCAATAAAAATCCACAGCTAGCTGCTTGCTGAATTTCCCAGTAAATAAATAAATAAATATAATTAAGTATAAAGTAGAGATGGCAAAGGTGCTACAACTCAAGTGCTGTGGCACAAACCACTGACTGAATGAACCAAAAAGAAACAAAGAGCTTCTAGGGGTCAAGTCATGAATCAATGAAATTCAGTGAGGTGTCAAGTTGGCCCTCTGAAACTGAAAGAAAGGTCTTTTAATTAGCAACGGGGACATGCGTGCTGCTTCCACAACAAAGAAGAGAAGCGAGCAGCTAGCCAGCGGCGGTGAGGGGATTGATGGATGATTAACATCACAAAATCAAAATGTAATGGCTCAACTCTTCTGAAGATTAGTAGTAGATCAGGTCAACTGGATCAAGGCCAAAATGGCTTGGAAGTCGCCACCACTCTTCAGTACTCGTACAACCTCTGTCTCTGCCAGGCAACTTCCAAGCTGTTATGTTCTCTCCAGCACTTGTGTGGAGAAGAACAGCCTCCGGTCATCATCTGCCGATGAACTGCCGCGCCGACTGACCGTTGCCGGGGAGGGGAAAGCTATCTTCACACCTCTCCTGTGCTTCTTCAGCAGATCGTTGCGGCGTGCTGGCGGTCGGGAGCTTGTGGTCGTCCGTCATGCCGCCTATTGCCGGTCCGGCAACAGCTAGCCGTGCCGACAAAAGGGTTAGGAGGGGCAGGATGCCAGAATCTACAGTTCTGTGAGTGTCATTGGGAGATTGGGGGGGTGGTTGGTTGGTCCTCTGTCTCTCTCTCTCTCTACTAGGGTCTTCTGCCGTAGTGCAAAACCATGAGGTGGTTAGCTGCTGACATGTCCGGCACCACCGACGGCGAGGCGGCAGCGTCGCCCTGGCACCAGATGCCGTCCCGGACATGCTGCAGGGTCAGGAACGCGGGGAGCTGTCGCCCTCGGCACGTGATCTCCACCTGCACACATTGACGCAACGCAAGCTTCGTCAGTTCAGTAACTTCAGATTAGTTCAGTGCTGCTGTCATCAGAAAATTAACAAACTCAAAACTTGCATCCCCTAGCTTTATTCTGAAATGACTCCACACTGATGCATCCATCAACCAATACAATCGTACGTGGAAATATTGAGACAGTGATAGGAGTCGGAGATTCTCCTTTTCCCTCCTGCTTCTAGTGAGCTGCAACCTCCCTCCCCTACACTACACATATAGCACAAGCAAACACACTGAAAAACTTGCTACGGCCATGGCTCATGCTCTCTACCTGCAAGGCTACAACGCCCAGACAAACCAAGTGGTGCCTGACGCCGATGTCTGATTCCCATCTTGGTTTGCGATAATAGCAATGCATTACCTTATCCCTCACAGGCCACAACCACGTGTTGAGATGCCCAGACATGACACAACCTACTACGACATGCATGTATGTACGGTTTATCTGGGAGAAAGAAACTAGATAGAGCAAACCAAACGTGCTTACAAACCTGCAATTGCAAAGCACAGATCTCAAGAGCAATCACAAAGTGTACTATTCAAATTACCAAGCACAGATCTGAGATGCAAAACTGTATGCAACTCTTGCATGCCTTTTTTTTTTCTCTCTGCCTATCTCTTTACTAGTATTATTTTTCACCGGCCATGTACGCTCCTCATTTGTTTAACCAGACACCTCAAGCTCAAGTCAATGGCTTACGGTCTTGAAAACAATGAGTCGACAAGCCTACTGAACACCCACATGATACAAAATTCAGAACCTTTTAGTATATATAAGCACTATAAGCAGGGTCCAAGAGCAGTTAACGTTGATTGATTGGTTGGTTGATTCTTCCTTCTCAAAATTGACCTTGAGCACGCACGCATGCATTAGGTTAGCATAAGAAGCTACCGCCCACACCCGTGACCCCAGTGTGCAGGTGTTGTAGTAGCCTCCTCGTGCTTGCATTGCTTTGCTTGCCTACCTAACATGCCATGGCATGACAGCAACGCCTGGCCCTACTCTCTCTTTTTTTTTTTTTTTTTTAATTTTTAGGTACAAGACATAGTGCCACCGACATCGCCGATGTTGATAGCAGATCCTAAAATGGATCTCGTGATGCATACTAACTAAAAAAATAGATGGCATTTTTTTGACTTAATAATTTCACTCTAAGCCCATAATTAGTACCCAAGGATAGGAAAATTGCTACCAAAAATTGCATATTTTTCCATTTTCTTTTTTAAAGACGATTTTGCAGTACAGATGCTTATTTGGAATGTGCATGCACCAGTGGGGCCATTCCGGTGACATGTTTCCAGATAGAAGTCCAACCCCTCAACCTCTTCCCCACCGACGCCAATTCAATCCTCCAAGGTAAAGTTTATTCTATTTCATATGTTTCTTTTTTTTCCTCTCTCTCTCTCTCTCTTTTCCATCTCAGAGAGCCAAATGCACCTTAAAAGCATATGCAATACGAATCGATTGTTAAGCAAAGAAACAAGTGATTTCCCAATACTCACACATGGGGCATTTTCAATTCCATTAAGGCTGCTTTTCTCTGGTACGCATGTGTGTCACAGGACTGCAAAATATATCTTAAGGTATGAATCCTTGAATTCAACTCCAATATATATTAACCTATAGTACAAATTAAGGGAGACATTCTTATTTATATCAATTTTTATTTATGCTAAAATAAAAGGGTAGTTCACACTTAAGCATCATGTGTCCCTGTTAGTGTTGTACTAAAATGGAAGCATTGTTACGTGTACGTCTTGCATACGGGCCAAGAGAGTACACTGGAAACACTATGGTACCACTATGAATAGACTATGCACTCTTACAGAAACAAATTAGCATTTTGGTACTTATTGCACATCCATTTCATAATTACTGATCTATATAGTTGTCCAATATATGTCCACTGCCTAAAAACAAATAATAGTACCATGAAACTAGACTAATCCTGTGTACACAAGTCATCATAGAAAGTTCGCACAAAAAAAATATCCCCATAGAAAGAGAAGTTGACCAATCAAATTTGTTATATGTAGCTATAATTGTCTTTCCTTTGCTACTGTTTACTCTACTCTAATCAAATATTTACACCATGCAACATGAACAAGAGAAGAACTGGCAAGCATGTATTGAGTTTTAAGCTCTTCCCCAAGACGACTTAAACATAATGATCCAAGAACTGTCATTAAAAAATGCATAGTACAGGGTTAACATTGTAGCATGCTAATGATCGAAAATATTGTCTTGAATGGATTCACGGAAACTACCACTTGAAAGAAAATGCAAATTAGAGGACTAGTTAATGAAAAATAATTTGTTGGCACTCAGATTCACAATTTTGGTTATGAACATAATTGAATCCTGAATCGATCACTTCATACCAGAATTTTTTTCACACAAACTGCATAGAACCACAGCCTACCCAAAGATAATTGGAACTACTTATGCAATTATTCTCTTCAAAATTAGCTAAACTATATACACAGGTATAGCATGCTGATGTACTGTATATGTGTGCAAATCTCTCACAAGAATTGAAAATTTTAGTAATGAGCCTATGAATGAATAAGTATAAATTTTTTGAATTCTAATAAGCTTCCACTATTGCACAGATTATTTAAAAACCTTCGCTTTGTGGTAATCATATAACTACTCAACTTCACTAATCTCCCCAGTTAAATGCACGCTAAAAATGTACATATATGGCATGGCGTTGGTAAATTATAATTATCCATACACTTGTATGTTAAATGCTCTATAAAAATTTAACTTATCTATCTTAGCAGAATATTTTGTTCACGTTCTCCAACTGATTTGCATATACTTACATATGCATATATAGACTATGGTTGGTACCTAAGTTCATTGTTGATGGTTAAATATGTTATTCAAATTGTTCATTGAATTTAGCATAACAGGAAATAGATAGTGCAGCAAACTCAATAAATCTCCCTCAGAAAGATATATTTTCACCAGCATTAAGATAGCTAGTTCATTTCTGTTAAAGTAGCGAAAATTACCTATTCAGGAATAAGACCTAGGTTAAAAAGCTCATTTCAAAGTTGCTCAAACAATAACTAGCATTAATGGTAAACGCTGCCTGCAAGCCCAAATTAACTATAGGACAAGAATCAAAATAATATTAACTAAGCCCTAGGGGTAGCTAGGTCTAACATGATCATGCATGTGGGACTACACAGAATGCAAGCATCCACCAATCAAGCCAGGCCAAGATGAGGGTTATAAAAACTTAATAATCATGCACCAGTGCACCACACACCAAAACAAAAGGAAAGGAGCAGGTACCTAGTGTACATACATACACGAGTAAATAAAATACAAATGCACAAATCTTTAGTGACATCGCTCATGGATCCCTCGCTCCCGATCGTGCGCAAAATATGTTTGACAGTATGTATTAGATCGTGCTAGAGACACTCTGCCGATCAATCAGAATTATTTAAAGACCACGGGCCAGAATACACACACATACTGTACGTCATATGGCCATCATCAGATTCCTTGCAATAATTAGCTGTCCTGTAGTGTGGATTATAATTATGTGCAAGATGATGCATTACATCCCTACAACAATTGCGCACGAAACCAACAACTATTGTCATATGCACATATGGTGGCTCACCTGATTCCTTTGGATGGGTGCAATTTCCTAGCTACAGGAGCATCCTAACCAACATATATATGATGCAGACCTGTCTTGGGTAGATTTAATTTAATTGGCCTGGCCTGCGATTCTGTGGTCATATCTGATCACGGCCGGCCGAACATGCAAATCAGTATTGTATATGAATATTTTTATTAATTTTTATCTTTATTCATTATTGCACATGGAGCATATAGTTAAATTTATGGTATGAATAATATGCACAATTAGATTAGTTGTCGCATTGCTCGCCCAGGTTTAAGTCTCAAGATTTGTGAGCCCAGTCTTTTATGTTAGTGTTCATAGGTAGAGTGTATGAGTTCATAGAGTTATACCTAAATATGAGCGTTTGGTTTTTGACCAGGAGAAAAATATTTACATGTATGAATATTGGTAGAGTTGTCTTAGGTTTGGGTCAGCCTTTTTATTGAGTTGTATGAGGGAATTTGTGTTGTTTTTAATCCAGAATCCACTCCAAAAACTAGAACAACACTTGTAAATTTGCCCTTCCAATAAAAATTAGTGGGAAAGTTTTTAGCCGTCTTTTCAAAAACAAGAATATTGGTAGAATTCCTCAAATTAAACCATCTGAATTCAAATAAGGCAATGCATACACGTGTCTAGCTAAAGTAGAGACTGAGAAAAAATATATAAAGATAGAAGGCCGGCATGTTTGCTTTCATGAAAATTGGATTGATGTGCAAAGTCTACCAACCAGAATGGAGTATACTAGTCTAGAGACAGTGCAGGTATGCATGAGAAAGGTTCTAGTGCACCTCTCACGTTTGTTTGGCCAGGCTTTGCGATGTGGCTGCTACATGCATGCATGGACAGATATGCATCCATCAATCAAGGATCCCCAGGGAATATTTTCTACTCCTCTCCTAGCTAGGCGAAGGCCACCACCACCAACAAGTACCCTCCAACTAACACTCATCAGATCCATCCATCCATCCATCCATAGAGTAGCAGCAGCTTGTTCTTCTTAATTTTTAATTAATAATCGCGCACTTTGCACTTAATGAGTTGCTAATTGGAGGCGATCGAGATCGAGCGCGCAATAAATGATGGTGCCTAGCCTAGCGATTCTTGTGGGTGAGCTTAATTAATCATATAAGTACTCTGTACATTTTAGGTGTTCATTTGTAGAGATGTGTTAAGTAATTTCCATCTTGATTGCTGATTGGTAGGTGCACCCAGTTCTTCAAACTCCTCACTCAGGAGAGCTAGCGAGCATGATGGTCCCCAACTAAAAGCAAGCAGCATGCATGCACATATACATGAGAGAAAGTGGCAATTTATTTTAAAGCAGGAGATGGAGATGAAGCATGGAGATGGAGTACGTACGTAAAAGCTAGTGATTGAGTAGTGCCCTCAATATCTCATATGCCCACAACTCCCTTGTTCTAAGTGCTCTACTATCATCTCTAAAGCTGCAGCTATAGCTTAGCTTGGTCGATCAATGCGACAATGCTAGCTTTAATCGATCCATCCGATCCGGCCGGACCCCTCCATCCTCCAAACAGATCGCAGCAGCTGCATCGTAACCAGTAGTACAAATCAACGCGGTCCGCTCCATGCATGAGGGGAATTGCAGCACTGCTGCGTCCGAGCTAGTAGTGGTCCTCCTCTCTACTACCTCTTGGCTTTTGCTCACCCGTCTCTATTCCCTCACTTTCCTTCGATTCTAGTCGGTATAGTACTCCTACATATGTTGTGTGATGCTATAACCTTCACCATATGCAACTTGCCGCCATATTATTCTCTCTTTCTCTCTACACAAACTATGCATGCGTACTCTGCCTGTCCCCACTCCCATGCACATTCTCCTTCGCTTTCTCACTCACTTCGGTCGGAAGCCAATCATATGGGCATAAAACTAGAGTGCTTTGTGGATCCATTTCATTGGCCATAGCTAAGATATATGTGTGTGTGTGTGTGTGTCTAATACACTATATATTCCACTCAAAGTGCGGCACTTAACGTCCTTGTATTTGTCATCTAACAACTACACAGTACACGCACACATAACCCCAGTTGCTGCTAGTACACTAGTAGTGTTGGTGTATAATCTAACCTATCTAGCCAGCCTACTCTTTATTATCTAATCTTTGCCGTCTGATGTGTGAAACAAAATATGTAGATCGTGCATCTCTACATCAAATAGACAGTTTTGTTAGCTTCACAACTGAGTGAGGTCTGAGGTAAGCTCATCGATAGCGTGACAGCATACTACCGTGCAAAGGCGCTTATTGCACTCGATCATTGCATCAAAAAGCAATGACTAGGGCGTGTTACTACTTATTAGTGGGGTCATTTAGTTGAAAATTTAATAAACATGCTACATGAGATGCCTTGTATTCACTCTCATTAATTCAGATTCTTCTATTATATCATGGGAACAGTATTTTGTTTGAGTAGCTATATATATCATTTTGAACGTCACACTTCGCATGCAAATTAATCAGTCGATGCGTGCATCCTACCACTCACGAATTCCCTGTCTCAGAATTGTCTGTAGTGATGGCTAGATGCCGTTGCATTAATTTCACGACTAGGATAGCAACTAAAGAAAAAAGAGCATCAAGCTAGTAGAGACAAAGAAGAAAGTACAATTCATAAGCATATAGAAAGTGGAGCAGCCGTTTGGTGATGATTTCCAGTACACTACTATATTAAAGCATAAATATAGATGGAATCTTTTTGATTAGCTAAGGCCTGTCACTAACCCCTCATCAATATCCTAATAACAAAAGGCATAGTCACATTCCATATTCTTGTGCATTGTTAAATCCACATGCATCATATCCCTAGCTAGTCGTGCGGGCCTTTCACCACTCACGATTGACACATGTTCGAACCTAGTAAAACCTGGAACCTCTCTTTTTAATTTACAGAGAGAACTAACCTCCTGCTTCAATTATTGTTGATAAAAATTTATATAATATATAACTGGTTGGTAGCGACAAAGTTGACTTTAGAAATATATATTTATTATGCATGGCATCTTTGTATAGGAGAAATAAACTGCTATGCAATGCATGGCGTCGGTGGTGAAGGTTGCTACTAGCTAGGTTATTCAAGACCAGATGATTGCTACATATTAAATAAAATCATTGATTCCATCTAGCTGCATATGTTTAGCTTGACAAATATATATATATATTTTTAGTATACATTGTGCACACATCGTGGATGACAATTGATAAAAAAAAAGGGATCATACATGCAGAACTTCATAGTTGTATAAGCACTTCATTTTTTAAATAAGTATCATATTAGTGAATAGTAATGCTATTAACCCTTTTTCACAAGGTATTTGTCTTAATCAGGTCCAAATTATGGATCCAACTTGTTCTTGGAATCATTCTAGACACCAAGAATTTTAAAGGCATTAATCACTTGATTTTCATTTTGTGTATTATTATACTATTATCATGTTCTCATATTAGCAGAACCAGTCCCTCAAGATGTATAAATTACTAATGCAATTAATTGAATGATGAAAATTAAAGAACAAGTACAATTTATTTAGTGCATTATACTCATCTTTCTTTGGAGCTAACGCTGACCTAGCTAGGAAACTAAAATAATAAAGATTAACTTATCTCGGACTCTTGCATGACGTTTAATTCAGAATTTGAAAAATGTACAAAAATGTGAGCAAATTTTACATCGTAGACCATTGCCCAGTTGGACCACTTTATATATTCATTACGTAATTGGCAGATGACAAAAAAATAATAATTAAGCCCTGACATTTAGCTTGGATAGCCAATACTTTAATTGAGGTGTGTCTTTTTTTCACTTTCCATAGGGGATACCTTGATTGCACACAGAGAACTACTAATTCCTCAGAAAAGAAATCGAATGAGTAATCACTCAAATTCAGTTATCAACTGCCGCTAGGCATTAGAGGGTCTTTTACTGATTGTTTCTACCTTTTTCTAGAAAGTGGAATATATTAATATCTCAGCTTCTTCATTGACTAATGCATATGGTTGTTAATTGTTTCTACGTACCTTAACTTACATAGCTTGATTAAACACTACTTTCAATTAATAGTATTGTGAATCAAGACTGAAAGTCACTGGTTCATATGCATGTACAGTCATGTACATTGTACTATATAATATTTGGCACTCAAGTATAACATACTACGTACTAAAGCTTACGGTTAGCCCGTCAATTCCTCCACACGTATATATTAATATCCACACACACACACATATATATATACACCCTGCAGGCCCTGAGGCCCGTACGCTAGTTATATATGCTTGTATCCATACGCATCTTTGATATATCTAATTGTTTCTTATACGGTTACACCACCAACAACAAGACTTGTTTTCTAATACTGTATCAGATACGTACATTGCACAACAGCAAGCGCATTAGCCACCTGAAAAGTTAGCTGGCCTTTCATTATTGGGTATGGCATCTCTACTCCGGTAGCTGTGCTGTGTGTGTGTGTGTGCAGGTATATATTACCTATATAGCTAGCACTATCAGGTATAGGTATTTATGTGTTTTATTCTACAAGAAAGGAGATTATTCCGTGCATGACAATTATTCATGTTTTCAGTTCGCATGAGATTATTGATCAACACAGATAGAGACGAGTAGACGAAACAGAGGTAGCAACTAGGCTTATTGATCAACACAGATAGAGACGAGTAGACGAAACAGAGGTAGCAACTAGGCAAGTGAAAAAGGTCAGGCATGTATATATTTTTGGAAGAAGTCGACAGTGCAAATGTGGATCAAAAGAA
Source organism: Hyparrhenia diplandra (assembly GCA_015847255.1). NCBI lineage: Eukaryota > Viridiplantae > Streptophyta > Magnoliopsida > Poales > Poaceae > Hyparrhenia > Hyparrhenia diplandra. The sequence goes on along the minus strand of JADLZK010002656.1, from coordinate 79,650 downwards.
AACAAAGTTACGGTCATGCGTGTATGTATGTATATACATGCGTGTGTTGAACAAAAAGAAGCCTATCATTGCAGTTGCTGAGGGAGCATATGCAGGCTTGCAAGGTAGGCCTATCGAGTGGAAAAGGAAGCAAAGATCTCCAAGCCATTATGAAAAGGATCCATCTCCCAGTGATGGAGCAGCCAGCAGCAAGAAAAAATGGTGTGTGTTGTTAGTGCACATACACTCTCTCTTTCTCTTTCTCTCTCCACACACACATGCATACGGCCGGAGAGAGAGAGTGAGGGGAGGCAGGGAGGAAGACACTCGAAAGCCCTACTTGATGCTTCCTGTATGCCATACGGTGAGGTAGCTACTAGCTAGCTGCTAGAGGGGGTGAGGGATGGTGCATAGCTTTCAGTGATGCATGGTAGGTGAAGGAGGCTCTTTCTAGGGCACCATCTATCTCGCTCAAGACTCTCTCTCGCTCGCAGTATACTTTTGCTCACGCAACAGAGAGGCACTAGCTGTACGTGTATGTACTCATGTACCCTATAGTATATATATTTACAGATGGATGAGATGATGACCCTGTCGTAGCTCTGTTGCATATATGCATGTTCTTGTACACATCCACACACGCTGGCTCGCCATTGCACTACTACACTCTGAAACGGGAGCTAGGTAGGATGGGAAGCCAAGCAAAAGAGAAGGGAGGAGAAAAGGGTCAGGAACAATGATGAGGTTACAGGCCATTTTCTGAGCCTAGAGGTGCATAGGAAAAGAAAGAACAGAAAGGCGTGTCCATGGGGGCTCCTACCAGCTGCTGCCTAAGGCCGGCTACTAGGCAGCTCAGCTCCAAAAGCTTTGTGCGTGTGTGCACCCAGAAATGCACAAGGCCGGCCGGGAGCAGCAAGCTGCCAAGGTCCATCACTAGCCAGTGATAACTAACCATCTATCTAACCCCCTCACTTTCTCTCTCTAGCTAGGATGGATTAGGGGAGTGAGAGAGAGAGAGGAGAGCTACTCTCTTGTCAAGTGGTGATGGTGGTGGTGGTGGTGGTGAGAGAGGAGTGATGTGCCACCCCAGGACATACACCCCTCACCTACAACAGGAACAAGACCTCACTACTGACTCGCTTACATGTATGCTGTGATGTTGTCACACGAACATAACATACATGTATATATATTTTATTTGTACAAACAACAACACACTGGGAATACGTACGTACGGGCGCATATATATTAAACATTTAAGTGTGTCTAGTCCCACATCTGTATGGTAGAACTTGTCCCTTTTCTAGCTCTCGAGTTCCTTTCATCACCGATGTTGGGAAAGCATGGCGAGGGGGGCACAGGGAGAGCTAAGTGTGTGTGAATGACGAGAGAAAAAAAAAGGGAATAAAGATTAAAAAAAGCACCACACAACGAAAAGAGAAGCATGCATGTGTACAATCAAGCAAGCAAGCGAGAAAAAAAAACAAACAACGCTTCAAAGGAAGGAGATTGGAATTGTGATGAATACGAATGAACGCACCTCTGATTCGTCCTCTAATCCAAGCTTGCCGGCCAGGTATTTGATCAACAGCCGGACTGTCACCCTTGCATCCCTGCAACAACATCACAAGGTCAATTAATCAGTTTTATACCAAGAATAATAAAAGAAGAGTAGCTGCAGCTGCAGCATACTGTAGCATGATTTTTAATTTGTTGTGCTGCATGAATATATGTAATGAAGGTTTTTGGTGGTTCGTTCCATAGATAGATGAGGATTATTTCAGGAGGGGAAGATGAGGTAGCATTGACAAAAACCTACACTAATCCAAATGCAGGATGCCATGCTTGATTGATGCATCGAATTCAGATTAAAGAACATTGAAAGGTACGTATGAGATGAGAAATATAAATAGTACTTGATCCGTAGGTAGCTTCTCGGAATCTGAGGCAAGAATGGCTCCCTCCCTCTGCACGAATCAAACGAAAGGAAACCCAACAATGCTCCAAGTTAATTTGAGGGAATAAATAAGCAAGTGACAGAGAGAATAATCGAATTCAAAACAACGGCGAAAACTAAAGTAATAAGAAGTGATTCAAAAATTCCTCAAGAATTTGCCACATTTTGCAGGGATTCATCGGATCCCACCGACAAAAAAAAGAGTATCCGGGAAGATCGATAGAAGAGAGGTGATAGATGAACACAACACAAGGCCACACATGAAATGCTCGCAACAAGGTTACTAGCAGTGCAACTCACTGGTGTGGCGCGGCTTGGAGCACGAACCAGACGCCGGCGGCCGTGGCGACGGCCGACGGCGGCAGGACGACCCTGATCGTGTCGAGGCCGGAGGCGGCGCCGGGCGTGTAGAACGCGCGGTGCCCGAAGGGGATCAGCGACGGCGTCGGTGACGCCGCCAACGAGGAGGGGCTCCACGGCGGCAGATGCCAGGGCGGCCCGGCGCGCGGCACGGGCAGGGCTATAGACGCCTGCGGAATGCCGGGCGCGGCCTGGTGCAGGAAGGGTACTCCTGGTGGAAAGCCCATGCCCGGCGGTATCGCCTCCGCCGCCGCCGCCGCCGTCGGCCGCGGGTGCAGCTGCGGTTGCGACGACAGCAGCAGCGGTGGCGGCGCCGCGCGGTCTGCTGCGAAGACGACGACGCCGGGCTGTGTTCCGGCTCCGTCGACTTCGCCGGCGCGGGGGATGTAGGGGTGAGGCCGAGCCGGAGCCAGTCCCCGGCGCCGCCGTTGCCGCCGCTGCTCCCGCCGCTGCTGCTCCCGCTCGTGCCCGCGGCCTCCTGGTGGCTGCCGGAGGGCTGGAGCGGCCGCAGCGTGAGCTGTTGTTGCTGCTGATGCTCGCCGTGGGCGTGGCGGCGCGTGTCTTGGTGCTCCGCCTCCTGATGCCTCTCCTGTGGCGGCGGCGGCGGCGGCGGCGCTGGTCGGTCGGCTCGTTGTGGTGCTTGTCGATGGGCTCCTGTGCCATGTGGCTCGGCGCCGTCGGCGTCACGCCGAGGCCTGCGGCGGCGGCGGCGGCGCAGGGCGTGGCATGCGCATGCGCGTCGCGGAGGAGCAGGTTCCGAGCCGGGACCATCCGTGCTGCCGCCGGCTCATGCCATCCGCCCCGGCCGACCCGGCCCGGCCCGTCGCCCTCACGCGCCGCCTCGCTACCTCCTGTGCACCCGCACCTTCAGTCCCTCCGCCTTTCTGGCGGCGCGGCCGTGCGCGCACGCGCGTCAGATAGAGGCGGCTTACCGCAGACGCGCGCTGCGACGACGACAGGAGATGAGATGCGACTGCGAGGAGAGAGAGGGAGGGAGGTGGCCGGAGGAGCGGAAGAAGTTGCTAGAGGTGGAAGAGGGGAGGGAGCAGTAGCAGCATGGCACGGGGCAGAGAGAGAGAGAAGACCTCGGAGACGAGCACATATAGCTTCCACGACGCCGACGCGGCGAGAGAGAGAGAGGAGCGGAGGATTTACTTTTGGGCCCCACCAGTCAGCGTCTGCGGGGACAAAAGGAACGGCCGTGAGGGTTGCGACGCGAAACCGCCGTTCCACAGGGTGTTTTGTCGAAGATGTGGAGCCCGCGTGGCCGGCCGGGGGGGCTTACGTGGTAACAACACCATGACATGATGTAACTGCCCCCGTCCGTCCGTCCTGGGTCGCGTCGTTGTCGTCTCCGGCGTTGCTTTCCCGGGTGCTCGCGTCGTCGTCTCCGGCGAGGTAGCCGCCGGCCCTGCGCTGGACGTACGGGACTCGTGCGCGCGGCGGCCGTGTCGTCGTCGTCAGGTAAGGTTTTCCTTGCCTTGCTGCGTTGCTTTCCGCGCGCACGGCCAACGGCGTGGATCGGACGGCCAGTGATAGAGAGCTGAGCTGAGCGCTGGTGCTGGGAATGGGATGTGGCCGGCGGTGGTACGTTCTGGAAATCGGACTATGACACATGAGTCTAACTGCTACTCGTGCAAATATCTCATCTTTTCTTTCTTCTTCTGCAGTTAAAAGGACGTAACATCGGCGTCTAACTGGTGATACCAAATCTTTAGTTCCTAACTCACGCATCCATTCGTTTCAAAAAGAAATTTATTTTTTGTTTCAAAAAACTCACGCATCCATGTATCCTCTTCGATCTTTAGAGCTCACGTGTATAGGTCCTGAGGTGCATGGAGAACATAAACCCTTGAATATTCACTTCTACGGAGAGTCGAATTCGGTATCTGAGGTGCTGAGACTCACTAGGCTACATCCTTCGCACCAGCTAGATGATTTATTGTTTTAATGTGAGAGAAAAATATTGCATCATGCATCATAAGCAAGCTTTTAATAATTTGATTTTTCATACTCTTAATAGGATGGTTCAATTTGTTTTTTTTACAAGTTCCCTAAGTTTAGAAAACATTTTTTTAGTTTGATATAGGATTGAAATATCTCAAACGTTCTAGTCAAAATTTGTTTGCCTATATCAAAAATCAGTTTAGAAAAAAAATGACAATTTGAAATATAAGTTTTTTAGTAGAAATATTCAGCCGAAAATTAAACCAAAATGTTTTTATTTTTAGAAAAAGCTAAAAAAGAAAGGGAAAAAAATAAACGAAGTGCCATAACAAAAGGATCCTAAACCCTTTGTGCAACTGGGCTGGACTGGACCACATCATAGCTTGTGTTGCCGTGTGGCCCAGCAGGAAAACACGCACGCATGCATGACCCAACCAGGTTTATCAGTCCAAATTACCTCATTTAAGTACTAATAAATGGATGGATTGTGTGTGATCTAGGGAAAATATATGGTGGAAACAATGTGTTAGGTGAAAACATAAAAACCAATTCAAAAAGTAATATCTAGAAAGTTTCAAAAATTCTAAAATTTAGCACACTCATACTAAATACCAATAGAGTAAATTGCACTGGCGGTCCCCGAACTTGTCCCGAGATCTTATCTAGGTCCCGGTACTTTCAAATTGCACGTCTAGATCCCTAAACTTGTCATCGTGTGTCATCTAGATCCCAAACTCTCAAAATGTATATCTAAGTCCCTAAACTTGGCAGACTGTCTTATTTAGGTCCTCAAACAGCAATGGTATCTATATGTAGCTTATTGAGATTAGCAACGCCCCACTAATCTTAATTATGGGCCTCAAGAAGTTACTTATGCATGTCCCGTGCATGCTCGGCAAGGAAGCTAACAAGGTCTCTATATGTACGTATCCTTTTCAGCCTTGTACCTACGTATGCGTACAGAGACGGTGAAAGCTTCTAGAAAGGCTAGATTATGTGAAGAGATAAGCTCCACGAAGAGATAAGATCAATTCAAAATTTGAAGAGGAGCGTCTGGCGCCTGGCCCTTGCCCACGTCGGCAAGTGTAGCAGAACACCTACATCGTCGTCGGCAAGTTGAACGTGTACAGAACACCTACATCGTCGCCCGCAAGCTCGGCAGTGGCCATCAACCTCGTCGTCCTCGGCGGCGACGTCATCGGCTCCTTCACCGTCAACCTCGTCGTCCTCGGCACGGGTGAGATTCTGTACACGCTAGTAATTTGCGCGCGCGCGAGTCATTGCCACAGTCGTAGAAAATAGAATGTTGAGTTGTTGATAAAGAATGAAAATCAAACCAACAATAGAAAGCTTGATTTCTAAAACAGTAGCAAGATGTTCAAACACTATGTACTCCCTATATATTATATGAGAGAGAGAGTCCAAATAGTACATCTATCTTACACGAGCAAGCATCGAGACGCTAGATGTCCAGATAGTACATAATTTTACATGAAACGGATAGAATGCCGAGGAGATTGCGTGGGCTGGCACCATAGAAATCGTAAAACAATCTAATTATTCAAAATAATTGGATGCTAAGCATTCGAAACAATTACACAAGATAGCATGTCTTTTAAAGCAAACTAAGCATTCTATATTGACTGAACATCTACATCAGCAACACTGTATAGTGTATAGAGCTAGCAATAGCCAACCCAGCCAAACCTGGCGAGCTAGTTCACCATTTCACTGAGCTAGCCAAACCGATGACAGCCGCAGACCGAACCAGTGCCCAACCCACGATCGAGGCTAAGGACACTACAACGCCAAGCACATGAAGTATTTGATTCATCATGGATGGTCTTGGCTGAAATCAATGTCCGACACATCAATAATCAATAAATAATATAATATATCAGGGAAACCTTCCATTCAAAAGGATATCATCAGGAAAACAAAATGTTTCCCAAATTACTGTGGCGGCAACCATCTCGACGGCCCCGGCAACCATCTCGACGGCGGCAACCAGCTGAGATTGCCCGTTTCATACACCGACGGTGTGCGGCGGCTCCACAACACAGTTATTTTTTGAATATATTAACAAAACCAACCGGCCGTTATAATATAGCAAAACCACTGTTGAAAAACCATCGTTATTGTTTGGGGACATAGATGAGATATTCTGCCAAGTTTAGGGACCTAGATGTGCATTTTGAGAGTTTGGGACCTAGATGACACACTCTGACAAGTTTAGGGACCTAGACGTGCAATTTGAAAGTACCGGGACCTAGATGAGATCTCGGGACAAGTTCAGGGACCGTCAGTGAAATTTACTTTTTGAATTGGTTTTCATGTTAAATTTTCAAAAGTATGAAAAGGTTAAGATCTCGGGACAAGTTCAGGGACCTTCATATATTTTCCCTGTGATCCAGCACCACCTCCCAGCATGGAGTAAGCATGGCGGTGCCCACACCACTCAATATTTTTTTTTAGTGTCTCTCGCTCACGCGAGTACAACTCAACCGCACTACAGAGTACAAACCATAAGATTTTTGCTTAGGATTTCAGTGACATGTGTTAGCCCAGCCCCTAATATGAACTATATATGAAGGCGTGCATGATCTGTCACTCTAGAAGAGAGATATCCTCTACAGGCTGAACTACAGGCTCCTCCGCCCCCCCCCCCAATGCATGGCAATTTGTGATAAGGCCTAGGATCTTGGAGAAGGTGATATTCTTCCTATTGAATCATACCCCAATCAACCAATGTTTAGAGAAAACGTTCAGGAGCTTCACTTAATTCTGAGGGCGACATGACTGCCAAATGGCGGCATAGAGCACCTTAACCTTGGTTTGTGATCATGCAACACATCTTCTGAAATGATTGGTAGGGGCGGTCGGTAAGGGTTATAGTAGGGGCGGTTTGCCAACCGCCCCTACCACACCCTTCTTACAAATGAATAGTTCATCTACAAATCATTTTCAAAATCGTGATTTCATACCTCAAAAAATAGCAAAACATTCTCTTTAAACCCGAGAGAGCTTGGGTTTGCCATCTCAAATCGTCTGAAAAAAAAAAATCAAATTTTGAAAATTCAAACGTAGTTTTGCATGACAAGGTGATTTCAACTAAAAAACTTGTCAACTACGTAGTTTCATAACTTCTCAAGATATATAATTCTTTTGGTGGTCATTTGTTCATTCGACATAGTGGTAGTAACATTATTCCCAAATTTTAGATTTCTATCTTGTATAGTCTCATAAACTACAAGAGAGATATGTAAATTTGGTGAACAATGTTACTATCACTTTGTCGTTCGAAAAAATAATGAGAACAAAAAATGTACACACTTGATGATTTCTACAACTTTTATGCTCATGACATCTTTAGCCAAAATCATTTGATGTTTTAAAATGTTGTTTGAAGTTCACATTTTTAATATTCAAATTTTGAAATGTTCACAAGAAAAGATGAACAAAATAATAACAATAAGAGCACAATAACTTGATATACCATAAGATTAGAAAATTTTAGAAAAAACAATCCATGACATTTGGAGTTAGTACAAGGGAGAAAGAATAGTTACCAGTTTTAGCCATAGATAGAAAGAGAAAATCATAGTTCTTTAACAATTAAAAATTAAATTTCTAGCAATATTTTTAAGCATCAAATGAAATTAAATAGAAAAGCTATAAACAACAAAGATTCATAAATTTTCTAGATCTACAACTTTTATTTTGGTCATTCTCCATCTAAGGTCGTTTTGAAAAATTCAAATTTTAGTACTTTGTTTAAAATATTCATTGTGTATTTGTAGGGGTAGCCGTCTCTACAAATCGATTTGTAGAGGCGGTTGGATATTGAGCCACGTCTACAAATAAACGTCATTTATAGGGGCAACTAACAACACCAACCACCCTAGCTTACTAATCGATTTGAAGAGCCACCACTAAAAAGGTTGGATTTAATAACGCCTTGGTGGATGGAACTTGAGATTCTCACCATCTTCCCCACACTTGGATTTTTGTGTAAAAGTCAAGTGTGCAAGGTCCGGTCACCTTGTGAGTGTGTTCTATCACCCATGAGCATCAAAGTTTCTTGTTGATGTCACCCTCATGTTTTCAAGCATCGCGTGCCTCTTTTGATCTTCTTAATCGATCTCCACATGAAATAGTTAACGACAAGAATACCGAAGGTGCATACTAGCTTGATGACATGTTCTTGCTTTTATTCATGAGGGAGATGAAAGGCCTTTTTTTTTTTTATAGTCCGGGTATCTCCCGGTAGTTCTTAAGTTATGGTCATAAGCTTGACCGCGGGAAAACATCTTGTAGCTAATGATGGTGAAGTTCCCAGTTTCACCTCTAAGAGTTATAGCATTTTGCTCAAGCTGCAAGGTTAGCATCATCATGCTACTACGAGACTTGCAACCATTCTCTTAAAAAGATTTAGAAAAAGAACCAAGAGATGGTTGTGATCTTCGTGGAAGCACTCGGCTAGAAGCAAGACAAACTCAAGAAGACCCAAAGGTGAGCATGTAAGAAGTCTCAATTGACAACTTGTTACGCTCAACAACATATTTCTTCTTGGTCTCAAGAGTTGTTGCTTTTTTGTGCATGTTCATGGCACATGAGGTTTTATCCTCAAAAGATGTGTCATGAGGGACGAATGTTGAATCTTGACTATTGTTGAGAACAACGTTTTGTTGGCCGAAGCGACATGACTTGTGTTCGGGTGAGAGCGACAATTGTTTCGTTTCACTAAGATGCGGAAGCAACTTGGGTGAAGCGAACCGAGTTATGAACTTCACCTCCTCGAAATTGTTTTGATTGGGAAGATGCTTTGCCTTTGGGATGTCTAGGTGAGAGGCGGAAGCAATCTTTTCCAAATTCTCATCACGGCTCCCCTCTATAGGTTTTTTTGGTGAAAAAGTTTTTTCAAGAGGGTAGCCTACGAGAGGATCAAAGTCAAGGATGAGATAGATACGAAAGTCTACACGCGCCTCGGTCTCATAAAAGTTCGAAGTTCCGTCATCATCGATCCTTGAATTCCAATCGCGAACTCTAAAGGACGAAGCATTCCTTCCTTTGGTGTTCATGGTTCGGGAGAGGGCTCAACAGTCGGTTCCAATGACGGTATGGTGAATGGCTCGACTGATGAGGGCTCCTCAACGCTTGACATGCCCTTAATGTGGAGGGGAATAGGTTCTACAACGGGAGAATCAAGATTCTCTAGGATGTGTTCAAGGGTTTTCCTATGTTCCGTTGTAGGTTTACATGCAAACGACCCTCCGGCGGTCATGTCAAGGCATAAGGCAGCGTCCATGTCAAGTCCCGAACAAAAGATATGCAAAAGCACACTATCGGGTAATGACAAGTCTAGGCCAACATGTATAAACATTATAAACCTGGCCTAGGCTGCTCCTATGGACTCCTTCTCATCCTATTTGAAATCGAGGATTGTCCTTGGTAGGGAGTTGATGGGGAAGAATGATAGACAAAAATTTTCTTCAAGTTCTTCTCAATCCCCGTTCAAACTTCCTATGACAATAGTGTACTATTGTTTTGCTTTCCCTATGAGGGAGAACAGAAACAAATTCCACTTGAGAATTTGAATCATGCCAGGAATGCTGAGGCATGATTATAGCTCCTCGAAATCTCGTAGGTGGTTACATAGGTTTTCAAAATAGTCACCAGAGAAAGAGTGCTCGAACCAAAGTTTTTTTTTTCAAATTAGGGTGGAGTTCACGGTCGAATGAAAATTTTGATTTTGAAAAAGATTTTGGCCCTATGAACTCCCTCTTTGGAGAAGCAAAAAGATTTTAAATTGGAGTAGTTGGCTTCATTTTGAAATAGAAAAATAAATAACTATTTTTTGTTTTTGTTGGATACAACACACGGGTGCTCTAGGTCCTGAGAAAATCATGACAACCGTTCCCCGGCAACGGTGCCGGAAATGCTTGTTGAGGTTTCTTAACGTATGCAGAAGAATCCGCAAGCGTACGGAAATGTCGTTATAACATTCACCCGGAAGTATTCAGGGTATGGTATTTCCACGAGGAATGGTTTGTGTGACTTCTCTCTGAACAGAATCACCCTAGGATAACTATGGGTGGTGATGTATCTTTATGGGCTCAAACTCATAGGCAGGGATCACTTGGCTGTTATGTCCTTACTTCGGGCACCGGCCCACGCCCAAAGGACAGTGTCCTACAATTGCACTGCGCCACACCCGAACGTGGGGGGATTACAAGGGACGAACAAGGCTATCACGACCCAGCCGCCTACCCCCTTAACCATGGGATGCGCCACAAAAGATAGATAACCCCTAGCCTAGACACCACGTCTACACTAGTGATTATTACTCTAGCGTGTTAACAAGGCTTACCCGTCTCCGGGGTCCTTCTACTAGAGCAACGCCCCGAAGGATGACTATCAATCTTGCAAGTCTATAACAAATAGAAAATGTACTTAAGAGTAATAAGCCAAAAGAAGGACACAACCATTCTTACCCAAAATGGTTAGAAGGTTGGAGAGGTACAAGCGTGGCGGGCACCGACAAATCCGGTATTCCGACCACCCGAGAACCGCAATGCACCGGGGGCACATCGGGACTCCATGTAGAAGAGGCCAAGCCCTCTTCTAGCCTTCCCTCTCTCACTCCCCATTAGAAAGAAGAGGAAGAAGACAAAGAAGAAGAATAGGAGTGGGAGTGGGAACTTCTTCCTCTCTTCTACATTGTGGCTCTTCCTTGTGTTGTGTATGGAATTAGTGTGTTGTGAGAGGGGAAGAGGCCACCTACTTATAGGATGAGAGGAGGGGGCTAAGTGCTAATTTACACCATCAATGCACCAAACCAACCTCACCACAGCGTCTAGGTTCAGTGAACGTGGCCACGCACCCCGCACCACCACTTTTCGTACATTGATTGCACCACCAGAGAAAGATGGGCCCGAACCGCCTCACTTTTGGTGCAGGCGCACCCAAACTTCGGCCGTTTCGGCTGAAACTTCTATAGGAGCTCGTGGGCCTTGGAGTGAGCTTCGTTTCGACTAGTGGCTCGGTGAATTCTGATTTTGTATGAGAAAGTTATGCCCAAAATACTAAACCCATGTCCTGCGGCCCGGTATGATTTCATGTTGGATTTGGGCCTTGACCTTTTGGGCTTATGTTTGGATATTTGTAATCATATTTTTTGGGCTTTTCTCCTCAGTATCCTTGCTTCGTATTGGGCCATTCTTATCTTGTATATTTTCTTTTGCTTTTGGCCCAATATATATATTTTTTCAACACTGCCCTGCAAAATAAGTGAAGTACCAAAACTTGTGGAAATGGTTAGCTCAAAGCCCTATTATTATTGTGTTTTGGTAGTTTTATACTAATGTTGACGGTATAAAATATGTTGTTAACGACCGTCAACAGAAATCAAAGAGAACAGCTCAGAAAATTACAAAAAGAAAGTTCCGAAGATCAACACTCCATGAGAAGCTTAGCAACTAACTTTGAAGCTATGGCTAACAAAAGTCTACGCGAGTTCTCAGCTCCGACCACAAACAACATCCGCACTAGACCAATAGTTGATGTTGGAGAGAATGGTTTTGAGCTCAAACCTATACTCATCACTATGGTGCAAGCTAGTCAATTTTGTGGGAAGGCACATGAAGATGTGAGTGCCCATTTGCAATACTTTCTTGAGATCTACAGCACCTTCACCATCAAGAGAGTGACACGTGATGCCACTATGCTTCGTCTTTTCCCGTTCTCGCTGCTTGAAAAGGCTTAACAGTGGTTCTATGCCAACAAGGAGAAACACACTACTTGGGACCGCTGCTCAACCGAATTCCTCGCCAAGTTCTTTCCTACCGGCAAGACAAATGTCTTGCATGGGAAAATTTCATGCTTTCAGCAACAACACGATGAGTCATTCCTTGAGGCTCGGGAACACTTTCAAGACCTGATTGCAGAATGTCCTCATCATGGGATGGAGGACTAGCTTTTGATGTAGACCTTCTATCACGGGCTCACCACTAGCACCCGTGAGACAATGGACACTGCTGCTGGAGGAGCATTCTTAGCTCTTACGCTCCCCAATGCTACTATACTCGTTGAGAAGATGGCATCCAACCAGAGTTAGAATGAAGAGCGCACTTCTACTAGCAAGAGAGGAGGAGTCCATCAGCTTAAAGAGGTGGACATGTTATCAGCAAAGCTTGACTTGCTGCTGAAGAAGATGGAGAATCAAGACCATGAGAAGAGAGAGCTCATGCACATCAATGACACTCTAATGACTTGTAAACCACGATTTAAATAGCGCTATAGCGGCGCTATAGCGCCAATAGAGCAGCTCGCGCTACGCAATTGCACTTTTTAGCGCTATTCGCGCTATTGGCGCTATAGCGCGCTATCGCGCCGCTAAGCTCAAATAGCGTCATAACGCGCTATTATGACGCTATTGGTAAATTGATCAACCTAGCCTAAGTGACTGAGTGATTTTAATAACTTTACGGTTGTTTGCTTATGTACTTGACTTAATGCCTTCATGGTTGTTTGCTTTGAGGATGAGAACTTCATTATATGGTTATCATTATCACTTATCAAATTATAATTATATACTTGTCCTGATTTCCTATTATTTGAAACAAATAGCGCGCTATAGCGGCGTTATAGCTTGAACTACATGCTGATGCTATGTTGCAAATAGCGCGCTATAGCACGGCCATAGCTGCGCTATAGCGGCAGTAGTGTCCAGAACAGGTTGCCGCTAAATTTCATAGCGCGCTATCTAAAACATGGCTTGTAAAGAATGCGGAAGTTATGGACATTTAGGGAAGAATTGTCTAGAAATTCTTGAGGGTATGCACTACATCAACAACAACAACAACTATCGTCCTCAATAACGTCAAGGGTGGAATCAGCAACAAAGGCCCAACTACTCAGGTAATTACCAAGGTAATAATTTTAATCAGTCCCCTTTGAGAGAGATTCTTGCTGGTCAGTCCAAACTTATTGAGCAGATAAATAAGAAGGTAATTGCCATGACAAAACCTTAGACGCCATCAGTACCAGGTTAGACACCTTCTCCACTACCATGAAGAACCAGCATAGCTTTAACAAGATGCTAGAGTCACAGCTTGCTCAGCTAGCCTCTGCTATACTCCCGATAGAACCCAACAAGATCCCAGGCCAGCCAGAAGAGTCAACAGCTGTGAGCCAGTGAGTAGGGTGTGTCCGTCAGTTGCCGAGGTGGCGGGAGGCCGCGGTCCTCCTCGTCGATTGTGTTGTTGAGGGCGGGCGCCGTGGGAGCCTGTGCCACCCTGGCCCCTCCAGCTCCCATCCACGGCGGCAGATTTTCGGTGGGCAGACCGTCGGCGCCGCCGGTCTTTGCTGACGGCGGAGGCAAAAGCGTGCTGCTTGCCCGTGGGACGTCGGAGGCAGCCTCCCCGATGCTCTTCAGGCGACGCGCCGTTGGGCTACGCGGGCATGAGGTCTAGGAGATCTCTCTCCATCTATGAGCGCTCTCCCCCTGAACTGCCATCTAGCCATGGCCCGAACTACCTCCTCGCACTCGCCGCTGGCACCGGTGACGGCCGGCTCAGCTTCTTCCCGCCATGGACCTGTCCCTTCCCATGCTCTCTCCACCGCTGGATCCCCACCCCGTCCTCCCTCCATGTGCCGCCCCGCTGGCCCGCCGGTGCCGCCGTTGTTGCCACCGCCGCGGCCGTTGTTTCCACACCTCTCGCGACGCCTCTGGTCGCTCTCTCCTTCACATCGGCGTTGCTCTTCCCGGCGGCGGGTGGCGGCAGCCTCGTCGGCGAGAGGCCCCTCGGCGAAGTGCACTACTACGAAATTGTCCATCACCGTCGGGCTCCAACCCCTTCATCACGCCGGCGAGAACCGGCGAAACCATGGCGGTAGTGATGTGGGGTTTGAAACACTACCGGGTGAAAACACCGGCGGTGATGCGGGAGAGACTGCCGGATTGTTATCGAACCAGCGGCGCCTTGTCACGAACACCGTCCGGGTGTTCCACGACCCGGCGGCATTTTTGATCCAAGCAATGCGGGTTCGAAGTCACCGGCGAGTTGATATTGGGAGACACCGTCGGGCTTTAACGAACCCGACGAACCGTGGGGATAACACTATCGGGTTAGACTGAACCGACAATGTATCGAAGAGCTAACAATGGCGGCTTACTTTGAACCCATCGGTGAACTTTACGTGAACATTGTCGGTGATCTCAACCCGGCCGGCGTTATTAGAGTGGAGACTATCGGTTGGTTAATGCGGCCGGCGGTGATGTTTCGTCGTCTATGACGGTTAGTAATTCAAACCGATCTTGTTTGGTATAGTTACACTACGGTTTGTTGCTCATTCACTGTCGGGCCCAATGCCACCCGGCGTTTTTTTTTAAATTTTTGAATTTATTCGTGGAATTCAGCTCTTTTAAATCCAAAAATCATCATACATTAATATCGTCAAAACATTACAGGATTTAATGGTTACATACAACAAAATCCACCTAATGTTCTAGAAACTAAGCCTACATGAACTTCTAAAATAAAAAGACCAATGACCATAGAGTCATAGACATAAATAAAAGCATGACATCTTTCCAAAACCAATTAAGCAACAATTCTCAAATCTTTCATAAGTATGTGGGGTGGCTTCTCTTCAATCTCTAGGGGGGCTAGTTTGCACCATTGTAGGCGGCGGCGGCTTCACCTTCGGTGTTGTATTTTTACGTAACAATTATTAAGCGTAGCCTTGGACTTGAGCATAGCAATCTTCCCGGGTTAGATAGATCCCCAAGACGCGACCAACAAACACTACGTTACCACGCCATGCTTGCCTATACATGTCACCAAAATAGGATGATATTGCTATGTTATTCATAAAAGTTGTATGCGATAAGCACGGACATATATTTAAAATATCCAAACTGGATTTGAACAACACTAACTCATGAATTTCAATCACAATTCGAGCACGGGTTGCGGTGACCGAGACGGGCATTTCAACGAACACCTCAAGGGGCGTGACCGATGCACTCACCAAGCTTTTCGTGCGCCTCGTGCGCTCCTATCTTGTCTTGGAGGATTTGAGGGAGGACAAGGTCGCGGAGGACGGTGCGGGCGTCGGGCGGTGAAGAGGAAGACAGCGTGGAGGCTGCGGACGGCGAGAGGTGTGTGGTGGCGGTCCTCCGTCGGTGTGGAGGAAGACCACCAGCGGGCGACGCGAGGCTAGGACAGCGGTGAATTAGTTCTCATTCTCATAGGTAAAAACTTCGTACACCTAAAGGGATAATTAGTTCTCACCGTGGAAGGGGCCGAAGGGCGAGAGGATGCCGGCCCGCGGCGTTGGGGGCGTCGGAGTGGAGGAGCGGCGTGGGAGAGAAACGCCGTCAAGCCTCGATTCATGGAGCGGAAACGATTGGGGATCTTGTGAGCGGACGGCCGGGGGCGGCGTAGGGGGACGGCGAACGGCGGCGTTGGAGTTGGTGGTGCGCTCCGTCGGCGAATCGGTGCTCTTTTGGCGGCCCAGGTGGGGAATGAGAATGGCGCGGTGTTCAAATGGCTTGCCAAAAATTTCGCTCAGAGCCACTCACCTATATATATAGGCAAGGGGCTGGTTTGGGCGCGGTGGGGAACGAAATGGCGGGAGGTTCGGATAGATTTGGAAAATTTCACCCCAATCCTATTCGTTGCCGGTTATTACACGCAACCGGCAGTGAAATAGAAATCTTTGCCACTTCATGGATGATCATGTACCTTTGTGAAGGATGTGTAATCCTCCATGGTGGAAATGGCTTGAATTTTTTTTCCAGTCATGTACACCCAAAATATGACCCGGCAGTGATGTCGAATACCGGGTCTAAGTTTTCACCCGGCAGTGATGTCGAATACCACTGGCAGAAAGATCTGCACCGGCAGTGATCTACACATCACTACCGGGTGTGAAACTACACCCGGCGGTGTATTAACGACATTGATTTAACCGTCGACGCGGTGGTGCCCGCGAGCTTTTCTCATCGATTCGAGAGACAAAGCCGGTTTCCTAACCGGCGGTGAATGCTGCGGCAACGCGGTTCTCAAGCGGCGGCATGCATGCAACACGAGGCCCACTTGTGAACACGCTAAGCGAACGTGACAACTACGATATTGTGGTAAAAAAAAAAAAAAAAAGCATTGATGGCTATCCGTTTGGGAGATACAAAGTTTGATTCTTTAAATAGCCCGGCGGTGTTGTGGGCGTGCTACAAACTTGTTGAGTGTGTCATTTTTAAGGTGCTCCGGCCCGGCGAATTAATTAAGAAGTCTCGTCTCCCTCCCTCCCTCCCTCCTGCTCCCTCACCCGTCGGCATCGAAGGTGCGTGTGGTTGATCTTGTAGCAATGGTAAACAATGTGAAGCATGCATTCCTTGTTTCAAAATAACAATGCTAAACTTCGATCATCGTTCTTGAAAAAATGGTCAAAAAACGGCTTGTTGGGGATCGAACGGGGATTTCGGGATTGGGTGTTGGGAAGCGTCGTGCCCCGCCGAGAAAGCGGCCATTGGAAACGCTAATAAAAAATGTAGCGGTCGGCCTTTCGTGGGGAGACGGGCGATCGCGGCGGCCATTGGATGAGCCGGTCGTCTTGCGCCGTTGGCATTCGTTTTCATGGCGCCGCGTCTTGGGAATGACAATGGGCTTGCATGCATTCCATGGCTTGCTACTATATAAGAACGCTCGATTTGGTACCATCTCCATCGCTAATTAGCCTCTTTCTTTCCATAAACCCCAGGCAGCTAGCTTCTTCTTCATCGGCGATGGCGGGCGTCTACACCAACGAGGAGCTTTTTGTTCACCGTGGCGCGCCTCCACGGCGCCCTCGAATGCTCACCCACCGGCCGAAGAACTCGGCACGCCAGCGGTATGCCTTGGCCGTTGGTGGAGAAGCGAACTATACGCCTTCAAGGTCGAGGCCATCGCCGACATCCTCGCTAGGGAGATACCGGCGGGCCGGGCGGAGCTCCGAGCGGCCGGGCGGGGGAACGCGGCCGGCGCGGCGATGAGAGGCCGGCGGCGGCGACGGGCCTAGGGCGGCCGGGCGGAGGAGGAGGCGATAGGCGGCGGCGGCGCGCAGCAATGTCAGGCGATGGCGATATGCGGCGCCGCTTTCTTTTTTTTTTTTGTTTTGTAAATATATTATCTAGTAATATATAATGACTCTCAAGTCGTTTTTAATTCATCTTCGTTCTCTGTTTTTCTATCGTTTGTTTTTCTTGTTCCTTCTTCATTCAACCCCCGCGAGCTATCGGTTCCTTTTGCTTCCTCTCCCAAATCGCTATCGGTTCTAATTCAACCCGGTTGTGTCAATCTTCAAAACGCTTTTCGGTTCTAATTCAAACCCGCGAGTGATCTCGTGTCCATCAAGACCCTTTGCCGGGAACGATTCAACCCGGTGGTGATCTGGTATTCACCGCGGGTTGGTCGAATCCGTGGAGTTTCGAGTTTCCCCGCGCTGAGCGGTTCATCACTGCCGGGCGAGGTTCAACACTACCGGTGAATTAAATTCCGGCAGTGATGCCGGCGGTAGTGATGAGCGAATCTGTAGTAGTGGTGGCTCATCCCTTCCCCTGCTCCTGCCTCTCGGTCCCCCTCTCTACGTGCACCGGGGCCGTGGATTCCTGTTGCGCGCGTCCGCTAGGATGCCAGATTTGGCGAGCACCGTGTGCCTCCTGTATGGCATCCTGGAGTACCATTTTTTAGGACACGGTGCAGTGCAGATAGTCTTATTCTCTCCTCCGTGCCACTTTCTCCCTTCCTCATCATTGTTTTATATCTCTCCGCTATAGCTTAATTAGGTCGCCAGTCCAAATATATAGAAACACCCTTAACTATTTTTTCACTGCTCAACCGCGCGCAACAGCTCGACGAGACGTGGAGTTCCACCACATCAGTCATCAGTCGATCACACGCGATAGCCGGCCTGATCTAGGGAGCTTCCATGCACGCATGCCAAACAGGATGGTGCTGTTCCTGCTCTGCACTCGTAGGACGGCCGCGGTCGGGAAGAGACGACGTCATCATCCCATCCGTGACATCCGGCACAAAATAAGTACGGAGTAGCCAGTGGTAGCAGGGAATACCACTGCTCGCTGGCGCTCCGCTCGCGTGGATCCAACAGCAAGAGGACAAGGATATACGACGGTGTCCTTTCTTTAATCATGAGTAGATGCAGTTCTAGCTAGGGCAGAGTATATAGTAACTATTCATATTTGGAACTAGTGAAGCGGTTTTTTTCAGGTTCAACTTAGGAGCAGCTCTGTCCTTAGAGCTGAAACTGTTTTTAATATATTGTTTGGCAATACTCTTCGATCATAATCAAAATAACAAAAAACAATAAAATATACTAATCTTTTCTTCTTCCTTGCTCCTATTTTTCTCATCTCTTTCCCTTCTTCCTTCAAAAGGATCTATTCCTGCCCTACATTCAGGTACTACATGCAGGTACAGGTGCAGCCTCATCGCAGTAGTATAGCACCAATGTGCGTTTATAGCATGGATGATGGATGGATGCACGGTCCGGGCCCGGAGCAAGTGAGGCTGCTGAACTGAAACGACCAATTCAAAGCTGATTGACCGCTCGGCGTTCACGTCGCTCTCTTCTCTGCTCTCACTCACTTTCAAGCCTCACCCTTCTCGGTCTCTCTTTCTGTGTCTGACTCTGTAGCTGGTGGCGATGTGACATGACCTCCTTCCTGTTGTTTCTTCTCTTGACTTGGGGGCGAGATTGAGATATGGAGAGGGACAGAGGTGTCCTCCGACTATAGATTTCCAACGGGCCGTGCCGGGCCCGGCCCGGCCCGGCGTCGTGCCGTGCCGTGCTGGCCCGCGCCGTGCCGCCACGGGCCACCGTGCCACACGGGCCATGCCTCGGGCTTCGTGCCTTGGGGTCGGCCCAGGCCCGTCCCACGGGCCAAAATCGGGCCGATCGGGCGGGCGGCCCACGGGCGATTTTTGAAAAACACTCAAACATGATTTTTTAATTCCATCAAACATATGAAAAGCATAACATAAAATGACATGTACGACAATTTAAAATTGACCGGGCCTCACCAGTATATGTACAATATTAAACCAATAAGAAAATATCGTGACTAATATACCAAATATGTATAATATTATCACTAGTATATTTGACACCGGGCCTCCCCTTTCTTAACGTGCGGGCCGTGCCGTGCCCCCGTGCTTGCTAAAATTTCCCGTAACATCTAAACGAGGCCTTGCGGGCGGGCCCGCCGACCACCGGGCCATGCCGTGGAGGCCAAACAGAGGGCTCGGGCGGGCGTCGGGCGCGGGCGCCGACCCGTATCCATCCATGGACATGATCATCCATGGCGCCAGCACTCGATGGATCAACAGCTGCTGCTGCATGCTGCTGGGCAATCATTTGTATATTCATGCATGTATATATATCTCTATTAGTAGTACCTGCCGGTGTGTTTAGTTTCTCTTCACCAACCCAAAAAGTGCTGCAGTTTTCTGTCACATCAAATTTTTTAACACATACATGAGACATTAAATGTAGATAAATAAAAAAATTAATTACATAGTTTGGCTGAAAAGTACGAGACGAATCTTTTGAGCCTAGTTAGTCTATGATAGGACAATAATTATCAAATACAAACGAAAAGTGCTACAGTGCGTGAACCCAAAATATTTCACAAACTAAACATCTAGTAGCACAGATACAGCGGAGCACCGCCTGTGGGTGATGGCTGCCTCTATCTCTATTCGTTCGGTAAAGAATGGAAAGAATAAAAAGACGTGCAAATATGATGGGAATGCATATGTAAAACAAAGGAATGAAAAACACATGAATTTGTGTGAATATGTTTGGATGTACCGCAGCAGGAAAAACAAAGGAAAAATGAATGTTTTTTACTATGGTTTTCTTGTAGATCAAATACAAAGAAAGGTTTCCTAGCTATGTTTTCCCATTGGCCAATTCATGTGCAAATGATGCTACATTAACTCCAGACATAGGAATGGAAATCCTACACATTTCCTTTGTTTTTTTTTTACAATATCCAAACGGGTTCTTCCATAGTGATATCTAGTGTTGTTTAGTTGCTCTCTCCCCATCTTTCTTTGGGTTCGTAAGTTCTCTCCTGTACCGTTTTATTTTTCTCTTTTTTTTTTTTAATAAAAGTTTGAATCACCGTGGGGAGTTCCCCACGGTTTTGGGTAAATAAAATCCAAACGGGTTTACGTAGGTCTCACATTATTAGGGCACTCTCAACCACGAAACTAGATTCCTGTACCCATTTACAACCTACTTATTAGCCCACTAATATAGTAGTTGGCTCATCTATGATTCACCCCTTTCATTTAGGAGGAGAGCATCCCCATAGAGGCCAACACCGCCTCATGACATCACATTTTATATGCCAACAATTTTTATGCTATGCTCGGCAACTTAATACAACTTTGCTGATATGTCTCAAGATAAATTTATGAACCTGTGGTGTGGAAGTAGCGCCATCTATTTACATCACCGACTAGTGCATTTCTGCATAGGGCCTATTTACTCCCAACGTTTGTGTTGGATAATTGGGCCTGGCCCATTTATACTAATTCGATAAATTCAAGGAATATATGAAAAATGTTATGGTGATTAGTACCATATTAAGAGTTTAGCTCTTAATGTCACAATTTAAATGGGCAAGCAATGAATGCTCCCATTGGAAAGTTGAGAAGAGGACAAGGGTGTGCCACACGCGAGCGCCGCCATGCTAGTCCCTATCTATTCTCACACACCACCACATTCCCAGCGATAACAGGTCTCGAGAGAGAAGGCTCGAAACCCATGTCCCGCGTCGAGACATATGATCCGGTGCGGGCGCGATTAGGTTTTTCAGGAGCGCCATCGTGATTGCTCGCTCCAACTGCCCAGCCACCAACGATCATGAAGTTAGATCTTCCAGCGATAACAGGTCTCGAGAGAGAAGGCTCGAAACCCATGTCCCGCGTCGAGACATATGATCCGGTGCGGGCGCGATTAGGTTTTTCAGGAGCGCCATCGTGATTGCTCGCTCCAACTGCCCAGCCACCAACGATCATGAAGTTAGATCTTCCCAGGGAATGGCTCCCTCGGCTGGGTATAATTTTGTACTCGAAATTGCACTATATTTATTACTATGGGTATAATTTTGTACTCGAAATTGCACTATATTTATTACTATCTATTTGTTCCATGATCAACAATGCCTACTTTTGTGGTTTAATTATGCATAAATTATTTATCACTAGCAAAATATGCCCGTGCGTTGCACCGGAAAATATGTGTAACTTAGTAATTTATCGTCATGTACTCATGTCAAAAGCATATTGATACATTGATTCGTTGTAGCAAAGAATTAATTGTCGGGAACAAACGTCCTGAAATGGTTGTAATAATTTATAGCATAGAGAATAATGATCATATCATGCCTTTTATTGAGTCATGATATTCTATTCTATGTCATAGTTGGACACTTACTACTCTTTTTTTTTTTTTTTTTAGATTACACAGTACAACGCAGACGCTCAACACGCACGCACACTCACCCCTATGAACACACGTACGCAAACCTTACCCCTATGAGCACCTTCGAAGGACTGAGCCGACAAATCTTGAAGTTTCGAAGTCACCACTGGCGCCTCGCTATCGACGGGGACGTCGCGTACCACTTAATGCATAGCGCCGGAAAATCCTGAAATAAATCCAGGATAAATATATCGTGCATCAACGTTTAAATGCACTTTGGAATCAGACTACATAGTTTGACGTACACTATTCAATTCACATGAGTCACCCGGTGAAAATGTGTAGGATTCGTTGTCTCAAAATTCAGGTGTGCGGTCGTTTTGGATCTTCTATTGGAACCGGACACAGACATATGCGGCGTCGACGTACTTGGCCTTGGTTAGGGAGGAGGAGGAGGCGCACATCATCTCGCCCATGGACTCCTTTGCGGGGAAAAATATGTAGTGCAAACCATAACTATCATGAAAACTCGTGTAAAACCACTGGTCTAAAATTTGTTATTTTTATATCTAACAAACGAAGTCGAGTTTAGAAAAGATATTTTACAAGGTTGTGTATCATCATATCATCTACATGTGTGATTTTTTTTTTTTTTTTTTTTTTTTTATGAATTTAGACGACTTTTTTTTGTTGTGGTTTACACGGGTTTTTATGGTAGTTGTAGTTTGCGGTATATATTTTCCCCCTTTGCGGCTACCACACGGACTGGACCGGCAGACATAAAAATAGGTAAAAGAATAAATAAAATTTTTATCCTTGCAACGCACGGGCATGTTTTGCTGGTTGTAGAAAATAGCAAACATACCAATAAAGAGTTCAAATAACCATAGAATAATATTTTGTTATTTATTTATTTATTGTATTTATAAAAGGAAATGAGAGGGAAAAAAAGAAGACACAAAAAGTCACGGATCTAACATCGAAAAGGGAAAGAGTAAAAACAAATCGGGAATTGAGGAAAGGACTTAAGAAGAATAAAGAGTTCAAATACCCATATGCAATATTTATTATTTGATTATTCTAGAAACGTGGGAGAAAAAGATGAAACAAGAAAGCTACGACACTAACAGGAAAAAGAGAAACAGGAAATGGAAAAATAATAAAAGGAATTGGGAGGGGGCACGGAAGGGCAAATAGAAAAAACAATTCGGCGGAAGGGCAAATAAAAAATAGAATTGGGAGGGGGCACGGACGGCATAACGTTTTTTAAGGAAGGAAAGGAAGTTTTCCTCCGATGTGAATACTGGCGTAAGGTTGGCGAAAAAAATTTTTGCGGGCGGTGGGCAGAAAAACGGTGAAAAGAGAGGTGGGACTGAAATTTTCTCTCTTTATTAGTAGGTATAGATAATGTTACTGCTCAACTTATGGATTAAATTATACATGATTTTGTGGTTTATCTAACAACCAAAACATGATTTTAGGCAATTTTCTGTTAGTGGATTTGTTATTGCCTTAAAACAAAATCCTTTCGATGAGAAGAATTTCACAGTCTGGCATGCAAAGATGGTATTGTGGTTGATTGGTATGAATTGTTATTATGCCACAGAGGGGAATCCCAAACAACTCTCTCCTGATGAAGAGAAGAAGTGCATGGCAGCCGATAACCTCTGTAGAGAGCTATAATATGTGCACTTTATAGCAAGTTTGAGCAGAACTACATTAAATACCCGACAACTAAGCAATTGTTGAATGCACTGAACGATAAGTTCGGCATTTCCGACATTAGCAATGAGCTATACCTCATGAAGCAGTTGTTTAACTACAAGATTGTCAAGGACCGTTCTATAGTCGAGCAGGCTCATGACGTACAGGCACTGGCTAAGGAACTTGAACAATTTCCATGTGTCCTCCCTGACAAGTTTGTGGTCGGTAGTATTATCACTAAGTGGCCACCTTCTTGGAGGGACTGTGCTACCGCCGTAAAACTCAAGAGGCAGGAGTTCAGTGTGACTGAGTTCACTGAGACCCTTGATGCTAAGGAGAGGGCGAGAGCAAAGGATAATCATGGAAAGGGTGTTGCTGAATTCCCTGTTGGGGCTAAGGAACTTGAACAATTTCCATGTGTCCTCCCTGACAAGTTTGTGGTCGGCGGTATTATCACTAAGTGGCCACCTTCTTGGAGGGACTGTGCTACCTCCCTAAAACTCAAGAGGCAGGAGTTCAGTGTGACTGAGTTCACTGAGACCCTTGATGCTGAGGAGAGGGCGAGAGCAAAGGATAATCATGGAAAGGGTGTTGCTGAATTCCCTGTTGCTAGCTTGGCACAGAAGAAGAGAAATTTCAACTGAAATCATAGGAGAAAGAACAAGAAGAAACATGAGGACATTAAGGCAAAGCAGACTACTAAGTTTAAGAACAACAATAACAACAAAAAGGGTGAAAGTGGCTACTTTGTGTGCGGTAGTGAACATCACTGGGCAAAGGATGTCCAGACCGCAAGAACAAACAGCCTAAGAAAGAGTTTGTGAACAAGGTTGTTAGCGAGACAGGAGGAACTTCCGGGTATGGTGATTCATTACCCTTTGTTCTTTTAGTCTGTAATTCACCCGAGTGGTGGATGGATTCTAGAGCTAACATAAATGTATGATTGACGCTTCTCTATTCTCTTCTTATCAGGTCGGCACCAACGGAGCCTTATTGATGGGGAATAGGACTCAGGGACGTGTAGCTGGGATCGGTATGGTCATTCTGAAGTTTACTTCAGAAAAGAAGGTACTACTAAAGAACATGCAACATGTTCTAGTTAGCGGTTCTTAGCTATGTTGAGATGGCTATAGAATCGTGTTAGAGTCAAATAAATGTGTTATTTCCAAGCATGGAACATTCATTGGTAAATGCTATGATTGTGGAGGCTTGTTCCGCCTTTCTTTAAAGCTTGATGCTTCTAATAACTATGTGAATAATGTTGTTACTCCGAATGAGACAGATGTTTGGCATTCTCAATTTTGTCATGTTAATTACGGTTGTTTATCATGGCTAGCAAGTCTTAATTTAATCCCTAAATTAAGAAGTACAGAGTGTCATGTGTGTGTGTGCAATCAAAGCAACCCCACAAGCCTCACAAGGATACTGAGGAGAGGAACCTGGCACCATTAGAACTTGTCCATTCCAATCTATGCGAGATGAATGGTGAACTGACTAAAGGTAGAAAACTATACTTAATAATGTTTATAGATGAATGTACTAGATTCTGCAATGTGAATTTATTAAAACTGAAGGATGAAGCATTACATTACTTTAAGGCCTATAAAGCTGAAACTGATTGTGGTAAATAATATTTTTGAAAAGAATTTCTAAGTTCTATGTGGAACATGGAATTATTCATGAGAGGATCTTTGCTATACTCACCACAGTCCAATAGGATTGTCGAAAAGAAAGAACCGAACTCTAACTGATTTTGTTAATGCATTGTTAGAGACATCAAGACTATCTAAGGAACTAGAGGGATTCCCCGCACGTTGCCACAGGTAGGAAGGGGGTATTTTTAAAGGATTGAATTGTAATCGCTAAGAAATCTGATAACAATTAGCTATTGAGGAGAATTAATTTGTGCAGGTTAGAAACAGAGTTAGTAACGAAGAACTTAGATGTATGAAACAAAGTATATACTCATTGGCATGAAGATTATTTAATCTTATGTTTAAACTCCAAGCTGAACCAATATCGAATAGAAATATTTAGATATGTTGGATAGATGACTACTTACGGTAATGCAATAAAACATATATAATAATTTATTTAAGAAAATCCTTGGTAGATGATTTAATCTCTTTAACTTCGTCTTTCACGCATCATATCCCCGCGTGTTGTTGTGGGTACGAAGGAGAAATCTATGAGTTAGAATATTACTATCACCCTCATATTCTTTTTCTTTCCTTTTTCCTCTTTTTATCATTCTCTTTTTTTTTATTTTTTACTTTACTCTATACCAACTACCATCGATTGGGGCTCACCTATAATGTTATCGAAATACATCCATATGAGATCTTGTTTTGAAGGATTTATTAAAAGGAATTCAATGGTGTAATCGGAATATGATTTGGTTTTTTGGTTTGTGGGTTATAACATTTTTCAGTTAGTTCAAACAGTGGGGCCTACCACAAAAAATGTCATGATTTTAGTAGAGTCTGGCGAGGTGGCATGCTTGCATGTCGAGAGAACTCCCTATTGGGGGTTCTCTACATAGGTGTAGTAGATGGTGGGGTGAGGCTTTAATGAGAGCGTGTCATGTCATGAATAGAGTTCCAACAAAGAATAAAGGAATCACTCCATTCGAGGAATGGGAAAAGAAAAGATAAAACCTCTCCTACTTGCGCACTTGGCGTTGTTTGGCCAAAGTGAATGTGCCAAATTAACAAGAAACACAAACTCGAACCCCCAAAATAGTTGATTGTGTATTTCTTGGCTATGCTTTCCACAGTGTTGGATATAGGTTCTTAATCATAAACTCTGGAGTACCTGATGTGAATGTCGGTACTATAATGGAGTCTAGAGATGCCATATTCTTTGAAAGTGAATTTCCTATGAAAACCATGCCTAGCACATCTAATCATGAATCTATAATTTCCCATGAGCAATCTATTCTAATAGAACACTCTAATGATCTAAATGTGGAAAATCTTGAGGAGTCACATTAATTATAGTCACTCAAATCTTTTAGCGATGATGCACCAAGAATCATTGAAGAGGCATATTCCTCTCTTGATGCTGATCTTTGGATGGAAGCAATAAGGAGTGAGATGGATTCAATAATGTATAACTTGGGAAGTTGTCAAACACCCTTATGGGTGCAAACCCATAAGATGCAAATGGGTGTTCAAGGAAAAGCTGAGGCCTGATGGTATAATTGAGAGGTGCAATGCTAGTCTTGTGGCCAAGGGTTTTACCCAAAAGGAAGGTGAGGATTACTTTGATCACTTGTTGCTGGATTGACCACAATACGAGTGTTACATGCTCTGGCTGCCTCCCATGGTCTGATCATTCATTAGATGGATGTTAAGACGGCCTACATAGGGTTAGAAGAGGAAATCTATATGAACTAGCGAGATGGTTTTGTAGCAAATGGTTTGTATAAACTATGAAAGTTCTTATTTGGCCTCCCAAGCAATGGAATGAGAAACTCTAACATCTGTCGACTTTGTTGTGAACGAAGCTAACAAATATGTGTACTATAGATGTTGTGGGGTTGAAGGAGTGATCTTATGTTTATATGTTGATGACATACTAATGTAACACCCCAGGTGTTATTTACCAGTTAAGCTTTGGTTTGGACAAAAATAAGTTTAGTTATAGCTTTGGTTGTGTTGTTGGCGGAAAAGACGTGAAAAGAATAGGAATCCGAAAGCTACCCCCTCTGGTTGTTTTGTGAATCTTGGATCATACCACAATCAAATGGTCCTTGAGAACTCCTTAGGCAATGGTGATGATATCTTATAGAGTAGTTCAACAAGTTGGTTTTGTTGGGTTGCAACTTTATCGTGAAGGAAAGTTGTACTCATGTGTTTATCATTTCATGCACCTGCAAGCATCATATTTAAATATATGGCATCATGTTGAGGCATACATTATTTCGTGTAGTGAACGAGATCGAGAGTGTCAAGTCTGAGCCAGTCCCTGAGGAGGTTCTTTATCCAAAGGGAAGCGGGTTCGGATTTCTCTGGGTTTTCTCGAAGAAATAGTTTATTCCGTCAACGAAGGCAAGCCCCTGGTTCATTAAACCCTTTCCTTGATATTTTAAAAAGCTTATATCACTTTTGTTTATGCTTTATTGCATTAAGTAATTAGGAGTTGTGTGATAACCTAATTGCTGCATTACCATCCTTGTTTATTGCAATACCATCCTTGTTAACCCGTTTATTTCGAAAATGTTTAGTGATGCTTAGCCCCGCGCTTATTAGTTAAGCTTTTTCATCAAAATGTTTTATTTGAGAAGATGGGACTGTTTTTGGAAAAGAAAGAGATGTAGTGATGAATTTGAGATCGGACGGGACGTAGGTTGAAAGCCGGCGGGATACCTAGTCGTGTGCTTGTCCCGTGTTGGTCGATATAAGGACCGTCCGTTGTTTGGATTGTTAAGTTCGGGACTTTTTGAACGCAAGTTGCGCCCGAGGCCGTTTTGGGTCAATGGCACGTCTCGATCGCGATCACCCCAGTCGACGAAACTAATCGCCACATGCCCCGTAAGCCCGATCTCGGGGGTGTACCAAATCGGGAACGGACAACCTCGCAAGACCGGGAGTGGAGAGATGGCGGGAGTAGTATGTACCCACCCCACTTGGTCAAACCGTCATTAGGACGGGGGGTAGGGAGGTGGAGTCTTGTGCTCTCGGGTGGCGATGGACCCAAATCCGTTTTGGACAAACCGAGTGAGGGTTGATATATGCGAGCTTAAGTGCTACATATGTCGTGTGGTTAGGGATCCCCACCGGGTATAATCGGTTCATGAATCGCCGTTGCTTCTCGGTTATGGAGACCCGTTCTTACGCCCCATTCATCGTAGTAAATGATGGAATATGTTTTTGAGGAAAGAAAGTTGGCATAAGAAAAATATGTTTGCTCTAGAATAGGATAACCTAGAGTATATGAGCTACTAATCTGAATTAAAAATACCGAAAGTAAGGATTCACTTATAGTAAGCTTTTCTCGCAAAAGAGTTCTTGATTCTTGCTAAAGCCTTACCTTGACTCAAAGACCAAAGATTCCCGAGTCTTCTCCTCTTTTCTTGGTCGGGTAAGTCTTGTTGAGTACTCCCGCACTCGGGGTTTGTTAACCCTTGTTGCGGTGTTGACTCGTCTTTGTTAACCAAGGTTATGTCGGTGGGCACGACATGATCTGGTTGTCTTCTAGTCTACTCAGCTTCCGCGAATTAATTAAGTTAAGTTTACTCAAACGTAACTTACTCACATTTTGTAAAATTAATGTTATTATTCTTCCGCACTCTGATCTATATTTTTGTAACAAATGTTGTAATATTGTAGCTACTCCTTTGTTGATCCTGGTATGAGTTATCAACAGGGCTTCTTAAGTTATCGGGTGTATCTGCACAGCTGTCAGAGGTCTTTGGGACAATGACAGGTGCAGGTGGGCCCGGTAATTAGGAGGTTCTGTTACAACTAATCTTTGTAACAAACCTTGATGTGATCAAGGAAGTGAAGGACTACTTGTCCAATAGCTTTGATATGAAAGATTTGGGAGAGGTTGTTGCTAAAATTAATGTCAAGCTTATAAAGGATGACAATGGTGGGGTGACTTTACAATCTCACTATGTAGAAAAGGTTTTATGTCGATTTAGCTATAGTGACTATAAGCTAGTCGGTCTCTACACACCATATGACTCCAGTGTGCTATTAAAGAAGAATAAAAAAATAGTAAAGGATCAATTAAGATACTCTTAGATCATTGGATCACTAATGTATCTTGCTAGTGCAACTAGACCTGACATCTCATTTGTTGTGAGCAAACTGAGCCGATTTGTGAAAAACCCAGGTGACAGTCACTTGTATGCCCTTTAGAGGGTAATGTATTATTTGAAAGCCATTGTATTCTATGGAATTCACTATACCGAGTACCCAAAGATAATGGAGGGTTACAGTGATGCAAATTGAATATCTGATGCTGATGATATCTATGACACAAGCGGATATGTGTTTCTGCTTGGAGCTGGCGGTGTTTCCTTGAAGTCTTGCAAGCAGTCTATTTTAACAAAGTCTATAATGGAAGCAAAACTTACAGCTTTAGACACCGCCAGTGTAGAGGCTGAGTGGCTTCGTGAACTCCTAATAGATTTATCGATAACAGACAAGCCAATATTGGCTATTTCTATGAACTGTGATAGTAAAAGTAACAGTTCTAACGACAACATGAAGTCCTCAAGACGTGAAAAGGCGGATAAAATCTATCAGAAAATTGAGAAGCTCCAGAGTAATAGCGTTGGACTATGTCCACACATCTAAGAATATGGCATATCAATTCACTAGGGGTCTATCACGTAATGTGATAGATAGTGCATCAAGAGAAATGGGCTTGAGACCCACATGAAGTCTATCATGGTGGTAACCCATTCTATGTTATCGAAGATCCTATGAAGTAGGATGGTGAAACAAGCCAGTGGTAGACCGATAGGAAAGACCCTAATGTTGGTCCATTTCTGATGCACATCATTCCTAATCTGTTAGAAAGGTTGGTGTTTACCTTAATGTGTTCCAAGTGGCTCAATTGGAGGAGCAAAGATATTGTCCTATAGAACATCTTTTGAGAATCACACCTATATGAGTTCGACTGCTAGTCACAGTCTATGAGATTTGGGTGATATCTAGATACTCAAGAAGGGCCCTAGGAGTTTGACTTATACGCTCCAAACAGAGGGGGATGCAGGTAGCCTAGTATCTGCTAAGAACTAAGAAGAAACTTATTTTGCACGAAATTGTCAATTCAAGGTCTAGTCGATTGTTCAGTTGTGGAGAAGCGTATCTTTACTCTTGGTGGATGTTCAACTTAACGTCTTCACCAAACACCGATATATCAAACTATAGAGTTTTTTGAGTGCATTTCTAATATGCCCTAGAATTTGGTGGGGATTGTTGGATAATTGGGCCTGGCCCATTTATACATTCAATAAATTCAAGGAATATATGGAAAGTGTTGTGATGATTAGTACCACATTGAGAGTTCAGTTCTTAATGACACAACTTAAATGGGAAAGCAATGTGTGCTCATATTGGAAAGTTCGGAAGAGGACAAGGGCGTGCCACACGCGTGCGTGCCGCCGCTGCCAAGCCGTGGCGTGGCGTGTCGCGCATGTGTGCTTAATTTTTGTTACATTGCTCTGAAAGCAACGGCAGATCAGAGGAGACTGTTGCGAACCTGACCAGGTGCGGTCAGGGATCCACTGCATGCGGGGAGTTGGAGATGGATGAACGGGAGTGGGAGTTGGAGATAGATGAACGGGAGTGTTCCACTCGGTCCACCTGCGGATGCGGGTGACTCCTCCCCTCCCGTGGAGGCAGTATAAAGCCCCGCCTCTCCGAGTTACTGATACATCAGTTCACTGTCCCTCCCTACTCCTCTCTGAGTTACTGATACATCAGTTCACTGTCCCTCCCTACTCTCACACCACCGCACATAGCACACACACTTTCACCGCTGCCGCACCTATCACCACGTCCCGGCGTTACTGTGATCATAGTTCCCGAGAGAGCAGGCCTCTGGAGCCTCTGTCCCGCCTCGAGACACCTGATCAGGTGTGTGACGCAATCTGGTTTTTGGGGAGCGCTATCACGACTGCTCGCTCGACCCAATCGAACCGAACAACTACACCAACGATGGCCAACGATCACAAAGTTGGATCGTCCCCGGGAATGGCTCCCTTGGCTGAGTATAATTTTATACTCAAAGTTGCACTACATTTGTTACTATCTATTTGTTCCATAATCAGCATTTCCTATTGTTGTGGTTTACTTATGCATAAATTATTTATCATAATTAAATTTACCGTTCAATTTATGGATTGAATTATACATGAAATTGCCTAGTTATTCAACAGTTTGGGCACCAATCCATAATAAATCATTTGGATTTGGAATGGGAGAGACTAACGAGAGCATGTCCAACAGCTTCCACCGTCACCGTTAGCCGTGAATTGAGGTTTCCATCTCTCACAAGTGACAGGCATCTGACTCAGCTAATCAGCTGGGGCCACAGCCACCAGCAGCTCCACCCGCTCTCCATGTAATAGTACTAGCAACAGTAGGAGGGGTGCATGATTGCTCATCATCTGCATGCAGCTCTCTGCAGATCCATCCACGAGCCCATGCCGTGGCACTGTGACAGCAGTTGGATCTACTACGACTACTGGTAAGCTCTGATGAGTCTCTACTAGCTAATAACCGATCATAATCATCATCTATACCTATGCTATATACTACTACTACTTCAACAGTCCTACCACCAGTGTTCATCGATCCAGCCTTTGGAGCTAGCTCTTCGCTTGCCTGAATGCATGAGCAGCTACCAATGCAATGCGACTAGCCCTCCTACAGTACGTTGTACGGACTACGTAGTAGTAGCTGCCTACCTGTACTGTATGGTTCCATCCATGTTGCCGGCCGCCATGGATTCCATCGAATACGTACAGTACTCTATATATGCTCAAGTCATGTGTGCTGTATCTGCATCTACCTACGCGCGCGTACTGTGTAGTAGACGACACTACTGGTGGCTACCTAGCTTTTGGTGTTGCATGCCCGGCCTCCGATCGATCCGTTGCGAGGCGGCAGGCCGCGTGCGCGCCTTTGGCGCTGCGGCTGCGGGGGGACTGCTGCACACCAGGGATCAGCATCAATGCAGGCTGCTGCCTCCCTCGACTTGTTTATGTCGTCTCAGCCATGTGGCTCTCAGCCTCCCAGGTAGGAGTCGGAGTAGGAGTAGGAGTAGCTAACCTTTTGCACAGAATTTTAGACGGATCGAGAGACCTGCTGCTGCGGTGCGAGACTGGACTTGTCAACCTCACCTCCTCTCGCAAGTCAATTACCTCAAAAAAAAACATGGGTTCATGCCGGTTAAACTAGCTAAAGTTTGACTATATTTATA
This sequence comes from Hyparrhenia diplandra, assembly GCA_015847255.1. Lineage (NCBI taxonomy): Eukaryota > Viridiplantae > Streptophyta > Magnoliopsida > Poales > Poaceae > Hyparrhenia > Hyparrhenia diplandra. The sequence continues at coordinate 47,264 of JADLZK010002656.1, read as the reverse complement.
GTAAAAGAATAAATCTGGGTTCGCACCGGTCAAACTAGCTAAAGTTTGACCACATTTATAGTAAATACTATTAAATTTATGTATCCAACTAAATTTCTTAAGAAAATATATTCGATGATTAATTTAATGGTATTTATTTCGTATCATATATGTTAGTAGTTTTTTTTCTATAATTTCAATTTAATGGTATTAAGGCTATGTTGTTGTTGTTGTTGTTGTTGTGTGGGTTAAACTTCAAATTGGTTGACTCAAAATGTGAGATACCCAAGCTTATGACCCTAATGATATGAGTAAAAATTGCAAGTCATTTAAAATCGTCTCATTTTTGTCATGAAAGGAAAAGAGTGCAACATTTATCAGAGAAGGCTTCTGTATAGAGTTAACATAGTAAGTTTAAGGCCTTGAGAATGAATATACAGATTTCTTGTGTTTGCTAAATTTTAAGGTACTAGAAAATATTAGTGTGCGTAACAGAGAAATATATACAAGATCGTTGTTTTGTTTTTTTTTTTTTTGTGAATGACAGCGGTGAGTAATTTATCAACACGTGATGGCATTTCATTTTGCTTTCTGGTAAAGTTTTAGTTTTAAGGCTTTGAGAAGAATTAATATGAACACTTTTTTGTTTGTTAACACCACTCCATTCCATGGCCGGCATAAGTCAGTTGGTCATCTACTCCCTCTGTCCCATGGAGTTCGTCGTTTTTGACTTTTAAACTTCATGTTTGACCATCCGTCTTATTCAAAATATTTATGCAAATCATAAAATAAATTAATCAATATTCAAGTATCTTCATTGATAAAATAAGTCATAACAAAATCAATTATATTTGTGCAAAAAATTTGAATAAGACGAAGCATCGAATAAGATGGCACGGAATCCGGGGGTGACAAACTCAAAATGGGACGAGAGGGAGTACACGTTATGGAAGTACGTTTAATGATGAATATAAAGTATAGCATCAACCTAGCTAGTAGCTCATAGATCAAAGTATACAGTAGTCATTGATGGTCAAAACAAAATAATGTCGGACTTAGGATAAGCCCACATTACCTTTCTGCTTCCCTTGGCCAACTCCTCTCTTTTTTCACTCTCTTTCATCTTCATCCCTAAACTGTAGGGCCTACATACAGCCCCTGAGCTGCGAGACACGTCCAAGCATCTGCTTTTCAATCGCAGGCGCGCGGGCTGGTCCTCCAACTCGCAAGTGATCACTGGCCAACTTTACATAATTGCTCCTGTGTAAATATGTAATCATGTGCCTCCCACATGGATCGAGTGTTCATGCATGTGTGTACGACGAATGCATGAGTAAGAGGCATGCAAATTTTGCAGTAATTTTGAGAATAGGGCGCGACTACAGAAATGCTCATTGTCTACAGTACTTTCACCAACTGATTTGTTAAAGTTGACGGTGATGCTTTTTGACCTTCAGTTGATAATATGAGCTGGCGATAATGAGGTGATCACCACCAATTCATGTTGCCAACTTGCACTGAGAATAGGTGTCATCATCATTTCCAGTTCATGTTACCAACCGGTGGTGATACGTCCTCCATCAAATGCCAGTTTGTAATAAGATTCAACAGTTATAATCTATTATCACCATCAGTTCATATTACAATCTGACTGTGATAGTCATGGTGCAACAGATTAATACTAATAAATTTTTTAGATGAAGGATAAAGACATACTTGATATCAAAATTCTCCACATCTCGACAAAATCTACAATGTTGTAGTTGATGAACTTTTCATTTAAGGTAATTTATGATCGCAAAAATCAGTTTGAATTTCTAATATTCTTAAATTCATCTTTTGAATTATTCAAACAAACTCGGCTTAGAAATGACCAAAACAAGAGTTGTAGATCCCAATGATGTCAACAACTTTGTATCTAATGACCTTTTCGATTGAAAACATTTTCAGTCCTACAATTCTATTTGAAGTTATCACATCTTTAAAGTTCAAATTATTCAAATGGCCTTGGATCAAAAAATGACTAGAACCAAAGTTCTATATCTCAATGAGATCTAATACTTTGTAGTTGACAACTTTTTCATTTTAAATCATTTATAGTTCTAATATTATGATCTTAAATGTTTATTATATTAACGAAAAAGTCTCAATAAAATGGAAAATATCATGCACTTACAAACTATGGTTTATAATAAAATTGGCTGATGTTGTGTGTTGTGAGAGAAAAAAGTTGGACCATGCCGATAAGCTCAAGTGAAATGGGCATTAGTCACAATCATTGATGCTCTCATTTCAAATGTTTGAGTCCAATGGATTAGTGGAGTGTGAGGCGGTGGGTGAGGCGAGGCCCCCACGCAGTAGTTTGGTGGTTTTCGATGATGCGCGACGGATTGTTAAAATTCAAAATTTGAGCCAAATCGACGATCGTGTGTGTGCGGCTTGAGGGTGACAGTCCTATGGTGGAGGAGTTTTTTTGGTAGGTTTGGGCTTGCGGTGGTCGTGGGCGTGGGCGTGGCACAACGTTGGCGAAAACTTTCAGTTCGAACGGTTGCTTTTGGCTCCTCTCCCGTGTGGTGGTGGTGTAGAGTTGTGTTGTTATTTTGTCGATTCCGACATGTAGTTGTGGATGGTGGCTTGTGTTGATGACCCAATCCAAATGTGTTTATTTCTCCCATCCGATTGTTGTTAGTTGTGTCTAGTGGGTCGTTTCACCAAGTTGAGTGGTTAGTAGTGGTTGATGGTTCACCAAGCTGAGTCGTGGAGTTGTAGTTGAGTGGGCGCTTTTTGTGGCGCGAGTTGAGTTGATTTGGTACCTAGGTGTGCGGTTGGAGTAGGGTTCCACATTTGTATGGTTTTTTCGCCCGAGAAAAAACTGGGCACTTGCCTTTTCCTTTTTTTTCGTCTAATAAGAAATCAAGCAAAGCTTTTGCCGGCATTAAAAAAAACAATCATTGATGCCACAGGTTGCAGGTTTGAATTTGGCCGCATTCGGTATTGTGTGTGTTATGATTTGAATCCAATAATATTTCCCCAATCAGGTTTGCTTCCTATGGATGACCAAAGTTTAACATTGATCCTTTGGCTCCAGCGCGTTAAAGATGTGGCATCGATCCATCCCCACGCAGAAATCATGCTGGCATGCTACTTTTTTCAGCTCAGGTCTTCCCTCCACTCCATGCAAAAAGAAAAAGAGACCGCAAAGCACCAAATTTTGGAAGCAAGAGAGACCTGGGGAGATCAAAAGGGTGCTCTCTTCCCTTCCCAGAAAAAAAGGAGGAAGGGAGGATTGGATATGATGGTCTCGCTGGTTTTTGAACGACGGTGGGGCATGGAAATGTATGCAGCCATGCAATGCAAGGTACTGCAGCGAAATAGCTCCTGCATGCATGCTCCATAGTCCATTCTGATCATCATGCAAGCTTCCCCAAATGGCTCCGCTCCTCATCAGTGGGAATTATAGCCAGGGTGGGTCTCCCTGGCTGGCGCACACACACACACTGCCTTTTCTCATTTATGAGTTATGGGCACCCCCTGGCCGTCCACTAAAACTCTTTGGCTCCACACTGCAGGCCACTTATGTTTCGCAAACAGTAGGCATCTTCCCGCCAGTGCCATACCCACCAAAAATACAGATAGAAAAAAAAAAACAGTTGGAGGTACATCGAGAGTATTTAGATAAATCATTTTATTTGCCTAAGAATTAATATAAATATATTGAACCACACTTTACTTTAGTGTAAAACTACAAAACCGACTTTGGTCTTAACTGCAAGAGACACGGTAAACAACACACACACACAAAATTCATTTCTTCCTTGGGTTGATTTAAGCTACTTTAGCATAGTACCTGAAATCAATTTAGGATATAGGAAAGTAATGCTGCAATTGATCCTAAAACATGTCTCCTATATTTCTTTAGGGATAGGGAAGATGGGGTTTCTCTCTTTTTACCCCTCTGTCTCAATTTATTTTTCGTTCAAAAAACATGAAGACCAAGGTAGCCTATAATGGCGTTCTCACTCCTCTAGCATTCCTGTGACGAGCAGAGCCGGATTGGTTGCATGTTGCAACAACGGTGCCCCTAAATATGCAGAGGTGGGAGGGAGGTGACAGAATAAAAGTTGCATGCTTAGATAGTGCTCCCTCTGTCCCATTGAGTTTGTCGTTTTTGACTTTTAAACTTCATGATTGACCATTCGCCTTATTCAAAATATTTATGCAAATAATAAAATAAATTAATCAATATTCAAGTATCTTTATTGATAAAATAAGTCATAACAAAATAAATTATATTTGTGCAAAAAAATTTAAATAAGATAAATCATCGAAGAAGATGACACGAAATCCAGGATGACAAACTTAATAGGACTGAGGGAGTAGGTGGACAAAGAGCCTAGACGACAGTTTATTTAGGACATGACACTGGTGCCAGAACAACTACTAATTCGTGGAGTATATAGGAGAGAGTATATATGCTTGGTTCAGAAGACAAGACATGAGAGATGAGATAGGATCGAGATCTGTTACAGCACTTCCATATCCTAAAATACTACTACTACTTTACTTTTTAGGTAAAGAAGATTGGATAGGATATATACATGGTGAAGATGCTCTTAATAATCTAGAGGAAACGATATTTGAGGAAAAGAGACGATGGCGCGCCCATGCATTGTGTAGACTGTAGGCTTTCCCCCTGCATGGACTGGCCTTTGATCGATGATCAGCAATTAAGCAGTGGGTAGTAGCCATTTAATATTGTTGATGTTTAATTTTGGGAAGAATGTGCGTGCATGCATGGCACATACGATCATAATGGCCGAGTGGGTCCACTCGTACGTACAGTACTCCGTCTAGCCATGCATATCGGCCTTCTAGCTGGTGGCTGTGGACAGCACAATTACATGCATGCATACTGTAGGGAGGAAGCAGCAGCAGCAGCATGCAACAGGGGGCATATGAGAATGATGGCGCTGTGTCCCTTGATTTGTGCTGCGCCCGGCCTGCCTGACCTGAGCTGAGCTAGCGGGGCGCCTGGCCTGCCTCGCCTATCATTCATGAACCCTGCCCCTGCATCTGCAGCTGCAGCCTGCATGCAGACGACACACATGCGACCATGTACTGCGCCTCCCACCTCATACGGCGGCTAGCTACTGGCTGCAGAAAGAATAATGCAGCGCGGGAGTAATGCCACGCCCGTACACACTCGCGGACTCTGGCCAAAGCAACAATAATGCACGAGTTTAGGCATGGCAAGGGGCTTGACTCGAGGTCATTTATTTATATCCATGCACATGGTACATAGTAGATGATTCAAATGTTTTTCTCGAACACGCAAAATGTTTCGCGTCTTTTGTATTAAGACGAATAAAAAGTTAAAAGTTACAACGACGCGCTATGAACGACGCACTAGGGGAAATATAATTATACAAATAGCTCAGCCCTCCCTAGCAGAAAGAAGTCAAACACGATTACTCACTGGATAAACAGCCTAGTCGTCGGCCAAGGACCGACGCGGGCGATTACAAGGCCTCCAAAAATCCGCCTCGGTCCTACACCTGGCGAGTCCGGGAAGATCTGATGCATCACCTCCTTTCGAGGGAGTGCGGTTGTCGCCATAGACTATGTCGTGGTAGACCTGTGACTCGGATTCAAATGTAGTTGGAATAGAGTACAACCTCTATCTCACGACGTTTGTCACTCGAAAATCGAGTCTGTGAAGGGGCATGTTTTTCGAACGACAAAGACAGGAGGGAATACGTGCCTTCAATATATAGCATACTTGTAACCATAAATCTTGTTCGCTGAACCGCTCAAAGTTTAGTACAGCTCCATTTACGGAGTACTCCGTATGTAGCATGTGCAAATGTGCAACAATGATGATAGAGTACTATACTACGCTGCCGTGCCCTCTAGCAACCTACTCCGGCCGTACTCTACGAGTTGTACACACTAGCGTGTGAATGCTGCATTTGTGTGCGCGTGCGTACGTACAGTACGTGCGACACAGATCCATCTTGCTCTGCAAAATACGGTGGGCGCGACTAGATTGATTGTGAGCAGAGTATCTTGAGGATAGATCGATGATTGATGCATGGAAGCTCGTGCGTGTGCGTGCAGTCAGTCGTCGAGCGTGCGTGCGTGCATGAATGAATCAATCAATCCAGACCGATGACCGGCAAGAGAAGAGGAGAGGAGCCAGGCCAGGCCAGGCCAGCTACGAAACAATGAAATGACGAGCCATGGCTTGCCTATAATATGAGTACTCCTAGCTTCCAAGCCTTTAACTTGTTCGATCTGTCGCCTTCGTCTATACTACCTGCTGTCCAGTCCTGGCCAGGTATATGCATGCTATGCGTCGTCTGCTAGTAGCTATTACTAGCTCCTAGTCGTCGTAAATCCTATAGCTAAAGCGTGTTCGATCCATCTCATCAACAAAAGTCTCAGCGCAGAAAGCTTTTGGCTCCTTTGCAGGCGGCGGCACTTGCATGCTTGTTCTTTTTCTTTCTTTCAAAAAGACAAATAAATGCATTGATATATCAACAGACCACGTAGTAGTCCTACAAAATTGCACTCAATATTTTCATTACTCCATCCGTCCAAGAGTGTCGTTTTAGGTTTTTCAGAAATTGTGTTTTTGACCGTTTGTCTTATTCAAAAATTTTATATAAATTATAAAATAAATAGATCATTATTAAAATATCTCTAGTGATAAAATAAGTTATAACAAAATAAATAATATTTTTATAAATAATTTGAATAAGACAGATGGTCAAACAATAAATCAACAAAATCTAAAATCGACACTCTTTTTGGAACCGAGGGAGTACTCCCTCCGTCCCACCGAGTTTGTCACCCCGGATTCCGTGCCATCTTATTCGATGCTTCGCCTTATTCAAAATTTTTGCACAAATATAATTTATTTCGTTACGACTTATATTTTATCAATGAAGATACTTGAATATTGATTAATTTATTTTATGATTTGCATAAATATTTTGAATAAGACGGATGGTCAAACATGAAGTTCAAAAGTAAAAACGACGAACTTCATGGGACGGAGGGAGTATATCTAGAGCCGGTTCAAACAACATTATCCATCGTTGTACAGTGTTTTTTTCTCTCACACATGTCTCCTCTTATCAACCGCAGAAACCACTGGCCAACATGACTCGCCAACTCGTGCATATACAAATATTATTGCACCAAGTGTATAGTCAACATGCAATCGATGGATGGACAGCACGTATGTGTAACATCGATCCAGTGGGTAATCATAGTACAACTCAGAGACGCCCTACTTTGTGATGAACTCAAGGGAACACGAGCAACTTTTTTGTGGGCCATAATTGAGCTATCACCGGTATCCTTAGCGTTGCCTAGTCTTGTTCATGGCACTACCCACCAGCTTCTCATGCATGTGGTTGGGGTCAATTGTCTTTTCTTATTTCTTGGTCTTCAGATGTACTCCCTCGATCCGTCCCCTAAGAACGTACACGCTGTCATTTCAAAATGCAACAATGCCAGATCAAAACAATATCGGCCGACAATGATAATAGAAACAACACTGCCGGATCAATCACATTAGCCGATAGTGATATCGGATTAGTCGCATGAACCAACAGTGATATGTGGTAATGACGTCGAAGTAGCACTCATGGCATGCTTGATTTGAGGATGGAGATATCAATTCACTGGGTTCCAGGGCTGATTTGGGCAGAGGAAAAAGGGGAAAAGGTAGGGATGGTTCTATCGTGGGTTCACTATAGTTTTTCCAACGGGCCGGCCCGCACGGCCGCGCACGCGCTTGCCGGCTGGCCTCGTAACGCGCCGCCGCGGGCCGTGCCGATCGGGCTCGGTGCCTGGCCGTCGCCCAAGCCCGCCCCACGGGCTGAAATTCGTCTTAGGGGAGGCCCAAGAAGCTCGTCTGATTTAGCCGGCCGCGCCGTCTTGGCCCGGGAAGGTAAAAAAAAAAAAAAAGCTGAAGAACGAAGCGAGGGCCGCCGATCGCGGCCGGCGGAGGAGCGGGGCGAGCTGCCGGCGGTCTTGGCGTGGAGGCAGGGGCGAAGCCGCCACCCGCCAGCGGAGCGGCCGCGGAGATGGTCGTGGCCGCAACGGGCGAAGCCCATGGCAGCGGATTTGGCGTCTCGGGCGACATGCGGCGGTGTGCTCGAAGCCGGAGGTCCCCATGGCCGCGGCCGGGCGGGGCCGAGGGGGAGCGACGCCGACGCATATGGTGGAGGCGGAGGAGCCACAATCGAGGAGCGTGGCATCGCCGCCGAGCGAACGGAAGAGTACGCCGGATTTAGGGTTGGGAAGGTGGGCTCATTTTTTTTTTTTTCATTCTCAAATTCGGGGCCCATAGAGGCCCGCTACTTTCACCGGGCCGGGCCGTGCCCACCCGCCGCCTTCCCGGGTCGGCCCAAGTCCGCCCGACCCCCTCGGGCCGCGTGCCGAAAGCCTGTTGCCTTCGGGACCGGGCCAAAAGACCGGGCTTCGTGCCGGGCCGTCGGGTCGTGGGCCGCATGGAAAACTATAGGGTTCACACGCACGTAAAAATTATCGGTGTCAATAATGTGGGTATGTAATGGAGGGCCGAGCCATTGGTGACCCATTTGCACTTTAAAATTTTAAATATATAGTTTTGAGCACACGAAACACCGTGGACTCTATGGGCGTTTGGGTAACCGAAACCTATCGGTTCGGTTCTTCGATTCTCCAGCTAATTCGTTTCCTATAGAACACGGCACCGATCGGTTCCTGGGAAAACTCGAAACTGAGCTATTTTAGTTTTGGGAAATTCGGTTGTAACCGAATGAAACCAAAATATTAATTCAAGATTAATTCACGACAAATGTGTCGGTGTCGGGCGCCAGATGCTTGGGGCCGCAGAGGTCGAAGGGGAGGGGATGGCTGGATGCACGGCAAAAAGTGTCGGCACGGTGCTACAGCCGCCGGCTTCGCGGTGTCCGGGCGCCGGTCTTTGTTTGCGGCTTCGCGCCCTCGCGGTGTCGGTGTCGAGCGTCGGATGCTTGGGGTTTGCAACGGCCAAAGGACAGGGGATGGCTAGATGGGAGGGACCGAGGGATGGCTGTGGCGGCCGGCGGATGGCGGGCGGGCTACTGGAGTGGGGGCTCCGACGCTCCATCGCCACTGGAGCCTCGGAGGCGCTGGGACGACGCGGTCATGAGGAATCGAGGATGAGTGAGTGACGGCCGACGCGGATTGAGACATTGAGTGCTAGGGTTACACTACACTATTGGGCTAATGGTCTGGCTGGATCTACTAGAGCATTGGGCATTACACAAAATTTCGGGTATTTCATGTTAATTCGGTTACCCGAGGCTAGGAACCGAAATAATTTGGTTCCTAAAAATCTGGAACCGAATTGGAACTGAAATCGATCGGTTCGGCTATTTCGATTTGGTTTTGTTTTTTCGATTTGGTTCTTTTCGTTTTCATGTACAAAGTGACCGTGGACCGTCTTATTGCAACCAAGGACCAAGGGATGGAGGTTTTTGAGACGAACCAAGGGATGGAGGTTTTGTGACGAACCAAGGGATGGAGGTGGAAAACTAGTTATGGGGAACGGACGTGCACTGGGCGGCCCACCGTGTGTAAATGTAATGGTGGGCCGGGTCAACACAAGCACCCGAATTTCCCCCGCGCGCTGGGTCCGCAAAGACAGACACAGGTGAAGGGAGAGGGCCCCAGGTAAGCCCATGCATGCATCTCATACCACATGCACATGCTGCGTGCATGGATCGGCTGGTCACGCCTGCGCTGCACTCAGAGAGTGGGGCATGCAGTGCAGGAGTGCTATTTACTACATTCCCTTTGCTTTTGGCTGAGGTACCCTTGAATCCCGGCGCAGATCAGCCCCTGGGCGCCAGACCACACATCTGACGGTCTCACCAGCCACCCCACCCCACCCATTGCATGCGTTGCCACGTCGGACTTACTCCTGCTAATCTACTCTAATTAATTTGTACGTACAAACAAGGGTTTGCATTGAGCCATTGACGGTGTTGAGTCGGTGTATTGACGCACGCACGTACTGTAAGCAGCTCGCACGGCCATCATCCGCGTGGATCCTTGAAAGACGAACCAACCTCTCCTGTATGTATGTCGGCCACACCGGCCTCATGCACGCATGCATCCAGAACGAACTAACATTCCATTCTAGTAACTAAGATTAGTTTAAATTGTGAGAATTTTTACCGTGCTTGGGAGGAACTGCCGGTTCCTCCAGGTTAATCTATTTTTGACCGGTTCCTTCCCTTAATTACAATCAAAGGGTAGTTTAGTACTTCTAGTACGCACGCCGCCACGCACATTCCGGATAGAGCGAGCGCGGAGGGCGAAAGGCCGGTGAAGTCGCCGACGAGGCAGCGGGTCGGGGACCGTGTGATGATCGCCACCGCAACGTGGGGCGCCCACGTGGCGCGGAGGATAGGCACGAGACCGAGACCGCGCGGCGATGGCGAAGGCGTGGCGAACCAACGGACGGCGTCGGCTTCGGAGACGGACCGCTGGCCGTGGGCGGAGATCAAGACGCAGATGGAGATAAGGAGGAAGTGCGCCACAAACCGCGGCCTCTCGAAGTCTCCACCAGCGCGGACGAGGACGAGGAGCCACCGCCGCCGCGGCCATCGCGGGCGAAGCGAAGTCGCCTCCGTCGCGGCGCGGCGAAGTTCCCCCTCCATTCTCGAGTTCAATCCACGAGCCGAGGAGGAACATGGCTTTCCTGCTGTACATGCGCCACGCTCATGTCCATCACGGCGACGCGGACGACGTAGCCGACGGCGGCTGCCGGGTCGTACACCCGGTCGTAGAGGAACACCTGTGCCCACCGCCGGTCGAAGCTCCGCGCCGGTGGCCGGTCGTCAACGCTGAGGCACATGAACGATCTACTGCGAGGACCATGGATATCTCTCAATGATTCCTTGCATCGTCTCGACGTACGGCAACAGGCTCACGGACCCCACGAGCATGGTCATGGAGATGGTGATCGTGCTCGGGCTGAATAGCCCCACACCGACGTTGGTCATCGAGAAGTTGAAGTAGAACCTGAAACAAACATTCATCGATCGAGGTTAACAATTACGAGCCCCATGCCGACGCTCACGTTGGATCGGACGGGCATCCAGCAGCCATCACGCCGCCGCCGTGGCCGCGAGCTGCGCTGTCGCTTCCCGCTACGCTCTAGCTGCAGTGTCCGAGCAGAGTTTCCGCTTTCGCTTCCCGCGGGCGACGGCAGCGCCCCCCGTGCTCGCGGCAGCAGCGGCCGGAAGGAGCTCCCAGCCCAGCGGCTTCGCGGCCAGGGGCGCGGACATGCCTTCTCTGCGCCTCAAAAGTCTAAAAAAGACCATTATACCCTTCAATATCAATTATAGTTCGGTTCGAGTCTGTAGTTCATATCTGCCACTTGGTTCCTCTACGCTGGTTCCTCTAACTTTTTAACCATTAGACGTACCAAATGGAGGGTCTATATTAATCCCAAGCGCTGTAAAAACTCTCTTAAATTGTTGTTGATGAAAGCTAATCTAGCTATCTAGGCAGGCTTTCCGATCCATTTCGTTAGTTAGTTTAGTGCGGCACCCATGCAACGCAACGGTTTTCACCATGACACGACACTCAGCTTAATTACTTTAGTCGTCTTACAAATAATTAATTAATTAACAAAATAAGGCTGTGGGCTGTCTGAACTCGCTCGCTGAAGACGTGTCAGCAGCTAGCGCCCACCAGCAAGCATGCATGCATGCACGTTTAATTTTAATTTGCAGATCGATGACCTAGCTAGCTAGGGCCGGACGTACGATCGACACTGACATGGAGTAAAGGTTGGTCGTCCTGCATGATGCATGCATGCATGCAATTAGGAATCTTTGTCTCACCTACGTACGGAACAACGCTCAAATAAACATTCATCCATCGAAAGCACTACTCTAGTACCAGTACTCATCCATCTAGTGGTGTACTGTACTATCATTTCCTAATCCTTCGGCCCAGATAACTAGACACATACAATTAACTACTCCTTCTTCCAAAACACGGAAGAAAAAAAAAAAAATAGCTAGGGCATACCACCCGATGAGAGCTTGCTAGTGCATGGTTAAAAAAAATTAATTTCACATCCATACATGGAAGTTAGTGCACATACGTACGACTATATATAGTACTCCCTAGTAAGTGTTGGTAACAGAAACAAAAAGTTTCACTCATGGCCTAGCCGGCCGTCGGCCGATATATTATACAACACATATATATACTTATGTATATGTATACATGCATACAAATATTCGGAGGGAGGGCCGGCGGAGGGACAGGAGGAATATGTTTGCAAAGGCATCCGGATTCCAAAGCGGGCACCGTACAGGCCGGCCGGCCGTGCCTTTGCTTAAAAGTGCCATTAGACTAGGCAGACACGATGATTACCGCCGGTGATGCATATGCATGCATGCATGCAGGTTTATTTCAGCTACAAGCAAACCCTACCACCTATATATACTAATGTTACAAAATGCATGCATGCATAGCAGATGGGTGCAGAGAGAGGAGTAATAAGGGAAAGGGTCCACACGTCAGGGAATATTTGGGGGCCATGCCTGCCTGTGCCATTCATTCATGCAGCCATGCAAAAGCTTTCTGCGTGCATGCTCGGCCTTGCACCATATATAATGCGTAGCTCATCTATATTTCTGTGTCACTACTGCTGGCATCAGTACGTGTAAGTATATTTACTGGCAAGTGACAAGATCTGTGTGGTACATACTGTGCCTTGTGCTAGTGCTGACTGTACTGCATGCATACATACACTGCTGCTGGGCCGGGGTTGAAATAATAACAAGTGGCTGCAGGCTGCTGGACACGGCCATCACACACAGGGTTGTTTTATTAAATTAAAAACGTAACGCCGGGGGGCCGGCCGTGTATGTATGCTTTTCATGGGAATGTGTGGCCTTTTCTGTGCATAGTGAAGGCCATGAGTATGGACATAATAGAGCTTTCTATGCCTTTGTTGTTATACATATATTATATACTGTACTCTCTACTCTATTCAGTGCAAGTTCTGATATTATATTACTGATCGCTGTCGCGTGCACATGTTGAGGCTAACTGGCTAAGGTATGTACTTCGTCATGTCGTCATCCTGCAGTTCTTGCCAGCTAGTATTGGTCGAGTCATGAGCTCTCTTTCATGGCGGTACTGGATTACTGATGACAACTATTACTGCATGTATCTAGTCTAGATGTTAATTGGGGCCAAATGTTCCAAAGGTTACTCCTAGTTTGTACTCCCTCCCATGTGTAAATGTTTGGGATTCATTCATGTTACTATGAAGTATTTCTAGCTCATGCCGGATCCAAAAGCATAAAATGTCATGGTGTTATTTCTAAAAAAAAAAAAAAAAAATCGATGGTAAAAGATAAAAAAAGATTAACATTATTAGAAATAGAGGAGCGACCGATCAGAGTAAAATCATTAAGCTTTGCAACTCCGAAGTAATATGCAAAGTTAGTGTGGGGGCGAATAGCTGGGGCGCCATATGGCCCTTTCTGGATCATAACTATGGATCCTCCATATTATTGGTTCCTGCAAACGACTGGAGGAGGTGACTTGCATGCATCAGCATGCTTAAGATTCAAGAAGGAACACACATGAAATTCCTGTCAGACGTCGTACCGAAAAGAAACCCATCTCGCAGATTAATTGGTAAACAAAGCTGCAGGGATCGAAAAGAGAGATGAGCGTGCACACTGGACAAGGAATAAACCGTACCAGTATGTAGTGCCTTCTGATGTGGATGCTACATATGCAATTACGTACAAAAGAACCCTAATTAAACGTTCAATCTGGTGTACTAAAAGCTAGCGGACACGTTTCAGGCCGGCAGAGACAGACAGGCATGCATTTTTGTAGATCGATTGGCAGCTGGGGATATATTCAGATCGATCACACAGCACAGCATGCATGCATATACGGTATAGTAGTAGACACACGCATGGCATATAGCGAGGGACATCACACCCATTCCCCACTAAGCCTTGACTCATCATCATAGGTCATCACTGCATGCATGGAAAAAAATGGCGCAAAGTGCGTCTCGTTTTCATAAGAGACGACGCATCACTTTCACTGAGTCACTGACCGTGCGTCGTATGCTCGGATCGTACACAAAAGCGGATCAGCTAGTCAAAAGATCGATGGCCCATGCATGCATGAGTATATATACATTTGCACCAGCTAGTGTATACATCTCTTTTAAAAATCTGTACTACGTGTCTACATGGAACGGGATGAGTACGTACGTGCGTACGGGACCCACATGGCCATGATCACCAGCTTGCATGCATGGCCATGCATGTCTCGAAAAGATGCTACCTACACGGCTGTATTAGTATCTGTTTAGTAGTACTGCTCTTCCAAAAGATTCATTTTTTTTTGAGATTTCACAAAAGCTTCTTTGTGGAGCTAATGACGAAGCACTCGAACCTTGCCCCTCTTTTTTTTTGACTTTTGATTTGAAATTGATGAGGAGTAGCTACCTGGGCTTGGAGCTTGGAGGCATGGCCCAGATACAAATGGAACCAGCGGGACTATTGGCCCATTAAAGCCCACTTTAGAATAATCATGGGAACTCCAATTTATAATATGACGTACCCACTGGATAGAAGTCCACATTAAAGTGAAAAAAATCAAGTTTGTTGGACTCCACATAAATAGATGTACCCAATGAATATATAATATGATTTAGTGCAAAGTTTTTACTGGTTTTAAACCTATGATTTTCTATAATTAATTAGAATAATTCATAAATGCAATTTCTATGGTCCAATTATGATGATTTTTTATAGTGACCTAATTATTGTATTATTTAAATGTACTAAAGTATGAAATTTTTAGTACAGTTCAAGTATACAATAATTAGGTCACTAGAAATCACTATAGTTGGACCATAGAAACTATCGTTTCTAATTTCTTTCAATTAATTACATGAAAAACCATAGATCCAAATCTATAGCACAAAATTTGTTTTAAAGCATATCATATTATATATTCACTACATAGATCTATTCATGTGGATTCTATTTTTCATTTTATGTTTGTTTACACTAATTTTTCAAATATTCAAACAAAATAAATAAAAAGAAAAAAGATAAAAAACCGCCTTCAAAACTGCTTTATGGAGGTAAAATGCATGATTTAAAAAATTGAAGGATGTGGTTTGTCCGATTGGGTTTAGAGAGGAAAAGGGGACTTTCGTAAAAATTTGGGGGGAAAAAAGTAGCTTTTTCCAAAAATAAATAATCTACAACTCATATATGGGTAGATTCATGGTGCGAATGGGAATACCCTACGGCCCATGGGCCACAAAGCAGCCCGCCGATAGAAGCAACGATTGGGGAAAACAACTGAGATTCGGCATATTCGCCACCGTCACCGTCAGCAGCCAACTCTGCCTATCCACCCTTCTTCGCCGCTCGCGTGCGTGCTGCGTGCCTCCACCCAGCTCCCGCCGCCGCCGCCGCCGCCCTGGTCGCGATGGCCCTACGCTCCCCGGAACTGCGGTGGCTCGGCTCGCTCACGCGGCCCGGCCGCCTTGCTCCATCCCCACTCGCGGCGCTCGCCTCCCCACGGCGCCGCCGCCGCGCACCGTCCCCGTCGCAGCCCCCTTCTTCGCCCTCGCCCTCCGACTCCTCCACCCCATCTACCGCCCCCGCATCTGCCGGTAAGTCTCCTCGCCGCCGTCCTCGTTGGTTGGTCCAGTGGTGACGGCGAAATGCTATGTTTGCTTTTCTTACCTGGTGGGCGCTGGGCGGCATTCTCTGCAGGTGCACCGGGAGCGGCGGAGGGGTTGGACGGGCCGGAGTGGAAGAAGGTCAGTGCCAAGCGGTTCGGGATCAAGGAGTCCATGATCCCCGCAGAGGCCTGGAACGTACTACACCGCCTCCGCAGCAGAGGTGCGTTCCCTGCCTCGATGGCCCTGCTAGTATTTGGTTTGTTTCGGTGCCCGATCCTAAAACGTCACCGTTGGAGTTGGATTTCAGTCCGAGATCCTGTGATTGAACTAGTGGGTTCAGCCCTTTGGTGAGGGCACATCCATTTAAGTAAACTCAATAATACCAGCCCTTTGGAACAAATGCATACTGGATTGAACACTCAACTCATAGCCCATATATAGAATCAAAGATACCAGTTGCATTTTTACTCAACTAGACTAGAATACAAACAATCTATTATCTATAGACTATACTGCATCACATTTCGTGAAACATGTATGGCATACTTTATTTTGTAAAAGATATAAATGTGAGAAATGGCTAATCGGAATATCAGATAGGGAAATGCAAAACCATATTTGTACCCTGTTGGGTATAAGTCGATCAATACAGCTATGAAATTTCAATTCCAATTGAAAGAAGAAATTCCACTATCTCTCAATCGAAATGAGGTTTTTGAACTCCTATATCAGAGTTCCATTCATGCCAAACGGGGGTTTCCTCAAACCAAACGTGATTGGAACCAGAATAGGCTGCAAGAATGAAGAAGTCAATCTATCTTAGTCAAGGTGCTCGCTCTGTCACAAAGGGATGAGCTGGGACTGAAACAGTTTTGTGAGATAGGCTACCAAGAAAAGAAGTGTTTCAATGATTTTGGTTTGATCGCTGCAATGCAAGACAAACAATTGCTGTGGACCTGAGTTTGTGAGTCAAAGGAGTGGCAATAGAGCGAGTTTGACTCGTGAAAGATCCACAAGTAATGGACCGATCCTTTAACGCCAGTACTGCTCAAGACTGGTACTTGGTGGCTCACGGGCAACATATAGAGTTGATCATGATTCTTTGATTTGATGCCCATCTTCCGCATTTGCTACAAGGGATAGGACTGTGCGCATGAATGATATCAGGGATGGATGGAGAAAATGTCTTAGTATGGCAATAGATAGTAGTTGCATTTTACTTAACTAGAATAGAAACAATCTATTATCTATACTGCAGCAGACGTATCTATTGCTTCTGCAAGCAAATGGTAGTAGTTTGGATAAAATCGCATTTCAGAGTGAAACATGTATGTCATACTTTATTTTGTGAAAGATATAAATGTGATTACTGGAGAAATGGCTAAATGGATAGAAATGCAAAAACATATTTGTATCCTGTTGGGTACTAGTAGTCCAATACAGCTAATAAAATATGTATGATATTTCAATTCCATTGTATTTTACCTCGCTCTTATATCTTTTAATTAGGTGCTTATCCTTTGTTGTTCCTGGTCCATTGCATTACTGTTTTTATATGTTTCACCTTTTTGTGCAGGATATGATGTATACCTTGTTGGTGGTTGTGTTCGAGATCTCATAATGAAAAAGACGCCAAAAAGATTTTGACATAATAACAACAGCTGATCTTAGGCAGGTTATAACTCAAATTAACAAGGATGTTTTCATGATGTAGTGGTATTACTGGAATGGAAGTCTACTCATGCTTTGAGGCATCATGTGTTGGGGCTATTGTTTCACTGAAATGCGTAGATATTTTAAGTTTGCTGTCATAATTTTGCAGATAGCAGGTACTACTTTGTTGCTAGAGAAATACTCCTCCATACCCAAAAAACTTGATGTTTAGGACAAGGTTTGGGTCAAACATTGGGAATATAAATCATCAATAATTTTTAAGTTGTTGAGTTTGCAAATGTGAAAACTATATGAATAGATTTGTCTTGAAAAATACTTTCATAAAAGTATACATATATCACTCTTCTATAAATACTTTTATAATTATAAGAGGTCAAAGTTGTGTTTTGGAGACCGTGTCGCTGTCCTAAACGTCAAGTTTTTTTTAGTATGGAGGGAGTATGGAAGATTTGTGATTAATTTGCTGGTTATAACCAACAGAGTTACTTTCAGTTTATTGAGTGCAAAGTTTCAATTTTTAAAGAAGATAAACTTTGGTTATGTATACTGTATGTACACGTAATATCGAAAGTGTACATTTAGTTTTGTTATTGTGTTGCTCTGGACTTCACTCTTGATGTGTTACTAATAATAACCTAAAGCCTGTTTGTCCCAAAGGCAGTGAAACTACCTGGTAGATTTTCTCTTGAAGTTTTTTAAATGGTACATACTGTACAGTACCTAGTCATTTCAATGGTGTCAAAGTAATGGTGTCTATGATGTGAGGATGTCTTGCTTGCAAACAATGATCTTGATTTACTTATACTTACACTTTTGTTCTTTATAGATTTCAGTATATTCTTATGGTCCTTTTTTTTGCTGCTCTTGTGGCAATAATAATTCATGTGTGAGATATTGGCGAACCATCTGTTATGAACCTTAGTTCGTAAGGGGGATAGGGAAGATAACCATTGCCAAGAGGAAGGCCAGGCAAAGTTGGCGTAGACGGAGACTAGAGTATTTGGGGGTTGGATTGTTTGTTGTTCGTTGCTTGCCTCATCATAGACTGGGTACAGGGTATAAATAGAGGAGCCCAGCTAACTCTCATCCCTTCCCTAGGCATCTAATTGCCATTGATTACAGCTGGTTGTGCCTCCTTGGGCTGTTGCACACCCTTGGGAGCTCCCCTGGCTGCATCCACATGACACCATCAATATTGCATTCTGCATCTATGTGATGGCATTTTCGGAGTCCACAAATTGACAAATGATTTTAGTCTTGTAAAGCATATGTTTGATATGGATGCGATTCTATATGAAAAGAGATGATTGGATGTGGCCGTATGTAGAAGAGACATTAGTATCACTATATGGCATATCGACCATTGCCAAATAAAGTTATCAAGTGTGTATGCTTGTTTAAATTTTCTTGTGCAATGCTTCTTTGTTACCGTGTTGAATTTTGGGTAAAGAAGTACCTTTTGCGTAGTTCAGTGCAGATGGTGATTGATTCATTCTGTTTGTGAAGTTTCCACGTTCAGTATTGTTAGTTGAGCCGCCAGAGAAGGTATTGCTTATATACAATATGTTTGTGCCAATTAAAGTTATTGTTATTATTTTAAACTCTGCAGGTGAAAGACACTTTCTCAGGATCAGCTGTTATAGTAGGAAGGCGTTTCCCCATATGCCATGTACATGAGAACAATTCCATCGTTGAGGTTTGTGCAACTTTTACTGGTTGTAAATTTTAGCACTCTCTGCACAACACAGACCTAGTCTTCAGTTGCCAAACTGCACACTTTATTATTGGCATTTGTTGAATCAAATTTTCCTTCTGCACTGGAGTGGGCAACTAGCAAGATATATCTGAAGTCCTTATTTGCAGGTGTCAAGTTTTACTACTAGTGCAAGGGGGTCAAGTGGTAGCCAGGTTTACAATTCAAGGAACCAAAATTGTAGCAAGAGCGATTTTGTTCGCTGGAAGAACTGCCAAGGGAGGGACTTCACAATCAATGGGTTAGTACTTCTGTACTTTCATCAAATGTTACGGATACTATATAGCAGGTTGTGCTATTTTTTTTCTTGGAAATATGCAGGTTAATGTTCAACCCATATTCAGAAAAGATCTATGATTACTTGGGAGGCATTGAAGATATTAAGAAAGCTAAGGTCTGTGTTACTTATTTGTTTCATAGTTGCCCTGTTTGACAATCTTTTTCTGCACTCATTCTGCAGTTTTCTCCCTTTAACAGGTTCGTACTGTAATTCCTGCTGGCACTTCGTTCCAGGAGGACTGCGGTCAGTATACAAAAGTTCAACCATTTCTTTTACTATAGATCTACTTTTTGTGTGTGATCATTGTCATTAATGTGATCATGTAATTAACAGCCCGTATTCTACGTGCAATCAGAATTGCAGCTCGTTTAGGGTTTAGCTTCCCCAAAGAAACAGCTTATTATGTGAGAACGCTTTGCTTGCTCAGTGGCAAGACTTGACAAGGTCTGATTCTGACATGGACAATGTGGTTTCATTATCAATGCTTTTGGCTTCTCTAAAGAACCACAATGAAGTAACTTATTTGTTTGCCTCTTTGATTTATTTTATTTTCATGTAATTTTACAGGCAAGGATACTCATGGAGATGAACTATATGCTTGCTTATGGTTCAGCTGAACCTTCTTTGAGGTTGCTGTGGAGGTTTGGCCTCCTTGAACATTTGTTGCCCTTTCAGGTAAACTCATGGCTTGGAAAGCAAACATATCTTGGAAATCAAGTATTTTTTAGAGTTTTTGTTATTGTGCTGACTAAATGATTTGATCGGACTGTACAGGCAGCTTATTTTTCTTCATCTCGTTTTAAGAGGAAGGATAAAGGAACTAATATGCTACTTGTAAGTTTTATTTTGGTACAGTTCACTGCTGTTATGTAGATTGAAAGGAACTTAAAATCTTCAATTAACATGCTGTAAAGACGAAATAGAAACTTATGTTTATTCTCCTTTTGCTCCATCTCGCTTTCCAGAGCAGAACATTTTGTCATGTTCAGTCTGAATCTGTTATGTGCGCTCAGCAGGCATCAGGCCCATTAGTTGGCTAATTGCCCAATTATCCTATATTATCTATATTTCCTTAAATAGTTTAGTTATTTCCTGAAATTAGGATCTCATAGGCTATATATTTGTAAATGTGATTGATTGGGAATTAAGCAGAAGCAACCTATTGTTGCCCGGCTTCTCTCATGGAGCTGGGAGCCCTAGCCGCCTCCCGTTCCTCTTCCTGATCTCGTGAACACGGCTCCTCAGCGCCGGCATCGATCTCTCAAACCTCGCCCACCAATCAAGCACCCCTATTCTCTATGTAGCTGTTATGACCGGCGTCCAGTATGAAAGGAGGAGGCCCATTAGTGGCTAAGAGGAGGCACCGGCATTAGGGGCTGAGGGCCCAATTTATCATATTTAGCAAGTATGTCATGGATATTTTTCCATTATTAGTGATTGGGTATAAATACCCTTGTAAGACACTGTGATTGAATTAAGTAATAGCAACATATCTTGTGGCCGGCTTCCCTCAGGGAGCCGGGATAAACCCTAGCCGCCACCCCCTGTCTCTTCCTCACCACGATCGTCATCTCCCTCGCGCCGCCATCACGGCGCCACGCTCGCTGAAACCTCACCCAGCCATCACCCACCGCTACAGACTACGTCCCATCCCTGTAGGATCCGCAATCCTATCAATAGCCTCCCCCCTGGTAGATTATCATTTTTAATGTTCATCAGTCTCTTAGCTCCTGGAATTATAACTAATCGAAGTTTGCAATCAGTGCCATTTAAATTTGAATGAATATTAGGACTTTCGTGTTGCAACAGTCTGATCTGGCTAGAGCAACAATCTGCAATTGCATTTGCTTTGTTTGTTGCTGTGCGTCGCTTTTTAATGGAGCTTTTGTTGCTGATTAATTTTGTTTATTTAGTTGGTACTTGGTAGGTTTTTCCCATTAAGTTGATTATGTTTCATTCAATCTCTTTGTGCAGGCCTTATTTTCTAAGCTGGATAATTTTCTTGCACCTAATAAGCCATGCCATAATAGTCTATGGTGAGTTGAATTATCCAACCAACTATTGTCAGACAAGGAATTTTTTTACGCTGTTCTATTTCTAGATAATGTGGACTCTTTTACATTATTGATTGAAAAAGAAGTGATTGAGGTAGTTTTGTTCTTCCTCTACATATTCAACTTGCTTGTTACTGCTACAGGATAAGTCTTTTAGCCTTTCATGAAGCATTGGCACGCAAACCATGTGATCCTTTGGTAGTGGCTACTTTTGCACTAGTCTTCTACCTAGGGGGTGATATGTCTTTGGCAGTGGATATCGGAAAATCAATCAACCGGCAACATGATACTGGCTTTCGAGAGCTGTTAGAACCCAAAGTCTGGACTGATAAGCATTTGGCAGGTGAAGTACAAAGCTTTGCTGCATTGATGAAGCGGGCATTAACTGAAATGACTGATGAGTATCATGTCGCAAATGCTATGGCGAAAATCCCTCAAGCACCATCGTCAGATCTTGTAAGCACTACTCTCTTCTAGTTTTATGTTCAATATTTTCTCCAATGTTTAGTGTGTGCAAATCTGATCTCTGTATCCTGTTTCACATTGCTGAAATTAATTCGTTCTGTTAGTTTTGTTTTATTCTAAGGTAAGCAAGTAGAATTAAGTTTAGTATTATTGGTGTTGTTAAATAGCATTGATATTGATAATTATGATAATGCTTTTGTCTTTCATTTTATCAGTAAGATAAGCAAATAATTAAGCGCTGTAGTGATGTTGCTACTGTGCTGATGCTGGTACTTTAAAAGTAATGATGCACAGCTCTCCTGTAGAACGAGGAAAAAACAGTAGAAATGAGAAATGATTTTTGGCTTCCATTCTGCTAATGCTTGTTTATTCTAAGGTAGAAAAAAAAAGAATAAAATGCTTTTAGTGTTGCTGCAACTGGCTGTTGCTGGTTTATGCTACTAGCTCCTGTGTTTATTTCCTGTTAAATAATCAATTTTATCCTTTTGTAGGTGTTTATACCGCTACAAGCCTACCTGAAGGTTCTCAAATTTATCGAGAGTGTTCAATATGGCAAAAAGGAGCGTGGCTATGAACCAAAACGTGATGGGATGATCAATTACCATAACCTGTCTAACGGTACACATGCAGAAATAACAAATCTCTTTTTACACTGGTGGTTTTTGACACACTATACCCTACAGACATGGAGGATGAAGATGGCTACAGTTCTTAAAGACACGACATGATTAGGATGAGTTTTAGGGCTTACAAGGGACCTGGTGCTTTGCGAGATCATAATAATAAATTAGTAGCCAGGGCCAGAAATAGAGCTGGTGCATCAGAGCAAAGGCAAAAAAAAAAAAAGAAAGAAACGCTTTGGACGTCATTGCCTGCTCAGATACTTGTTGATATGATCTCATGGTCGGCGACTTGGCATAATGCATGCTGCTCACCTCAACATGACATGGCTCGAGCCTTCTGGGTGGGAGTCGATCCTTTTCTAAATAAGACAGTAGGGAGTCGACATTCTTTCTGACTGTTGGAAGTGATGTTATAATATGTAAATCATTGTTGATTTGTTGATTTATTTTAACATTCCAAATGGTTCCTCTCAGTTTTCTTTGCCCAAGTCAAACTCAACGATCACATATTTTGTTCTCTATATTAAAATAGTTTATAACAATGTTTTTTAACTGAGGACATAAATTTCCCCTATGTGAAAAAAAATCATAATAGTACTATCGTATATTGAATTTAGAGAAATGTAGGCATGTAGCCTCTTCTTTAGTGTAGAGAGTGCTGGTTTTGGAAAGTGGAAAGATAATGATAGTCTACTTGAGTTCGATTTTTTAGTTTTATTTTGTAAATTTTATGATAAAATAGGCATGCATAAAGTCGAGGCGGTAATATCGGCATCTTTAAGGATAGACCCTTTTTTTTTTGATGGTTCGAACGAGCATTACATGGAATTTATGAAGTCAAAGAGAATGATTGAGTTAAAACACAAACAAATAAAACATCATGAAAGTAATCTAGAGATTATTGTACAACGATCCATGGGCAACAAGAGATTGTAATAGATGTAAACTAATCAGTAGCTCAAGCTAGAAGCAAATAGAGAGAGACCTCCGTAGTCTAGGCAGATCATTCATTGTCTAGGTTGGCTAGGTTCAGATTTCAACCTTGCTTGCGCACCATCCCGGTTGAAGTCATCACTAAAGAGCATCTCCATAGCCTCTTCTTGCTTGGCGATTTTTGTTTTGATAACACTGATCCATATCAATTTAGTTGCTTAAGGCCAACATATATTTTTTTTTCCATATGTCTTGGCAAATTACTCATGGATTATTTTTTGTGGCTTCATAATATCTTAATCTAGATAGTCGGTCTCCTTTGACTGTGTTCATAGTCGATCATGGACAACATTGGGGAGATGCCATGATGCAATGCCTATCTTTTCATCCCAAGCACCTATTCTATTTTTGTGTACTTTGGGCTGAAGCGTCGCATATTCATAACCATAGTCTGACTTTTATTTTGCAGAGGCTTGGCGGCATATGTAAAAGGCTCTTGGGCAAGGACATCCTTATCAACGTAGAGTCTATCGGGATGCACACACACAGATGGAGTTTGGGTCTCCCAGGATATCACTATTTGGAAACTAATTTATATACTTGCTAAGCTTTACCTGATTCATTCTAATTGCTATTCAGGTTTAGGACATAGAGAAACAGGGCCTGCCTGTGTCGAGAAAGACCAGATGATGAGGTATATGTTTCTTCTTTTAGTCATCTTTTCAGGTCCCACGAGCTGGTGAGGTATGTGTTTTTTTCTTTTCGTCATGATAGTCGTGATCGAGGGCCTCGCAGTGGAGTCAGCGACCACCACCAAAACATGACCTATTATGCCTTTGTCCTCCAGACCTCAATGGCACTCCCACTCCCATCAAATGGTGTGGCAAGATGATTAAACAAACCCCAGTAGCTCAACCTCCTTTTGTGGTTGAACACCCATCAACCAAATTCCCTGGCCACCTTAGCCTCACATTCCATAGGATCTAAGTCCATACACTCTTCAGGCAAGATTGCCTGAACAGCCATCCACGTCTGCTGGTCTAGCTAGCTCTATCTACCAAATACGCAGATCTCGAGACCACGGGCATCGGTAGCCAAGCCGGGGTGAGGATAGACCTTTTAGGTCATCATTCATCGTTTTTTTTATTATATGTCAATGTGCATCTTTTGATCGTATGCAGAAAAAATGCACATCTCGATAGTAAAGTTGTTTGTGCACTGACGATTCGTAGACTGCTTTTATTGACGATTCGTAGACTGCTTTTATTGATGACGAGGTATCGCTCTCCTGATGAAAAAAGACCCGTCGGAATCTGGAATTGACCAATCGACGACGCCTCCAGAGCTGACCAGGAGCAGGCGGATTGTCTCCAAACAACTCTGCAACAGATCCTCAATAGCACGGCAGATACAGTGGCCAAACGTGCCTCTGCATCAAGTAGTTCAGTCTTTGAGCCTGCGTGCTCTAATAGTACACGCGATCATCACTGTCCAGTGATAGAAGCTTTGATGTCTGTAAACATAAACTCTGTATCCATCTTAGCAGCAAGATGCTGCTGAAATAAACATGTTCGTTGTAAAAAAAAAGCTCTGCTTATAATCCATAATAGACCACGTTCACTGATATTTTAACTTTGAGCAAATGCACTGAAAAATAATTAATTTCCATGGCAGCAAATAGAATATTGTGAAAATTGATAGATTTTTTATAAGTGATCTCATGATACTAATTTGGTATCCGAGATATTGGCATTTTTCTTATAGTTCATTAAATCTAGTTAGTTTGGCTTAAAATAAAGTAGCTCTATTTTGGAATTGAATTTGTGGATACTATACAGATGTGAGTCATGTTAAGAGTAGCCACTTTATACTCCCTCTGTATCTAAATAAACAAATTCGTAAAAGTCGTCTTAAATCAAACTTTTAAACTTCAACCGAATTTCTGAAAAAAAAAGGATTAAAATTGTGACAGAAAATTAGTATCATTAAATATACCATGGAATATATATTTTATAATGTGCCCATTTTATAAAATTACTTTTATTTCATATGTTTATTCTAATTAGTATCTTATGATATGATGAAGGATGAAGCCATAAAGGGATGAAGTGGTCATGCATCAACTTATCCTATTTTAACTATTAAGAAACACACACATCTAATACTGCAAAGGCGATATATATATATACAGCAAGCATACAGCATATACAGCATATATCCAATAACTAAATGCTTAGGCATGCCACACGCATCACATTCCGGACGCCTAGATGAAAAGCGAGGCACTGTAGTAGAACAAATTCATTTTTGCATCCTTTTGTGTTCAGAAAACAATGATAATCACAAGCTGCTAGGGGTATTTGGTTTAGAAATCACTCCATCCTCTATTGGGTGATGCATCATGAGCTCATTCCTCAAATTTAGTTGAAATCAAACTTTTAAACTTCAACCGAATTTCTGAAAAAAATTAAAATTGTGACAGAAAATTAGTATCTCACCATGGAATATATATTTTTATAATCCCATCATAAAGTTTATTCTAATCTTATGATATGATGAAGGATGAAGCCATAAAGGGATATTTATTACCTTCATATTTATTGCATTTTGATGATGTACAGCATATACAGCATATATCCAATAATAAATGTGGCATGCCACACGCATCACATTCCGACGCCTAGATGAAAAGCGAGGCACTGTATTTATGGGAAAAAAAATAATCACAAGCTAAGACTCCAAGTCTTATTTAGACTTCAAGTCCACAATCACCGAGATAATAAATGACCTTAGACTCACATGGTAGAGTCTGCATTGTGAAATGCCCTCATACTAGTACTAATTATTAGCTCATGAGGAATAAAGTGATAATGCACTAACCTATTCCATACAGCAAACCAAAAGAGAAAGACGGAGAGAGAGAGAGAAAAAAACTCTATTACTCACTCCCCTGTACGTGTCTTCTTATTCTTGAATAACAAAACTCCGCGCAGGAAGCCATGGAAGGGCCCCAACATTCCCTCCTACCATGGTAGCTTCAGTCCGACAGAAAATAAACAGTTGATATTGCAGCTCTCCAAGTTTAGCACCAAGATAACCCGAAATCTTTGAGCTTCAAGGGAAGAGACCAACAGTTGCTTATTGTAAGAAACAGTGGTCTGACCCAGAACCCTCCTTGCTAGCGGTTGATGGGGGTATGCATCCGCTCAACGATTCTGTTGATAGCGGCCCGCGTCATTACAAGGGTGTCATGCTGGAGGATACTGTAAACATTCAGGCCCTGTTTCATGAAAGCAGAATGGTCTTTTAACCAAAAGGATATTTCAAGCAAAGAGCACTTAGTTTGGTTATTCAAACTTAAAGTACTGAAATCATAGAACTTACAATGGAAGGAAGTACATTAACGTAGTGAAGGTTTTGAGTAGCCAACTTTAGCTTCTTATCAATGTCGCCTCCATCCACCAACAGAACCTTCTTTGTACCATGTACCATCCATCTGGCTAATGTATTGCACAATGTTTTTTGTCTTGTGGCTAGGGACTTCCATGTCCTCAAAGACCAAGAGCTATACCAAACAAAATAAAAAATGGACCAGTAAATTTTAAAGCAAGCAATGAAATTCATAAGGGTTGTTTCCTGCAGGACAGAAAAGTTCAAGAGTGCTCTGAATTTGTGCAGACTAAAATTTTATAAACACACCAGAGAACATTAATAAAACAAACACAAATTATCATATGATGACCGTATTGTTTTTGACAGTTAACTTTAAGGAAAGCAGGGAAACAATGGCAGTTTTAAATAGCCAGCTGAGGCATTTAGCTATCTATGCCCCCAAAAAGGCTATAACCGGCTATAGCGGGCTACAGCGGCAGCTAAGAGCTAAATTGTACATGAAAAAACTGAGCTAAATCCTTCTCAAACAGCTATAGCCAGAGATTTAAAACTAAATAACAATTCAATTTTTTGTGAAATATGATCCAGTAAACTAAGTTGATGTTAATGTGATCAAGTCTGTAAAAGCATAGACTATCTTAAATATGAACAACTAATATTAGTGCATACATTTTTAACATAATGTAAGAGGATTCATAAGGCCACTCTCAATGGAAGTTTAAATCTCATTTATAGTGTCATGCCAGCTTTTTTGATGATGTGGCAAGTGATTAATGAAGAGCAAGATGAAATGAGTTTCATCTAGATGAAACTGTTTACGTTGTTTCCAATACAAACTTGTCTTGCATGTACTGCCTATGAAATAGCAAAAATGAAACAATTCATTGCATAGACCATTTCGATGTTATCAGATAGCGCAGTCAACCCTGGTTGCCATGGGACCAACACCGACCAGACAACTAATCGCAATTAGTCGTTCACCAGCCTGATTAATTGAGTCTAATATGTCCTAATGTCCATATAGTCGCCCTGCATATTCCAGGACTGATACATATAGCATAATGTCCATATAGCATAAAGCAAGCAAAAAGAGTGTAAAGCATTAGGGGACAGATTCTCGTTTCGATGGCCAGTTGGTCGCTTATCAACATCTGCACATACACCACACGGCTACATAGTTGTATGTAAGCACTAAGCAAAGAGCAGCAACATAGAGCATGAGGCAAGAAAAGTAGCAGCAGTAAAGCTAGAAGGCAGAGTCACAGAGGTGCAGAGCACAAATCAAACACACACTGCAGGACGGAATCTGGCCTCTAGCGATGGTTGCGCTCAGCAAAGGCATGCAGGCACCCAGCAGCAATGGAAGCCAATGGAGATTTGTGGAAGAGATATGGATCCAGCCCATGCAGGGATGTGAACCAGTGGCTGCAAACTCCTAGGCAGCGGCAAGCTCTTGGGTAGCAAGCAAAAAGCTCTTGGTTGGCAAGGTGGTGGCTGGACAGCGGAGCAGCACACAGGACAGGAGCCAATCTCTCCTGCTCCTGGGCTACTCCTGACAGGTGTCACATAGTGGCCCATCTGCATGTTAATGAGATACTGTGGAGGGCTAGTCACACCTTGATTGTTAAAGGTGGGTTACACCAACATATAAGGCTTCTAGAGTCTATCCCACCTTCCCCAGGTTAATCCTTTTATGTGACGCGAGAACGAAAGCATAAGTGGGATGTTGGTAGGTGTGGTTCACTCAGCGTGTAGAGTAGATCTGAGCCGTGTGGACTCTGGGGTGTTACAACAGCAACAGGTATATATTCTTAAACCTAATGGGCCAAATAGCCAGCTCACCAGCTCGCCGAAGCCCACTTGCTCAGGCAGCCCAATGCACAACAGAAAGATAGTCCCTTTTCTATCCTAGTAGGACGACTAATTGCAATTAAGCAACAATCAGTCGACTCGAGTCTGGTCAAACAAACTGAGTTGGTCGACATAATCAGAGTCATAGGATTGACCAGTCCAATTAATCGACATTCAACAGCATAATAACATTGGACTGTTTCATTTCATCCATCATTTCAATACACTATTGCATATGTGCCACTATTGGAAACATCAATATGAAATCTTCTGCTGAGAAAGCATTGCGTAAAACAAACATGTTTTGTCATACTGCCAACTAGATTTTAGTAAACAAGAACGCAGCTGATAGGAAAATATAGTCAGTTCAGAGTAAAATCTGGCAACAAACAATTAAACCTGTCGTGGAAACATGATCATAGGAATTTAAGTTGATGGCAATGTCATTAAATCACCCCATCTAAGAGAACAGCCTGTTCATATATAAATTCAGGGGACACAGGGCACCACGTAATGTCGTAATACAATATTAATCGACATTCATCAGCTCATAGTTACAGGGGACACAGGGCACCACGTAATGTCGTAATACGATATTAATCAGCATTCATAGCTCATAGTTATTATTTAAAAGATAACTACACATGTGGTTAGCAACTCATCCTATCATCCTAAAGACTAAAGAGGATCTAGAAAATCAAGATACTAAAAGGAGTTCAATGATAACATTTACAAAAATGTCATGTTGCAAAAATTGCAAGTCTTGTAGTTTTTTTAAAAAAAGTAAGCATGTTTCTTTGTGGAGCACACTATTAAACTATGATTAAGAGTAGCAATTCATTTGTCAATAATAATTTTGTAGATATAATAATAGTTATTAACCAAAAAGTGGGCACATAAAAGCACATATATAATAATTTAGTAGATAGCAAATACCTTCCCCTCTGCAGTTCGAGCAGACAAGGCAATCTTAAGACCCAGCCGCCGTACTTTCTTCTGCAGCTTGATTGCATGGCTTCGTGGTTTAGGCCCATGCATGGTTGCACCACCACGGAACTGTTATGTTCATAATTTAGTTGACTGAACTCCAAATTGGATAGTACGTTTCAAGCAATCTCAATATGAATATATGTATCATTATTCATTCGGTTATAATAACTAACCTGGGGACCGCGCAGTGTTCCATGCCGTGCTCTTCCAGTTCCTTTTTGCTTGTAAGGCTTTCTTCCAGTGCCACTCACTTCACTGATAGTTTTAGTTGAGTGTGTCCCCTTTAAATACAAAGGACTTGATTTGTTAGAATACAGAACTGTTATTTTGTCAAGATAATATAGATCAGTACGAGAATTCCATAAGTGAAGGCCAAGTAAAAATATATTGAGTGATCCTATTGGTGCACCTGCTGTCTTTTAGCAAGCTGCCACCTTACTACCCGGTGAACAATATCCTTCCTAATTGGAACATCAAAAACATCACCATCCAAAACCATGAAGGCCTTGTCCTCATTATGGAAGTTTGTAACCCTAGCTACCAGGTCTTCATACTGCCCTGCAATATTATAACAAGTCAGAGGAATGAAAATTAAGCACATTCTCAATTCAAAAGAAAATCAGCATTATTCATGAATAATTGCAATACTGCAGAAGTGAAGTGAAGTTTCATCCATGTCCAAATTTGGTCCAATTAGGTAACAAATAGACAAACAGTAAGCAAAGATTTAGCTGACCAAAGATAAGACGGTAAGTCATATGATACTAAATGATGATTTGAAACTAGACAATAGGGGGAGAACTTACCAAGCTCCCGATCTGGTGTCCACACAGTCCTGCTAGAAAGAAGCTCTGGTGGAATCAGCACTTCACTTGGTGGAGCCAAAAGAGTAGAATACCCATTGAAAAAGAAACCTGGCAGATTCTGGAAATGGAACAAGTATTTAATACAAAAGTCAACGCAAACTCACATGCAATCAAATATAATCAAAAACACATTTCAAATGAAGAGAAATAAAATGAATTCTTAACAGACGATTCAATGTAATAAGCTAGATATTGGCAAAAAGATAAGAAAACTTCTATGTTGAAATCTTAATACCCCCAAAGTGCTAACAGGTTCAATGTATTCAGTGAATTGCTTACTTCAGAGGTTGTGTGGGAGTGGGATGATGAGCTGCTGCACAACCTTGACTCACAAGTCACAAGGTGGTTATTTTGAGCAAGTAACTTCAAATGGAGAGAGCTTGGCTGCTGAGGACAGCAAGCAAATGGTCAAGGCATCCATATAGACCACATTCTCACTCATGAGTCATGACAGCAGTGCTCCTCTTCTCTTGGAGCTTGGCATGGATTCTGTGTATTACTCCCTCCATTACTTTATGTAGGGCGTGAGGGGGTTTTGGGTTTTTGATTTTTTCTTAGGCGCTGCATTTCAATCGAGGTGATGTTGGTAGATAATTGTGCAGAATTTAATTGCATGCATGAAGCCAAAGAGTTTGCATTAATCGTTTGCATGCAAGACCGAATAAAACAGAGCCGTGCGGCTTCTTCGTTCTGCTAATCTGCCATGGCGGAAACGCCCGAATGCATGCAGCCATGCAAAACACATGGCATTAACCACATCTCGCACGGCTTAATTAGCAACCATTATTGATCTTTCTTGTTATTTGCATTTCCTTGGTATTTGAGATATTGGCCTAAACGCCTTATAAAAAATGATAGAGGGAGTAGTTCGATGAAATTCTTAGCAAGGATGGCGTGTGGGATGTGGAGATGTTGCAGGACCTTCATCTGTGGGTTATCATCACTGATTGAAGAAGTAAAGTGAACTTCATTTTTTATACTGAGGAGTATTTCTGGGATTCTCATGCACTGCACCCTCCTTAACTGGTTGTTGTGTCATCAGAACTTCTTGACAGTGGGTTATCATTACTATTCTTTCGCTCACAGTCAGTATAGTTGCAGTTCTTCGGTTAAAATCAAGACAAGGTCAGGCTGACTCTATGGGTCCTGTGCAGGACAAAAGCGGAAGACCGAGGTACTGAGAAGAAGCTAATCAAAAACTGAATCAGATTTTCCTCTTTCATCTCCATCGTCCTTAGCAAATCTTATCATGTCCTGCCGATCTTCATCAGCTGCCACAGGAATCTACTGGCAAGAGCATCCTCATCTGCCTCACGCCCACCACAGGTGGCCACGGGGTGTGGCACAGGATTCAGGCCAGTGGCCGAGCAATTCATGCACCTAAACCATAACTCTAGCCTGAAGCAGAAACCATTTCCCATCCTACAAGAGACCAAGCATCCTAACACAAGAGCAGCAGCTGCTTAACACTTACACCTAGACAGTCGCGACGACGGCCCACTCGTAAACCCTAGTACCCTACCGAGGCGGCGAGCAGACTCAGCCCACCGCCAGCACCGCCGTGGAGAGCCAGGCGACGGCGCGCCGCCGCACCGAAGATAGGGGGAGGGAAGAAGAGACGGGGTCCAGACCTTCGCGAGGCACGGGCCTACGCCCGGCGGAGGATGGTGCAGCGCCCCCGTAGTGGGCGCGGACCACGCGGCGCGGCGGAGCAGCGACGTGGCGCGCGCGAGGGCCCGCATCGGGTGGGGACAGAAGGGGCACGCGGCGGCTGGAGTCGCGCCGGCGGCGGCTGCGGCGGCGGAAGAGAAGCTGTTCGTTCGCCTGGGCAGCAAAAGCACGCGCGTAAGCCCACAGACCACGACGTGCTCCTCCTCGTTCGAGATGGTGGGCCGATAGCCGGTCCATGTCGGCCCAGCGGCCCGTTCACCTGTGCACTGCTTTCTTTCAGATTCACATTCTTGGCCAAGCTCACCTCTGTTACTGGGAACTTCTGGTGGCAAGGTATCTCTACAACATAAAAAGAAAAAAAGGCTAGACTTTTTTCATGCGACTTTGTTCTTGACTCTGCCATACCTTCCATACCCCCCCTCCCTCCCCTCCTACGCGCATGCGATCCCGCCCCTCCCACCGCACATGGAAATAAATTTCCTACAAAATGAAAAAATCTTTCTTAAAAAAATGGAAACACTTCTTTGGTGCGACTTTGTTGCTGACTCGCCATACCATGCGACCCCCTCCTCTCCCCTCCTACCGCGGCATGCGATCCCGCCCCTCCCACCGCACATGGAAATAAATTTCCTACAAAATGAAAAAATCTTTCTTAAAAAAAGGAAACAATCTTTCCTCACACATTCTTTCCTAAAAAAAGGAAACAATCTTTCCTCGCACATGCAAACGTTCATGCATGGAAGGAATTGATCACCTTCCTAGCTGATTGGCTCCTGCATGCAAGGCAACAATAATTATGCGGTTCTCCCGCCCACTTAGCACATTCTCCTTTTTTTTACAACAACATGACCGCACAAAGGAAGGGGAACAAATCAATCAACCACGTGACTGCCCCGTGCATCGGTGCATGAAGGAACGCTTGCCCAGCGCATCACGTGGAGTCTCTCGGCTCCGGTGCTCCGCGCCATAGCCCACTCGGCCTCAGCGGTCGGCCGCCTTGCTGCATCGTCGACGTCCAATATCGCCGCCTCGGACGAGCCCGACGCCTAGCGGCTTCCAACCACCTTTGCCGGACAATGGGACTCAACCCCGCCCATACAAATTGTTCTGACATTGTCCATTGTCCTCCTCGAGAGAACTGCATCACTAGAGAGTTGGGGGTTGTGACCCTGATCTGATCAGACCACAAGGTCATACCGAAATGGGTATGTGATGCCATCTCGTACATCATTTTTCTAATAGGATTGTCTCACTATATGATGCAGTATTGGTAACAAGTCTCCAATACGATCTTCTCTTGATATCAATTTAACGAGAGAATTGAAGCAGGTGATTGAGGGGCTGCATGCTTATTATAAAAAATTTTGTCCCTTTCTTATCAGCGTGTTACTATGATCAATTAGCAGGATATCAAATTTACAAATTATAATAACTTAAAAAGTAAGAACTAAATTATAGTGAGGCATAATTTTCTTATATAAACATGCAGCAATTAAAAATTTGCTTTCCCTTTTCTCTCGTTGTCCTATTTTTTTTGAGAGAACACGATTGTTGCAACCAGTGGCAGGCAAAATCATAGTACTTGCTCCAAAGGAAGGAATTAACCACGCAAAGTAAAGGAAAAAATTAACCACACAATAAAGAAAGGAAATTAACCATGCACGTTGGTTGTTGCGATAAAAAATAAGAAGGAAACCGTGGCTCCTGCTTTTCCACTCGTTTGTAAATAGAAGGAGAAAATCTAGGAGGAAAAGAAAAAAAATCCTACAGCGCCCATTCTCCTCACGATCGAAGGGCCTTTTTCCTTTTTTGAGCTTCATAAAAAGGTCCACATGCGCCCCTCCCCATGCCCAAGCAAATTTAGAAGGTGCCATCAATCACGCCCTCCACACCCGCACGCAAATTTGGACGGTGCGATCCTCTCCGCCTATGCGAATTTGAAAGGTGCGATCAATCACGCCAGCGTCTGCCTTTGGCCATCAACGAAATCAACTCACGGAGGGCATCCGGCTCCACAGATGGCGCGTCGCCCCCGAAGTGTCCATGGAACCGTGCGATATCCATGATTGATTGTGTTACTTTCACAAAATTTATTTAGATTAAATGTCACTTTAATATCATTGTTTAATTTTATAGTATTATTATCTTATCATGCGATCCATGTGTTTTTATATAAAATTTAGTTATCCCGTAGCAACGCATGGGCGTTTAACTAGTATAGAAAGAACAACAAAAAAAACCTATCTACTACAGATCATGGGAGGCAATATGCAAACCAAAAAAGGAAGCGGTTTGGGAATCCGGAAGTTGGAGTTAGTAAACAAAGGTATGCTCATTAACACAGCATGGAGATTAATCCATGATTCAAATTCCAATGTTGCCAAAATTATTAAAGCTAAATACTTCCCGTATGCCTCTCTTTGGACGACACCTTCTTAGGCCAGTCTCAATGGGAGTTTCATGAGTGTTTCATGCACATTAAATGCAGCGCCACATCAGCAAAATTTCACTTTTTGCATGAAACTCCTAGGAGAGAGAAGGAAAGAGTTTCACCATGGTGAAACCTTTGGGCACTGTTTCACATGCGTTGGAAACTGTGTGAAATCCCATTGAGACACAAATAGAGTTTCACCATGCAACTATGCAATTAAACCATGCAATGGGAGAGAGGTTGTGGGACCCTTGAGCCTATGAAACTGTGTATTCAGAGAGACGTCTATTTCATGTCAAAGTTTCACATCTTGGAAACCGGGAGGTGAAACTCTCCATTGAGACTGGCCTTATGTTCCTAAATCTATTTTTTGGTCTTCTGTGCTTAACATTAGGCACCATCTTGAACACAATATTACTTTCCAATTTGCCGAAGGAAATACTTGTATTTGGAACCAACCTTGGTGTCCCATTTGGAGGGAAATGCATGATCGTTTAAATTTAGAACAATCTAAATATCAAATCCTAGACAAAGTCTCAGATCTCTGGCTCCTAAATTGCAAAAAGTGGGATGAAAATAAAATTGTAGCTCTCTTTGGTCAACAAACTTTGGAGACTCTTTTGTAGATTCCTCTTATGATAGGAGATGGGCATGATATTTTGTGTTGGAAGCCAACAGCTAATGGCATATGCTCGTCCAAAAGCGCCTACAAGATGTTAGCGATCGAGGAGGCATCAAACCACCCAACTTCTAACATTCCTATGCAGGTGTTGCAAATGCTAAGGCAGGTTTGGGCAGATAAAACAATTCAGCCACGAGTCAAAACTTTTGCATGGAGATTTCTTAGACTTGCACTTGGGACAGCTTGTATGATTCATAGGTTTATTCCGACGGTCGATGATACATGCTCACGTTGTGGGAGGTCTGAAGATGATAATCATCTATTTTTTGGATGCAGCTTTGCTCGGGCGATCTGGTTTTGCTTAAGCCCATCGGCCTTAGAGCCGATGCCTTACCACGCAGCAGGTCATGGACTCCACTCCTAAATTGCTGCTATATTTTAGCAAGGACCATCTCAAGCTACTGCAGGTATGATATTTCCATTATGTGGTGTTTGTGGAGGAGCTTCGCAATGATCACAGATTTAACAAGTCAAATTGAACGATTACAAGGGGTTTTACATGAGGCAAAAGCTATCGATAAAGCTTACAATATAGCTATTGAAAATAGCACTATGTCTCATTCTATTTCAGATGATGCTACAGTCCAAACAATTGCAGATGCTACTTGCTTTACTACCATGTAGGATCATGGAGAGGTGGTTGAGGCCACTTCTTCTACAATACAAGCTAATGAGAGAGTGGCGGATACCACTCATAATACCACAATGCAGGCGTCGGGGACTCCTAAGATTTTTTGTGATGCCTCTGTTGATTCTCAAAATCCTGCTTCAACAAACCAAACAGGAACTGACATCTGCATTCTCACCCGACCTCCTCGAAGTGTCTCCCAAGTTTCTTTTTTCCAAGCAGCGATTCCACAGGTCTTGGAGCCATTGGAGGCGTAAGTCCATGCCCTACTTTTTTTGGTGCAAAGCTAGCCACAGCTCTTGATATGCAAGATGCAATTCTGCTCACAGACGACCAAGTATTGGTTTCTATTGTATTTGGATCGCCACACACTCATCCTAGACATTGGTCGATCACGACCAATCATTGTTGAAATACATGACATTATCCAGGCAAAAGGCTACACAGTATGCAAGACCAATAGGGAAGCAAACAAGATTGCTGATAGTCTCACTAAAAAGGCGAGACGAGCAAACATCTTTGATTCATGTCTTTTTTCTTGCCAGGCGCTTGGGCATCATCCAACTTGTAAAATCAGACATGTGCTTGAAAACAATGACTGGGGTAACAAAATTCCCATCTCATGTTTGTAACATGTTTATGATGCAAATGGAACTTTTATCTTTTCAAAAAAAAAAAAAAAAATACAACCGATATAATATACTTTGTAGAAAAATACGTTGCTCTCGTCTTTCTATCCTATACTATATTTTTTTTTTTCTTGTAGTTCAAAATATGGAAACGGTTAGTCTTAAATATAAAACCCAACGAGAATATTCTTAGTCACAAACGAGGAATGATACTTATCGAATACATGATGAGCTTGATGTAACTATGATTTATGTTGATTTTTTGAAAAAATAAGATTAGATCTTGGATTTGTCATGATTTTCTAGTGAAATTTTATTTATTTTTATATTCAAATGAATTCATTAGAATATTATAACACTATATTAGGATTTTATTTTCTTGAGACAAGAGAATATGTCAAGATTTTTTTAACAATGCTTAGATCTTGAATATGTTGTGATGTTCAAATATTTTTCTTTGGTTTGATTCAAAATTTTCATATTAAAAATATGTTGTACTCATGAGTTATGCTTAAACTAGTAATCATGTTCACGCTTTGCAATATATTGTTCTATCATGCTAGTTTACGATACATGCTTAATCTAGTTCTTCAAACTGCCATGCTTTATATTGTAATTTTAATCTAGAAATTGCCTAATTATTCAACATTAGTACACAAGTGCATCACTATTGCGGCTCCTTAGAGCTTATATTAAAATTTTAGATTGATATTTGTTTTTAAAGAACCTACTGGTCAACGATGGATAATTTGTACACGAGCATTGCCGAATGACACAAAATTGGTCTCCCGCAAACAAGCAAGAGATCTACTTCCTCTCCTCCTCCGTCCCTAAATACTTGCCGTTTGCGCTTTCCAAAAAACAACTTAAATTAAATATATATTAAAAATATTAATAATTACAATATATAATTAATATCATTGGAAAGATATTTGAATATAGTTTTTTACAAAATTAAAGATATATTAAAAATATTAATAATTATAGTATATAATTAGTATCGTTGAAAAGATCATTGAATCTAGTTTTTCAATAAAATTATTTGAAGATACAAATATTGCATGTATTTTCTATAAATCAAGTTAAAGTTATGGCACACACACTAAAAAACGGCAATTTAAAAGGAACCTAGGGAATATCTAATCTAACAATATAATGCATTGAACATTCTGGGTAAAAAAAAATAATAATAGATATATAACAAACATATACATATGCTTATGATCAACTCTAGAGTTAATCTTTCTTATCAACAATACTTATGAATGAAATTATGAAACGAACTTATCCTTGTGGAACTTCTATTTATTTGTCGAAACAATAAATACTACAAAAAAAAAAAATCTTGTTGAATTAGTAGCTTGTGGCTGCTGGAGCGGACGCCATATTGGTAGTGGTAGGCAAATCTGTTGTTTCCTCCTTCACATGGAACGACTTGTTGGCCGCCGCTGCAGCAACGCGGCTGGTTCCTCCCGATCCCATTCCCAGCTGATACGGACCCAATCCACTCAGCCTGCACGTTTAATTAATCAATTAATTAATTCATCCACACAAGTAAACTAATCACTTGACTGCAAAAACATGCAATGAATGTAACTTGATTAAAAAGGCTGCAGGTATATATATTGTAGAAAAAGTCATGCTTGCGTCAACTATGACTGCGTTTTTGTTCCAACAAACTAAGCAACCAAATCAAAGGCGATCATACATGTGATCAGAGCAAATATTGCTTTATGAACAGATGGAGAGGCCAGGTGCAGAAATATAATTGCGGTCGTTGATTCGGTAGGTGCTGGGCTATCGTATCGATTATATGTGCAAGTATCGCTGTCACTCACGACCAAAACGTGGGTTTTGACTCTGCTACCTTTCAACTGACCGATCGAGATATGGTTGTGGTCCAAATGAAAGGACTCACACGCGGCTTATGTACTTCAGTTGATGCCAGCAAAGACTGATCACACGTTATATACGTACCTATCTATAGTACACACGTATCCTCTTGAAATTGAAGTAATATCTTTAATCCATGGATCATGGATGCGCTAGGCTTTGATTGCAGATTATTTGCTCACTCGGATAGTGTTTTTTTTGTATATGTTTGTGTGCTTCTTCTTAATGAAATATACACGTGAAGACGTGTTTTTTTAAAAAAAATTGCAGATTATTTCTTCTTGGTATTCTTATGTGGAATCGTGGTGTTTTTTTTTATTATGAATAAACAAAAAGAAAAACTCCAAACAAAGCTTTGTGTCCAAACAGACTATTATAATATGTTCAGCATTCTAGACACACGTATGGTATTTCTACACACAAAACACATATTATACGCACCACAAATACTGAGCACCGAGTGTGTGTTCATAGAATCCAAACACTCATTTTCTATTCTTGTCTCCTTTTTGACCTACTGTTTCCCACGTTTATGCGTACACAAGTCATCGGTGGAATATTATTCATATAAAGTTGAAAAAAGGAGAGCCCACCGGCGACCAAACCTGATTTGCATGCGATTATTATTTGTGCTACTCAAATAGTCTTTGCCACTTGAAATGTACTACTATGTACTAAATAGGTTACTTGTTGACCAAATATAATAACTTATAATATATTGATATATGAAACTATTGTACGTAGTACTTCAAGTAATTAATCAATGCAAACACAATCATAAGCGCAGGGTTGCATGATATATGGCCTATGTACGTTATTTACCTCTCTTTTCGCTTCTGCAGAAACTGCTGCAGCGATTTGGTTCTTGTGAGTGGCATGTCTGCAAAGTAAGAACAAATTAGAGAGAGAGAGAGGAACAGAGTTATTAATAGTCAGGCTGAGAGAGAGAGAGAGAGAGCGAGAGAGAGAGAGAGAGAGAGCAAAAAATTGGAGTAGGAAGATCGTGGTTTTCTACCTTTGGTCAAATGTCCAGCAAATGCGTCGCCATGGACGACGCGGCCTCCATTGGAGGTAGTAACCTCCATCGCCATCTTCATTATAGCCTCTGCCTGTAAAATTGAAGTAAAATATGTATGGTTGGCGTGGAAAGATGTTGAGACGAGACTGAACAATGATGATCATGTTGATAATAACTTGCCTTGTCCTGGGAGACGCCGTCGAAGGTGGCCACGGCGCCGTTGTAGAACACGGTCATGGGAGCCTGCTGCTGCTGCTGCTTGGGCGGCGCCCTCATCGCCGACGATGACACGGCGCAGCTGGTGCGCCCCGATGCTCGCTATAGCGCTCGTCTTCATGCCTGCATATCCACCGATGATCCAGATGCCGATCGAGGTCAATCTGCTAGCTAATTCAATTCAATGATCTCGTTTCGATCGAACGATGTGGGGAGAAAGAAATTAAGTCGCGATCGAGACCTCGGATGGAGGAGGAGGAGGAGGGAGGTGGTGGTGGTGATGATGCCGCCGGTGGTGCTGCCATGGTGGTGGTGGTGGTGGTCGGCGGCAGCAGCAGGACGGAGGCCGAGGAAGTCGAGCTCTACCGGCGCCATCGACGGCATGGCCGGCATCAGCTACCAACAGGAGTAGTAATGCAGCTGAAGGAGGAGAGGGGCCGGGGGCTGCAATTTATTAGTGTGTGGCGCGTGCGTATAGTAAGCAATAGTAGTTCAAGTGGTGTATGTATAGCCAC
This sequence comes from Hyparrhenia diplandra, assembly GCA_015847255.1. Taxonomy (NCBI): domain Eukaryota; kingdom Viridiplantae; phylum Streptophyta; class Magnoliopsida; order Poales; family Poaceae; genus Hyparrhenia; species Hyparrhenia diplandra. The sequence continues at coordinate 6,978 of JADLZK010002656.1, read as the reverse complement.
CGTGTCGTCTATGCATGTTGTGGTTTTCCCCCTCGTGGCACGGCAGGTATGAACACGGGAAAACGACGGCCAACCTTAAGCAAGATCACACTAACAATAGTATTCTCAGGTGTGGAACATAATTAAAAGGCAAGTATCACACTAGCAATAGTATTCTCAGGTGTGAAACATAAAAACCTACAAGCTATAGGAGCACACTGCTCTGCCACAAGAAAAAAAAAAACCTAGGTTGAAAAACAAGTACTTCAAGTACACATAACTTCATGAATATAATGCAAGGAATAGAGCGCACATAACCAAGACAACTGATTTTTTCCATGTGATACTCCGGTCTACGTACGTTGTTGCACCCTCCGAGGTAACAACATTGTGTCACTAAGACTTGAGATCTTCTAGGCCAATCTCAATGGGGTTTCATAAGCGTTTCATGCACATTAAATAGAGCGCCACATCAGCAAAAGTCCACCTTTTACATGAAACTCTGAGGAGAGAGAAGGAGAAAGTTTCATCTTGGTGAAACTCTCTTGGCACGAATACCAACTATCTCTCGAGTCATGAAATTAAATGCCTATGAAACCACAAGATGAAACTCTCCATTGAGAGTAGGGGTTTCATCCAAGTTTCATTTCATTTTATATAACATGATAGTCTTGGAAACAACAAAATGAAACTCACCAATGGAGAGTTTCACCTCCCGGTTTCCAAGATGTGAAACTTTGGTATGAAATAGACGTCTCCCTCAATGCACAGTTTCATAGACTCAAGGGTCCCACAACCTCTCTCTCATTGCATGGTTTAATTGCATAGTTGCATGGTGAAACTCTATTTGTGTCTCAATGGGGTTTTACACAGTTTTCAACGCATGTGAAACCGTGCCCAGATCGAGGTTTCACCATGGTGAAACTCTTTCCTTCTCTCTCCTAGGGGTTTCATGCAAAAAGTGAAATTTTCTTTGATGTGACGCTGTATTTAATGTGCATGAAACACTCGTGAAACCCCCATTGAAACTGGCCTAAGAGTATCGATCTTCCATCTGGAGGGGTGGATAAAAAAATACATACATATCACAAAGACTCCCAAGCTTCCATAAGATTATGAAGACCTATCCTAGTCGCCTCCAATCACCAAGACCGTCTAGGTGCTCTCAATCACTGAGACTAACAAGAATAAGAAGCACTCACTTGACCAAGCCAACTAGCCCAGCCTAGAGCTCTATGATGCACACTTGTCACTCGAATCTCTCCCTTGACATTCTAGTAACAAGATGACAAGATAGCTCAACGAAGCCCTTGAGGTTCTTGTATATCCACAAACCCCATACACTATGAGAATACATGTCTTCTATGACAAAATCCAATATAACGAGGCTAAAATACGTCATCTAATGTACCATAATATGACAAAAAATCGAGTCGCCTCAAAACTACAAGCGCCATAACTATTTATGACGCGATAAAACTCGTGTCACAATATAATACCCCCTTTCATCATATAATGTAGTTTGCGGGGCAACCATCCGGTGGTGGTGTTTTATGACGTCGTTTGTCGTTTTTGTGACCTTTGTTACACCGTCCACGTAAAATAAATGGCAAAAAAGAGCGAAGAAGCGCCTGGGAGTCTTGAACCCGGGACCCCTAGGATCAAGGTTTGCGCCATGACCATTGCGATCTGAAGGCGAGATTCCACATGAAACTAGTATATGTTGTAAAAATGCATGTTCTACATCCGGTTGACCGTGGGCCCCTTTTGTTAGTCACTCTATCCCTTATTTACCACGTCACATTCACCCCTTTAAGCGCACCGTCACATTCACTTCCCCTCCTCCCGATTCACCCGCTCCTCTCTTCCTCTCTCTAGGGTTTCCGCCGCCGCCGCCCGCTCCCCCGCCACCACCCACTCAAGCCCCCCGCCGCCACCACCCCACTCCCGCCCCGCCCCGTGAAAGGTCCCTTGTGGTTTTTGGTAATTGAGTGTCAACATTAGGTGAACTAATAATGTGTGAATTGAGATAATACACAGGTAGACCTGAGCATTTTTCGGGCCGGGTCGGGTTAGGGCCGGGCCGAAAAAAACCCAGTTATTTCGGGACAAAAAAATCCTGCCCATGACGTCCCACTGGGCAAGTCGGGCCTAGCTTTTTCGGGCCGGGCTCGGGCCGGGCCCGGGCTTGGGCGGGCTACCCGCACATTTTACACTATAAAATAGCTAAAAATGTATTTCGGGCCGAGTTCGGGCCAAGAAAAATTTTAACGGGCTTCAAAATCTCTGCCCAGGTGAAATCTCATGTTTGGTTTTAGAAATTGATGACACACTTGTGGACTAATCCTTTGCTCTAAGTGATGACTATGAGATAGGATTAGGTTGATGACAAGGAGCATGATGATCATGAACATGGTCGATGATGATGGACATGATGGATCGTCAAGCTCGGTGATCGGCTTGAGAGGAACCCGGGAGATCAAGGCAAAGGTATCTTGATAGGGTTTTTCTTTCGGTGATCAAGACACGATAGAGCGTGTGATCACATTATAGGATAGATAGCCGACTATCAAGAGGGAATGCCGCGACAATCCTTTGATGAAGTGCTTCTAGGTCCAATTGACTTCACTACAAGATTTTCGGTCTAATTCAACGCCTCTGAATTGCAACACCGAAACTTTGGTTGCTAGAAGGGGTTGTATTGCAACGATGTTCAACAAATGGTAGAAATAGGTATCTGTAATACAACGATTGCTAAGGGGTTGCACCTCTTTGTTGCAATTGGTTGCCGATATTGCAATGGTGAAAAAGTGTTGCAGTGAGACAAAATTTTGGTTGCGTTTTGTGGTAATAATGCAACTACTTTTACGTTGGTTGCATTTGGTTGTGACTATTGCTACGGGTTTTTAGCGTGGCAAGAGCTACATGCTTAATGCAACGGAGCTTTGATGACCGAAGCAAAAAGCTGTTCTCAATGGCAACGATTTTGTGGAGTTGCAACTACGACAACGTGTTGCAACAAGGGACTCCGAGGGGCGGCAAAGTGGTTCTCAATTGCAACGCTTTATTGGAGTTGCAATCGTTATATGCCTCTTGCAATATGAACTCTATGGAGACGAAGCAAAAGTGGTGCTCAATTGCAACGTTGTTTAGAGTTGCAATTGTTACATGCTTATTGCAACGAAACCTAAGAGTCGGCCGATTTGGGTTGGGCCTTTTAAGCGTGTATGTATCATGGGCCGCCGATCTGGCGTGACCCATAATTATTATGGTAAACGGCCCACCAAATCGACAAGGTCCACAACAGGTTCCTCTACGCTGGGCCCACCGCCGCTGCCAACAGGTTCCTCTCTACCTTTGGCCCACTACCCCGCTCCTTGGCCGTTAATTATTTCGCAAAAAAATTGCTTCAAGGGAGCTTTGAACTCACAACCAGGTGCTCAACTAGTAACAACGCTACCACTGCACTACTCAAACTTTCTTATTAAAAGTATGAAACTTTTTTTATTTGATCACTTCTAAACATGATAATTGAATTGTGGATATCTTAATTGAATAGATCAGAGGTCATGGGCCATAGACCCACTTTCTTGTATATCTTTAGATTAATAAAATCATAATTAATTTGATTAGGAAAATATCTCTATCGACGGAGTGGTTTGCATCCTTCCTGGCATCAAACAACATATACGTTTGCACACCACATATATTTCTTGTATATCTTTAGATTAATAAAATCATAATTAATTTGATTAGGAAAAATATCTCTATCGACGGAGTGGTTTGCATCCTTCCTGGCATCAAACAACATATACGTTTGCACACCACATATACGTTTGACTCTATGCATATTGAAGCTACATATATTTAAGGGTGGATTTTTAGTCCTTGTGACAAAAATACCTTGCTTTTATGACTTTTTTATTTACTTTGCCAATATTGAATGCATGTGTAGGCACGCTCCTATATATACTAGTATAGTGCCCTCATTTAAGAAATTGAAATCCAGTGACAAACTGTTTTTTTTTTGATTTTTCTAGCTTTCTTTCCAGCCAAGGTTGTCTCATTTCCATTAGCAGCCCAACAAAAATACAGGGTTTGAAGGGGTTTAAACCTGACAGAAGCTAAGAAGCTGATAACAGGAGACCTGACCTTCAGAGAATGCAAACCTGACAAAAGCTAAGAAGCTCTGATTCAGAGCAGCAAGGACAAACAAACTGAACCTAAAGGTTGCCATCAGGCATACGAGAGTTTTAGCAGGGAGATATAAAAGCATTACACAAGACGAGGTGTGGAGCTAGGCCACCAGCGCGAAATAAAAACTCCACTGAAGGACACCAATGCTTCTATTTCCACATCAGATTGATAACTCTGTCAGGCAATCATCTTCATAAACCATCAGGCAGAAGCAACGCCTTGTCCATCCTGATCATGTCTCTTCAAGATCTTCTGTGCTGTCTGAAGCATGGTGTTAAGCCTTTCGAAGAGTTGACATACCCTGTCTGGTTCAGGAAACAGACCTGCCCAACAATTAATAAGTGCACAGCTATGGTAAATGATATATAGAGGATTTTATGACATGTTTCTAAATCAAGTTCTGCTTCGTGCTTTCCATATAGCCTAGCAAACTGAGCTATTCCACACATATGATAATTATTTCTAAAACACAGCCATTTATCACACCAACGCCACCAAAGCTCTTAGCAATAACAACCCAGATTGTTTTTTGCTTTTTCTTGCTTTCTTGCATTTTCAGAGCATCTATCAACATCACCCTAGGCCCTAACCATGTGAATATATACTACAAGAAGAAACACTAAATGGATCCGATTAATATCTGTCAACCAATCATGACAAGGTATTGTTAAATATTTGTATTCCAAATAATAGAAACACAGACTAGGCATCTCAGGTATGACACAGTATCATTTTGCAAAGTAATGACAGAAATAGATTATAAGATTATTATAATGCAAACGTGGAGGCCTTGCACTACCACTCATTATTTGGTAAAAATAAAATTGGGATGTTGCCATCGAAACAAATGTATTCTGATATCCTATAGAATGTACAGTAATAACTAATCGGGTGCTGAAGCACAAGCACAAATCGGAACTTATCAGTTTCAGAATGCGCCAATAATCCAATTATTTGGTGGCACTTCATACTTTTTCTTTTTAGTAGACGCCCACATCGTTCGCACAAGGTTCCAATTTGTCACAAAACAAATAATGCCTCCCATGCTGACCTTCTGTGCACGCATCCAAGCAAGCCTAGTAAAGGGCCAATGCTGAGAGGGGATGCGAGGGAATGAAGCAGTAGACGGGGATGCGAGGGAGGGAGAATGAGTACCTTGAGCTCGTCAATGGTGGCAGCGGGGACGGCAACGACAGCGGCGGCGGCGGCCAGACTGTGGGGACAGACGACGGCGACGACGGAGGCCGGATGGCGAGGACTGTGGCCGGACGGAGAGGACGGCCGACGCGGCGCTGGGTCCACGACGGCGAGAGGCACGGCGAGCTGCGGCGGCGGCACCTCAGGGAGCGGCGCGCGACGCCCTGCAGCGGCGGCCCCTGGAAGCTACGCGGCCCTGCGTGGCCGACTAGCGAACGGCGGCTGCGATTTGGGATGGTACGATATAAGGTCACGGGTGGGTTGTAATGCGCCACAGAAAAAAAAGGCGGGCCCAAAAAATTTTTTCGCGCTTACATTGTTTTGGGAAAATGGCCCGATTTTTTTCCCGCTTACAAGGTTTTGGGCAAATGTTGAGCGCGGGCAAATTGCCATGCTTTGTGACTTTTTATTTACTTTGCCAATATGGAATACATGTGTACGCACGCTCCTATATACATGTAGGTATCCATCTATCTTTTTCATACATACTTATTTTCTTGCATTGCATTTTTTAATATAACTTATTAAGCATATTTGGGTAACGTTATAATTGATATCTCTTTAGGAATATTACTCATATAAGCCATATATGCATTTGTGATGGATGTGCATTAACACTTTTATTGAAATCACTTGAATTTTTTATGTTATTTTTATACACCAAAATCATGTGTCTATGTAAGTTTTATTTTTTTCTAGCCACTCTATGATATTTTAACATTTATTCCTTAGTAATTTAATAAATAATTATATTAATAACTAAACTTTGTCGGAAAATTTTATAGATTCACACAACAACATATTTTGGCTCCATAACCATGCATAAAAAATTTCAAATGATTTTAACATAGTGGTACTATACATCCATCACAACAAGAAACATCTCTCACTAAGGTATATAGGACTATGTGAGCCATGCCTTCGTGATGGATGTGCAACAAAATTTTGACAAAATCATTTTAATTTTTTTTATGTTATGCTTATACACCAAAATCATATGTATATGCAAAGTTTTAGAATTTTATAGCCACTTTATGGTATTTTAACATTTATTCCATAGTAATTCAATAAATAATTACAATAATAACTAAAATTGGTCATAAAATCCCACCTGATTCACACAACAATATATTTTGGCTCTAAAATCATTCCATAAAAGTTTCAAATGATTTCGACAATGTGGGTACTATACACTCATCACAACCGGGAACATCTCACTAAGGCACATAGGGACTATGTGAGCCATGTATGCCTTTACAATGGATGTGCAACACCACTTTGTCTAAGTCACTTGAATTTTTTATGTTATGCTTATACACCAAAATCATGTGGCTATGCAAGTTTTTAGATTTTTCTAGCCACTTTATGGTATTTTAACATTTATTTCCTAGCAACGTCTAGTTCGTTGCAATTGATACTATTGCCACACCCATAGTGGTTTGCAATTGCATTTGTTACAACACTCACTATGTGTTGCAAAAGCGTCAAAAAGTGTTGCAATAGAGGGGGTTGTGTGTCGCTTTAATAAAACGTAACCTTGTTGCGTGCATATTGCTACCCTTACAAGTGCAAGCGACATTTAACCAAAAAAATGGTAGCAAAAGT